>SJYQ01000209.1:201211-244423 GCA_006410935.1 Redunca redunca | reverse complement strand
TGGGGAGGGAGGTGGGAGGTGGGGTCAGGATGGGGACACATGTACACCCATGGCTGATTCATGTCAATGTATGTCAAAAACCACCACAATACTGTAAAGTAATTAGCCTCCATGTACACCTGTGGTGGACTCATGTCAATGTATGGCAAAACCAATACAGTATTGTAAACTAAAATAAAGTAAAAATAAAAATTAAAAAAAGATAAATATATAAATTTTAAAAATATAATGCTGTTTTAATTAAAGGTTAAGAGAATACATCTTCAAAGTTTTTATTATAAGAAAAAAATCTATATAACTGTGTGGTGATGGATAAAAAAATCATTTTCTGTGTTCAGTGGTTCAGATGAGGAACTCTGGCTTGAGCCCCAAGACTTTGGGGTGAATAAAAGTGTTACAGATGTTACAGCAAAAACTTACACTTGTAAGATGAATAGTTGTGGAAAAACACTCTGACAGTCACACCCCTAAGTGCTCTACGTATATTAACTGCTTAAACACAAGAACCCTAATATCACTCAGGTTTTCACATGAGGAAACTGAGGGACAAAGAGATGAAAGAAGAAAGTGTTAGTCACTCAGTCATGTCTGACTCTTTGCAACCCCAGGGACTGTAGTCTGCCAGGCTTCCCTGCCCATGGAATTCTCCAGGCAAGAATACTGGAGTAGGTTGCCATTCCCTTCCCCCGGGGATCCTCCCCACTCAGAGACTGAACCCATGTCTCTGGCACAGCAGGGAGATTCTTTACCATGTGAGACATTAGGGAAGCCCCAAAGAGATGAAACTGCTTCTTTAAGGAAACGGAACTAGCAAATGGCAGAGCCAGGCTTTAAAGCAAGTAAGTTTGGCTCATAACCATCATAGTATTGACACCTGAGCATATCCCAAATCCCAGAAGACTGATTGGTCTGATGTAATTGTCTGAGGTTGCATTTGATCAAGACTATATTTACCAAGCAATTTATGTTTAACTCTGAGCTAAGAGTTCTATCATGTTGATTATATTTTCAAAATAAGATAAGACTACTACTTCTGGGATATTCTGAGAATACAGTACCATTTCAACAGTTTCCAAGCATCTGTCTAAAGTATTTGATTTGGTTCATCCTGAATTCTATTAAATATGACTTTAAAGTAAGCCAAAATTTGGTGGGGGTTTTGAGTTGTATTTTTCTTTTTCAAAGACTGCATCTTCTCAGTGTCAGAGTATGGGTAAGGGATTTTACTGTAATGGTAGTTTATTATTACATTTATTTAAATTTCAATTGAGCTTAAATAACAGGAAATTTAATCTTTGCTTTAAATAGTTTAATTGGTGAGTGATATTACTTTATTCTAAATTGGTGTGATGGCACAGGCAATGCCTTTGGTTTCAATTATAACAAACCACTAAGACTATTTATAAAAAGGAATCTAATATTTAAAGCCAAGGATAATTTCTAAGAAATTAAAAACCAAGCCCCACTGAAATTGATTTAGGACAATTCTTCACCAAAACCAAAAAATATAAATAAAATCACTATTGTTAATCAATGGGTATTCTAGAACAGACTCCAAACAAGATAAAATTTTGGTAATATGAATAATACTGTAATACATTTCAGGGTAGTATTTAAATAGCTGGGCTTCTCTGATGGTTCAGCAAGTAAAGAATCTGCCTGAAATGTAGGAGACACAAGAGATACAGGTTTGATTCCTGGGTCAGGAATATCCACTGGAGAAGGGATTGGCAACCCACTGCAGTATTCTTGCCTGGAGAATTCCATGGACAGAGGAGCCTGGCAGGTTATATTACATAACGTCGCAGAGAGTCAGACAAGACAGAAGCAATTGAGCATGCACACAATGGTTCAGGGTAAAGGTTTCGGATATCAAGGTTAATCCTATTTTCTCAGAAAACGGCCACCGACTACAGTATTCTTGCCTGTAAAATCCCACGGACAGAGGAGTCTGGAGAGCTACAGTCCAAAGGGTTACAAAGAGTCAGACAGGACTGAAAACTGAGCACACATTTAAGTACCTACCTTTTTAGTATTCTTATTCACCCTTTACTTCTATGTTAACAATTTCAAATGTATCAGGACCAAATAGCTTCAAGATTTCCATTGTCACTTTTATTCAGTTTAAGTATGGTTATTTATTCTAATTTAGTGCATAATTTTTGCAATTAGAGTTTGAGTAGAGTTAACTTTTTTCCTCTGCGAGTCTTTATTGCTTTGTTATGTTGAGACATACCACACATCTTCTGCAGTAAACATTTGAGTTTGGCTTCTTAATGCTATTGAGATGTCGACATCATTAGCAATGTCTTCATAATCCATCCATCATAATAATGTCAAGTAAAATTTCTGATCCTGGTGCTACTTCTGATAACAACATTCTGAAAAGAAGGAATCTCAGGAAATCCATTGGTAGCAAAGTAAAACTGTTTCCTGTACAGAAACTAGTCTGGCACGTTTGTGGTTGTGCTGGGGTTTTGTTCCAGGTGGTTCCCTATAGCAATTTCTTGTCTTCAGTTCAGTTCAGTTCAGTCGCTCAGTCGTGTCCAGCTCTTTGCGACCCCATGAATCGCAGCACACCAGGCCTCCCTGTCCATCACCAACTCCTGGAGTTCACTCAGACTCACGTCCATCAAGTCGGTGATGCCACCCAGCCATCTCATCCTCTGCCATCCCCTTCTCCTCCTGCCCCCAATCCCTCCCAGCATCAGAGTCTTTTCCAATGAGTCAGCTCTTCGCATGAGGTGGCCAACGTACTTAAGGTAGGCAAATACTAGAAAACAGTGATATATTGATCTCCACTTTGCTGATAGCTTTGTCTACTGTAAAGATAGATGAAGAACATGAAAAACAGTTTCTAGTGAATCACTGATTAAAATAACTCCTGAAGCTTTAGGGAAATTTGAATTAGTTTAAGTGTTTGCTATTTTTAAAATTGTGATAAACTTATGATGATAGTTTAAAAATTATCCATAACAAAAGATCTCAAATTACTTGGCAAATTTTAAAGATTGTTTCAATTTTTTTTCATCTAGTTACACTCTCGTGACAATATAGTCTTAGATATAGTCTGTACCAGTCCACAGTAGGGCTAAATTTCATCTTGAGAAAAACCACCAACTGGGCTATGTAACAATAGGACCATGTCCTTCATTCCTGCAACTCTGGTTTAAAAAAAGATCACAGAGAGTTATTGATGCAATTTCCAAACTTTAATTTTTATTTGCCTGTAAATTTCACAATTCTATTCACAAAAGATATTCCATTATTTTAAATATCAATGTTTGCATTTTAAAAGTATTATTTATTGCTTTAGCAGTGGGAGGGTGTGACAGCATGAAAGGGATCAGAAAGTCGACAGGAGACCAGATACAATACAGCATAGAAGGCCTCTGGGATGCTTGAATGTGAAATACAATTTCTGGTTTTGTAAGTTCCTCATTAAAAGAAAAACATAACAGCAAGAATAAAATGACCCAGATTGATTATTTTTCAGAAAGAGTGCTTACTCATAAAAGATGGAAACTTTTGAAATAAAATGATACAAGAAACTCTTTTCATGTGAGCCAGTTTGTTACTTGATCAATTTAATCCACACCCAGGCATCGGAAAACATGGGTTGGAGCAGAAAAACATGCGGCTATGAACTGTGTGATACTGAGTAGAATTTGTAGCAAGAACAAAATAGACATTGAAGCAAGGGTACAAGAAAACCTTAACACCACATTCGTGTCCAGTATATCACACAAACAGCAGGTGTACTTTATTTTAGATATCTGTACATTGGTTTTCCATTAAAAACTTTCTGAAAGTTTAAAAACAGAAAGACTGAAAGGGTGGAACACATAAACTATTTAAACAATGTTTATTGAAAGCTTATAATGGGCCTCTAGGTACTGCATAGCATCATCAGTAGATAAGCATTCATCTTTCTCTATGCCAGGCACTTGACTTGTGCCAGGCACTGTGGGAGATTCAAAGAGAAATGACATTTGGCCTCTTTTCTTGCTGAACCTGAACTCTTTTTTGGACCAGGAATCATACGATGTGAATAAAAATTACCCTATCTCCAATGGAATGTCAGAAAAAAGATTGATTGCTGTGAATTAAGTTGGTGAGGAAAAGCTTTGTGAAGAAGTTCAGAGTTGACCTAGATCATAAAACTGAAAGTGAAAGTCACTCAGTTGTGTCCCACTCTTTGCAACCCCATGGACTTACACAATCCATGGAATTCTCCAGGCCAGAATACTGGAGTGGGTAGCCGTTCTCTTCTCCAAGGAATCCTCCCAACCCAGGGATCGAACAGAGCTCTCCTGCATTGCAGGCCAATTCTTTACCAGCTGAGCCACCAGGGAAACCCAAGAATATTGGAGTGTATAGCCTATCCCTTCTCCAGCGGATCTTCCCCACCCAGGAAACTACTAATGAATAACCTGAATCTAAAGTGAGAGACATCAGAAAAACAAAATAGTAAGCATTATATCCATAAGGGGCATTGGGATCTGCATTATTTGAAAATATCAAAGGCTGAGAAAATATTTCAGATGAAAACAGACAAAAGACAACTGAAATTAAATGCAATGCATGATTTTAAACTATATGCTATACTGGAGGACCAAAAAATGAGAGTGGGAAGGGCAAAACTGAATATGAAGGAATGGTAGAGGAAATCATAAAATATAGGCAAAAAACCATTATCATCATCATCTTGTAAGCTACGTCATGTGTTATTGGTTTGAAAACACATTACATAGGCATTATCTTACTTATCCCTCACAACTGAAGAGCAGTAAGCAAGCAAATTTGGCCCTGTTGTTTAGTCACTAAGTCATGTCTGACTCTGTGATTCCATGGACTGTAGCCCACCAGGCTCCTCTATCCATGGGATTTCCCAGCCAAGAATACTGATCTGGGTTGCCATTTCCTCCTCCAAGGGATCTTCCCAACCCAGGGACTGAACCTACATCTCTTGCTTCTTTGCATAGGCAGACAGATTCTTCAAAACTGTGCTACTTGGGAAGCCCAATTTGGCCCCAGGCAGGATGCAATTGCTGTTAGGAGAACAATGGAGTGCTCTCACAGAAAGTTCCCTTCTAGCTGGGGTTACATGGAAAAAGGCCTTAAAATCCAGAAGCTGTAAATCTGTGTGTGTTCTAAGTTATTGAAGTTTTATGTTCTTTTTTCCCTGTGTGTGCATGTGCATAGAGATATAGATAATATATAGAGATATATATATATAAACAAATAGATATATAAATAAAGAGTCACAGAGTTGGGCATGACTTAGTGACTGAACAACAATGTAAATAAAATTTGAAAATGAGTTTTGTTTTTTTTTAATTTTAGGTTGATTGAATTTTTCAGACCTCTCTTTAACACTCAGGAAAATACAGGATATTCATAGTATATCCTTGCCCAATTGCTTACTATGGAAAGGCATCTAGGATTAATTCTCATAATTGGCAACTTAAAGCTGGAAGCACCACTTCGCATAATTTTACCATTATCACAAATTCTCTCTCATGCAGTGAGCATGTATGTATGATATGTTTAGTTGTGGAAAATGAATTATCAAATATCTTTTGGGCAAATAAAATTTGTATTATAAACAAATATGTATAAAAAGACCTAGAAGTTTGAAGTTCTATCAAATGAGAATATTGGGCAGCCTTAATTCAACCACTTTCCTTCAGAAATTATTTTACTCCAAATATACAATGAAAAATATGTCAGTGGAGCTAGCAGAGTCAGTGAGAAATTAATGAAAAGAAAAATACCAATACAGTATACTAATACATATATATGGAATTTAGAAAGATGGTAATGATAACCCTGTATGCGACACAGCAAAAGAGACACAGATGTATAGAACAGTCTTTTGGACTCTGTGGGAGAGAGAGAGGGCAGGATGATTTGGGATAATGGCATTGAAACATGTATAATATCATATAAGAAATGAATTGCCAGTCTATGTTCGATGCAGGATACAGGATGCTTGGGGCTGGTGCACTGGGATGACCCAGAGAGATGGTATGGGGAGGGAGGTGGGAGGGGATTCAGGATTGGGAACATGTGTACACCCGTGGCAGATTCATGTTGATATATGACAAAACCAACACAGTATTGTAAAATAAAATAAAGTAAAATTTTTAAAAAAGGTAAAAAAAAAAAAAAGAATAAAATGGAGACAAATGGCACCTGTTAAGAGCCACTGATGATTACCTTAACTTTTCAACAGTTGACAAGGATCAGTTCAGTTCAGTTCAGTCCAGCCTCTCAGTTGTGTCCAACTCTTTGCGGTTTCCCTGCCAGTCACCAACTTCCAGAGCTTACTCAATTTCATGTTCACTGAGTCAGTGATTATATCCAGCCATCTCATCCTCTGTCGTCCCCTTCTCTTCCCACCTTCAATCTTTCCCAGTATCTGGGTCTTTTCCAGTGAGTCAGTTCTTCACATCAGGGGGCCAAAGTATTGAAGTTTCAGCTTCAGCATCAGTCCTTCCAATGAATATTCGGGACTGATTTCCTTTAGGATGGACTGGATGTATCTCCTTGCAGTCCAAGGGACTCTCAAAACTTCTCCAACACCACAGTTCAAAAGCATGAATTCTTTGGTGCTCAGCTTTTTTATGGTCCAAATCATGTGTCTCATATGACAAGTATATGTGACCTATAATAGCAATATCTAGTAAAGTGAGGGAAATCTTTTGTCTTCCATGAGACACAAGGAATCTGTATTTTTCTCATTCTACAAATTAATTTTTTTCCTATAGGATATCATTTTACATGTAAGAAATGATAAATATTATTTTGGACTTACATGATACAATTCCTTTCAGAATCCATAAAATGCCAACTCTAATCTTCAAGCATGTTGCAAATGCTATCTTCCAAATAACATCCATGTGGTGTCAAATAATTTATCACACACACAGTAATAAAAGATTAAAGTATGTGAAACTTAGTTTAGGAAACTTCAGCTATGAAAATCATGGCAAAATAAGGTGACTTTCACATTACTAAAAAACTCTGGATGAGCTCCAAGTAAAATACACAGGAGTTAATCTTAAGTAAAAAAATCTATAATTTTTATTGGGGAAAAGGGAATCAAAATATGATATGCTATGTCCCAGGTTATAGAAAATATTTTTTACTTTTAATTAGCACTTTAGACCCTATATTTCAATTAATAGTCAAACTTTCTAGGAAAATATATGCTCATATCCCTATTTAAAATAGGAGAAATTTAAAATTCAGATACTCAATGACTTGCTCAAGTTCAGACATCTACTCAGTGATATCAAATCAATGTTCTTTTCAGACATTATACACAGCATACTAAAAAGCAGAGACAACATTTTGCCAACAAAGGTCCATATGGTCAAAACTATGATTTTTCTAGTAGTCATGTAGGGTTGTGACAGCTGGACCATAAAGAAGGCTGACTGCTGAAGAATTGATGCTTTCCAACAAAAATCTGTCTCATCAAGGCTATAGTTTTTTCCAGCAGTCATGTATGGATGTGAGAGTTGGACTCTAAGGAAAAGCTGAGCACCAAAGAATTGATGCTTTTGAACTGTGGTGTTGGAGATGACCCTTGACAATCCCTTGGACTGCAGGGAGACCCAATCAGTCCATTCTAAAGGAGATCAGTCCTGAGTGTTCACTGAAAGGACTGATGTTGATGCTGAAACTCCAATACTTTGGCCACCTGCTATGAAGAGCTGACTCACTGGAAAAGACCCTGATGCTGGGAAAGATTGAAGGCAGGAGGAGAAGGGGATGACAGAGGATAAGATAGTTGGATGGCATCACCGACTCAATGGGCATGAGTTTGAGTAAACTCTGAGAGTTGATGATGGACAGGGAGGCCTGGTGTGCCACAGTCCATGGGGTTGCAAAGAATCAGACATGATTGAGAGACTGAACTGAACTTAACTAAACTGAATTGTGCTGGAGAAGATTCTTGAGAGTCCCTTGTACTGCAAGGAGTTCAAATCAGTCAGTCGTAAAGGAAATCAACCCTGAATATTCATTGGAAGGACTGATGCTGAAGCTCCAATACTTTGGCCACCTGATGTGAAGAGCCAGCTCATTGGAAAAGACCATGATGATGAGAAAGACTGAAAGCAAAAGGAGACGGGGATAAGATGATTAGACAGCATCACCGACTCAATGGACATGAACTTGAGGAAACTCCAGGAGACGGTGGAGGACAGGGAGGCCTGGCTCGCCCAGTCCATGGGGTAGAAAAGAGTCGCATATAACTTAGCAACTGAACGACAACACAACACCTTCAAAACGATCATTCTGCTTGTGAGAAGGTCTTATTTATGACCCCTCAAATTATATCGAGTAAACAGTTTCAGTTATTGAAGAAAACCTGTGTGATTTTTCCTACTGTATTTGACCATGAAATGTCAGGGCTCTTTTTCTGGAAGGAAAAAATACTAGAGACAATAGTTTATTTGTTGTTGGTTAGTCGTGTCTGACTCTTTTGTGACCCCACGTACTGTGGCCTGCCAGGCTCCTCTGTTCATGGGATTTTCCAGGCCAGAATACTGGAGTGGGTTGCCAACCCCTCCTCCAGGGGATCTTCCCAACCCAGAGTTCAAACCCAGGTCTGCTGCATTGCAGGCAGATTCTTTACCACTGAGCCACCTGGGAAGTCTCAATGGTTTATTTAGTGTTATATGATTTACTGAAATCTTTTCATTACATTTTTAGATTTGAGAGTCAATAGAAACAGGTGGATTTTTCTATTTTCTCTGTCTTAGAGAAAAACCATAAACAACTGAAGCCCAGATGGTAAAGGAACTGGCCCAGGTGGTGAGTAAAAAGCCAGGCCTCACAGCTTCCAGCTCCTTCTGACTAGGGCACTTCTTATCCCTACTAGTTTCTTTCTTAAAAATGAAATGAAAAATACAGAAAATATTACCCTTGCTCCTGCCTTTGAAACCATTGATTAAAACCATGCATTTTCATGATAGTAAGGGGTTGTTCTAAATTCTGCCTAAGATGCAGACACCACTGTATTGTGTTCAAGATTATCTCATCTGGGTTATGGAAAGCAATCACTGTAATTGTCTTCAAAAAGCAGTTAATTATATTGCCCACTGAATGACTGATGAGAAGAGAATTGAGTTCAAGTGAGATAATTTAACTTATTTGTATATGAAAAACACAAAACTGAAAATCCTAGAAGATTCAACAGTTAGATTTTAAATAAAACTCTAATAATCTTTTCTAGATTTCAGAACATGGTTATATTAAAAAAATGAACAAACTTCCAGGGTCATTTCACCATCTTTGGTAATAGGATTGATGATAATTTATAATGTGGAAAATTTTTTTTAATCTTACTTTCTGTATCTACCACTTGGATCAATGTTTTATTATCAATAGTTATATGTTTCATTTTTAGAGGAAATTACTGGATATTCTTTTATCTTCTTTGAATAGGTAGAATGAGTGAGTGAGTGAGTGAAATCGCTCAGTCGTGTCCGACTCTTTGCGACCCCATGGACTGTAACCTACCAGGCTCCTCCATCCATGGGATTTTCCAGGCAAGAATACTGGAGTGTGTTGCCATTTCCTTCTCCAGGGGATCTTCCCGACCCAGGGATCGAACCCGGGTCTCCCGCCTTGCAGGCAAAGGCTTTAACCTCTGAGCTACAGGGAAGCACTTATTTTACAGGGTATAATGAGGCTGTTTTATGTACATGAAATGATGACAAGCCAATGGTTTTTCTCTTTACCAATTTTAACTCATTTGAATCACTGTCGTGACTACAGAGTCATTGAAACGGTTACCTACATTGCCCACAGTGAGGTTTCCCCAATTCAGTAGCAGGCTGTGCAGATTTGATTTGTGAAAAACTGAATGTGTAGAGATCTACATGAAAAGAAAATGAACTTTTGTATTATAAGCACTAACTCTGGGAAAGGAAAAAGAAACTAAGTAACATGAACTCCCAAATATAGATTGTTCTAAGACTGAGACTTTTTCATAATCTTTTTCTATGCAAACGTGTCCCTGGTGGCTCAGAGGATAAAGCATCTGCCTGCAAAGC
This sequence comes from Redunca redunca, assembly GCA_006410935.1. Lineage (NCBI taxonomy): Eukaryota > Metazoa > Chordata > Mammalia > Artiodactyla > Bovidae > Redunca > Redunca redunca. The sequence continues at coordinate 234,350 of SJYQ01000209.1, read as the reverse complement.
AGGAGACCTGGGTTCGATCCCTGGGATGGGAAGATCCCCTGGAGAAGGAAATGGCAACCCACTCCAGTATTCTTGCCTGGAGAATCCTATGGACAGAAGAGCCTGGTGAGCTACAGTCCACGGGGCCACAAAGAGTCAGACACGACTGAGCAACTTCACACATGCAAACTTGTGGAGAAGTGACTGTAAGATTTATCCCTTAGAAAAGTTATATGTGTTGAACGTTAATTTCAATAAAGCAAAGCAGAGCTGTCAGTCATACATAGCTATAATTCTAGTAGATTTTTAGTTATTTTGAGATTAAGCTAAATCTACATCATGCCATTAGTACTTTTGCTATTTTCTGATTATAAAAACAACATGTAATAATTGTAAAATTACAAAGCAAAATAAATATAAGGCAAATAAAACTAAGCCACTAGCCCATGATTAATAATTATTTGAAACATTTAGAAGTTATACATACATTTCTGTGTTATATGCTCTGTAAATCTTATCATTAGGTGTTTCAACAAAACATTTTTCAAAGTTTGAATCTTCTTTTCCTTTGAAATGAAGTGCAATTCACTCAGTCATGTCTGACTCTTTGCAATCCCATGGACTATACAGTCCATGGAATTCCCCAGCTCAGAACACTGAAGTGGGTAGCTTTTCCCTTCTCTATGGAATCTTCCCAACCCAGGGACTGAACCCAGGTCTCCTGCATTGCAGGTGGATTCTTTGCGACCTGAGCCACAAGAGAAGCCCTGCATTCCTTTACTTCATCATAAATTAAACATTACTATACTTTTAAATTATATTTACTTTATATTAAATTTAACATAAAACAATATGCAATTATTGTAAAAAAACCATTCAAATATAGGGTATAAAACAAGTCATATATGTTATTTTCATATTTGTAAGAAAAACTGTGAGCAGTGTGTTTGCATGTGTGTGTGTATGTTACAGCATGCTAAAACAAAAGTTTTATATAAGGTTCTAAGACATAGGTCAACATTCCAAAGTGAGGTAAAACACCATGACGCTGGATATACAAAGATGTTTCATGCCCAGTTATGTGTCTCTTAACTTCTCAGTCTCATCAAACGCACATAGAGGTCAGAAGTTGAAGATCAGAGCAGGATTATTAGACTCTTAGGATTATTACGTCTTTAAATTATTAGAATTATTAGAGACTTCATCCTGGCTAGAATTTGAAACCATTGAGATAGCTTTATATTAAATTTAAATTGGTCCCACTATAACTAACTAAAAATCTGGAAAAATATTATATATGTAGTGACTATTTTCAACAATGGACAACACAGAGCCAAAGCATGTGATCTTCCAGAGGACGGGAATACGAAAAGTGAACACTAAAGTCTCTGGAACTGTCTTGCTTTTTTGATGACCCAGCGCAAGTTGGCAATTTGATCTCTGGTTCCTCTGCCTTTTCTAAAACCAGCTTGAACATCTGGAAGTTCACGGTTCATGTATTATTAAAGCCTTGCTTGGAGAATTTTGAGCATTACTTTACTAGCATATGAGCTGAGAGCAATTGTGTGGTAGTTTGAGCATTCTTTGGCATTGCCTTTCTTCGGGATTGGAATGAAAACTGACCTTTTCCAGTCCTGTGGCCACTGCTGAGTTTTCCAAATTTGCTGACATATTGAGTGCAGAACTTTCACAGCATCATCTTTTAGGATTTGAAAGAGCTCAACTGGAATTCCATCACCTCCACTAGCTTTGTTCATAGTGATGCTTTCTAAGGCCCACTTGACTTCACATTCTAGGATGTCTGGCTTTAGGTGAGTGATCACACCATCTATCATTATTAAACCCATTTCAACATGTATACATGATCAGTAGATGGATTTTTACTAAGCTGGTATGTCTTAATACAATCAAGTTCCCTAGTTTTTCAGAAACAATTGGTTTTCTAATGTAAGTTATATACTGTGATTTATGTTAGAGCAACCACTATATTTGTACAGCAGGACTCTTCGAAACCATGTACAAAGGTCAGTAATTTACTTGAATTCTGTGAAAGGAAACAGGTAATGATATTTTGTTCAACAAACTCATAGTAAAATAAAGGACCAAACAAGAATCGTGTTGTTTTTTCACATTTTTAGATATTTAAAATTTCATTTTCAATCCAATTTGCACATAGTGGTACTCAAAACCACAAAAAGCAATGTGGGTGAATAAATGAAGATTCTCATTGCTCTAATGATTGATTACTGCCCTCTGGAAATTCCAAGGATCAAAAGCTTCTTTTTTTTTTCTTTCAAATAGATACTGAGATGACACATGAGATTGACTGAAAACATAATTATTTATTCTTCAAACACTTATCTGGATAAAACTCCTCAGATAAAACTGCTGCAAACAATGCTCCCTCTTAAGGACAGATTCAGAGGTTGTATATTTGCTTCACAATATTGTCTACACTGCTAGAAGTAAGACTCATGCTAGCTTAGCATTAATTGCACAGTGTTTTCTTATGACTTGGAAATGGTTATAAGGTTCTAGCTATGTGCAACTTGCATTGCAAAGGATGAATAGGCATTATCTGGGTGGGAATAAAGAAAGAGCATTTTAGGTAGAAGGAACAGAAACTGGAGAGACACAGAACATCAAAAGAAAGAATTATTTAGGGAAAGTCAAATGCTTATTGTGGTTGGAGCATAGGCTGTCTGACCACGTAGGTAGGAGAATGACATAATTTAAGATCATGCTGCAAAGGGAATTTGTACAGGGCAATTGCCCAAATATTTAACCTTAAATATGATACAGAGCCCACTGACGATTTCAGAAGAAGTACATGGCTAAATTGGTTTTTAATAATGCTACACTATTATTGTACAGAGGACAAAGATCAGAATTTGATAACTAGTGGCTGTCCCCCCTTAAGGGATTGTTTGGCCAATGCTGTACTTCAAAGGATAATGTAACTGGCGTAACTATGGCACAGCACGGCACAGTTTAGAATATACTTTCATCACACATTTTTGTTTCCTGCCTGCCCCCATAGACTTCTGAGTTTGTGAGCCTTAGTGAAGATGAACTGGAGTGGAAAGAGGCTAGTACATATCTCAGCTCCACTACTTAATTGGCTGTGGAACCTTCACATTTCTTCATTTATAAATGAGGGTAAAAATATGACCTACCTCATGGTATTGCTCTGAGGATTACAATGATGTAATGCATGTAAATGACTTAGCACAGAGTCTGGCAAATAGCAGGTACTTAATAAATGCTAACTACTGTTATTAATGAGTTTCCCTGGTGGCTCAGACCGCCTACAATGGAAGAGACCCAGGTTTGATTCCTGCGTTGGGAAGATTCCCTGGAAAAGGGAATGGCAACCCACTCCAGTATTCTTGCCACAAGAATCTCATGGACAGACGATCCTATTCGGCTACAGTCCATGGGGTCTGCGAAGAGTCAGACACAACTGAGTGACGAACACAACCCATTGTCATTAATATGAACATATCAGGAAGTTTATAAAAATAAGCCATGCCAGAGATGCTGAGTGTGTAGGGAATGGCATCAGATTAATTGTGGGGATATTTCTAAGACTATGATCAGTAAGAGTTCTATTTTGATCGAAAATTGAGAAAAAGAAAAGAAATCTCAATGAAGTTTAGATTGTATTTATGACCTGATGACTGAAATGCTGGATTGATAATCAGTCAAGTTCATCTCTTCAAGAAGGGGCTCTTCCTACGCTCTGTCAAATCATGGTATATAAGTAGCTGTTCTCTGTTTATACACAAGACTGTCTGTTTTCTGCATAATATGACCTTCTCTCTGCCTGTGAGGATCATGGTGTATTGGGGCTAAAATCTTACAGTAGAACTTCATCTTGCAGATGTAAACCACTGACAGCTTGGCTAATTTTCATAGGAGTGTTTAAGTATAATCAGCTGCATTTTTTTTTATCCTTCCTAAGATGTCATTAAGACCAGAAGAAGATGACATAAGTTTCTGTAGTCTATAGGTTAGCAAAAGCTAGTATGTTCTGCTATGTAGACCCTCAATGAAGTTTACTGTTCTTGTAGAAAGTTATCTTGGATAGAAGCAAAATCCGTAGTATAACCTATATTCCCAGTGCTAATCTGGTGCCAATGATGAGAAACGGGGACTAAGAGGTAGTGAGAGATGGGCCTTTCATGCCAACAGGATGAACTGCCTTACAGGTTCACCAACTGCCTTTTGTGGGTAGCATAATTCCCACTTTTTATTTTCTCTAGGAAACATAAGGTTGCTTGAAGAACTTCACAGCCCAGATATCTGTTAAATACGTATCAAACTCCCACTCTCACTCTATGAATAGGAGGAAAATAAATAGCTTTGAAATTAGCCCCATTCCATAGTGTAGGAAAGTAATGTACATGCTCTTATTTCAATGTTCCTACGCAATTTCTAACCAGATTAGAAGTAGAGAAGAGAGCTGCACATGGATGGTAACTATATTTTGATTTCCCAGACACCAGCTTTCAGATGTAGATTTCTAGATATCACCAGATAAATAAAGTATTTAAAGATAAACAGGATACTTTATGCAATATCTGATTAATTCATTACATGATTTGAAGGGTTATCAAACTGGGAAAACTAAAATCAATTTTAAGATAGGAAGCAATTTGGGAATTTATGGTTCCCTTAAATGTCTGAATAAATCTTAGGATGATATATAACAAGGAAATTGTATGGGTGTCTATGTTTGCCTAAAGAAAGAACAAATATCCATTGACTCAGATAAATTTAGATAATAAAGAACATAAAACTGAAATATGATAATTTATCCAATTACGTGTTTTTATTCCTTGAAATCTTTCATATAAATGATTCATATTTTCAATTCATTTTTATAGATAGTTATAGTTATTTCAGGGTTATCATTCATGTAATTCTTGTGAGTATAAACATTTTCCTATGTCATGACCACTGCAGATATTACTAGTCAATCACTGTAATCAACCAAGCTGCCATTTCATCTTACAGTTTATCAAGTCCTGAAGAAGACAGCCAAAGGTAGCACTGTTCTTAAGAGACAAAAGCACCACAAAAGACTGCAGGGCTCCCTGTTCAGATCATTAGAGGCCCAAGATATGTTTCTCATTGTTTAAGCAGCCCACAGAACCTCAGTAGTGAAGTTCACTCACAGCATGACGAGCTTTGCTTGTGAAACTAGTGATCCCATGACTCCTTCCTCAGAGGCTCTACAGGCAAATACCAGTTACCATTTGTTTGCAAATTATGGAAACCCTGAATGGTTACTTCACCTACAAGAAAGAATCAAAGCAACCTTTACACCTGGACCAAGAAAATATCATTCAATCAAACTTACAGTGAAAGTAAAGCTATCCAAGTAACCAGAATTTGCCAAAGAGAAAAATATAGCAGGAATACCCAGAGAAAAGAATCAAGAGGGGGATAAGACTGTAGGGAATCTGTAACAGGGAGAGTCGATGATGCGCCTTATCAGTGGGGAAGTAATTGCTAGTACATGATACTTAGAAATGTTTGTATATTTTCAGGAAATCTATCCTTCAAAAGGTGGCTAGTGACAGTAAAATGGGGAAAAACTCAAAAATCTCCGTCAATAGTCTAAAGTTTTCTTTTTTTTCTTTTTGTTCACTATTGAATATTATCTTCCCTTCTCTCCTTTGCCTTTAGCTTCTCTTCTTTTCTCAGCTATTTGTAGGCCTCCTCAGACAACCATTTTGCCTTTTCCCATTTTTTTTTCCTTGGGGATGATCTTGATCACTGCCTCCAATGCAATGTCATGAACCTCCAACCATAGTTCTTCAGGCACTCTATCAGATCTAATCCCATGAATCTATTTGTCACCTCCACAATATAATCATAAGGGATTTGATTTAGGTCATACATGAATGGTCTAGTGGTTTTTTCTACTTTCTTCAATTTAAGTCTGAATTTGGCAGTAAGGCGTTCATGATCTGAGCCACAGTCAGCACCCAGTCTTATTTTTGCTGACTGTATAGAGCTTCTCCATCTTTGTCTGCAAAGAATATAATCAATCTGATTTCAGTATTGACCATCTGGTGATATCCATATGTAGAGTCTTCGCTTTTGTTGTTGGAAGAGGGTGTAAGGAGATCCAAGTAGTCAATCCTAAAGGAAATCAGTCCTAAATAGTCATTGGAAGGTCTGATGCTAAAGCTGAAACTCCAGTACTTTGGCCACCTGATGTGAAGAACTGACTCATTGGAACAGACTCTGATGCAGGGGAAATATTGAAGGTGGAAGGAGAAGGGGATGACAGAGGATGAGATGGCTGGATGGCATCACCAAAGTGACAGGCATGAGTTTGAGTAGGCTCCAGGAGTTGGTGATGGACAGGAAGGCCTGGTGCACTGCAGTCCACGGGGTCCAAAGAGTCAGACATGACTTAGTGATTGAACTAAACTGATTGAACATTATAGTCACTTGGGAGTTTGACATGCATACTAATATCATCAGGAAAGAGAACTGTATTTATTTTCTATGGCCATCTAACAAACGACCACAGACTCCGTACCTTAAAACAACACAGACTGATCAGCTCAAGGTTTCTGTGGCTCAGGAGCCTGGGTGTGGGTTAGCTGGACTGCTCAGGGGATCCCTAGGCTGTAATGAAGATATAAACCAGCAAAAATGATTTGAGGCTTGGAGTCTTCTTCCAAGCTCCCTGTAATAGAATTCATCCCCATGTAGCTGAATAACTGAGGTCTCTTTTACCTGTCATCTGTCAGTCAGAGGCCTGGTGTTTAGTACCTAAACACCCCTCACAGTTCCTTAGCACATGTGCCTCATAGAAGTCAACATGGATGATAACTTCCTCCAAGCCAACAGGAGTGTCTTTCTCTGACTCTTCCTCTACAACCAGCCAGAGAATACTCTCTGCTTTTTAAGGGCTCACTTGTTTATGTCAGGTGTCATGTAAGGATGTGAGAGTTAGACTATAAAGAAAGCTGAGCACTGAAGAATTGATGCTGTTGAACTGTGGTGTTGGAGAAGACTCTTGAGAGTCCCTTGGACTGCAAGGAGGTCCAACCAGTCCATCCTAAAGGAGATCAGTCCTGGGTGTTTATTGGAAAGACTGATGTCGAAGCTGAAACTCCAATACTTTGGCCACCTCATGTGAAGAGCTGGCTCATCTGGGAAAGATTGAGGGCAGGAGGAGAAGGGAACGATAGAGGATGAGACGGTCGGATGGCATCACTGACTCATGAGTTTGGACATGAATTTGGGTGAACTCCAGGAGGTGGTGATGGACAGGGAGGCCTGTCGTGCTGTGGTTCATGGGTTCTCAAAGAGTCGGAGACTACGGAGTGACTGGACTGAACTGAACTGAAACCATACCTGATTTGTTGTTGCTGTTTACTTGCTAAGTCATGTCCAACTTTTTTGCAACGCCATGGACTGTAGCCTGCCAAGCTCCTCTGTCTGTGGGATTCTCCCAGGAAGAATACTGGAGTGGAGTACCATTTCCTCCATCAGGGCAAGTTCCTGACCGAGGGATCAAACTCACATTTCTTAAGTCTCCTGCACATGCAAGCAGATTCTTTACCATTAGTGCCACCTGGGAAGCCCCCATACCTAACTTGCTAAGTCACTTCAGTCGTGGACGACCCTGTGTGACCCCATATACGGCAGCCCACCAGGCTCCCCCATCCCTGGGATTCTCCAGGCAAGAACACTGGAATGGGTTGCCATTTCCTTCTCCAATGCATAAAGTGAAAAGTGAAAGGGAAGTCGCTCAGGTGTGTCTGACTTAGTGACCCCATGGACTGCAGCCTACAAGGCTCCTCCATGCATGGGATTTTCCAGGTGAGAGTACTGGAGTGGGGTGCCATTGCCTTCTCTGCCATACCTGATTAGGTCTGGCTAAACTTCCTTCAGGCATATAACACAACATCATCATAAAAGAGAGACCTCCTCAGGCTCAGAGAGTCTGCTCTCACTCAAGTTTATACAGTCTGTCTGTAAGAGGGGTCAGGAATGATGGGGGACATGTAGACACCCCACTACCACAGTGACTAGGATAATTTGCTGGATGATTAAACAAGGACATCATGTTCTCAGATGAAAGCGGCAACCATTGCTAGAGTATTAATATGTATTTAAGGAAAGGGTCAGTAAAGTGAAGTAGTGTTTTTGAATCTCTTGAAACACTGAGTTTTGCTCTCTGAGAGACTGAATTTCAGTCTCCTCTCTGTGAATTTAGAGGCTTTCATCTTCCTTAGTCTCAGCTGCCTCACTTAACAATTTGGGATTTAATAATGCCTATTTCAGAGAGCTGTTCCCAGCATCCAACATCAAATTTAAAAAAAAAAAAGAATTTTGAAAATCATAAGGAACAAAACAAATTTTTTTTTTAGGTAATTGCTCGAGCACCCACTTGCCCTTAGTGACTGAAGCCCCCTCATCGCCCAAGACCTCCTCAAGCCACCCTTCTGGGGCAGGAACTTGAGGGAGTTACTCCTGCTGCAAAAAGCCAGGAAGCAAGAGGAAACCGGGAAACGTGGGCAGTCCACTAACACCACGGCTTTGGTCTCAGCCACGTGAGATAACAGGCGGCGCTGCACATTCTGACGGCAGGAAACCTGCCCTCCTCCTGCCCTATACCTACTAATTCAGCTCTTTTCTTCCCATCACCCAGCAGCTCCCCCTTAAGCTCTGAAGACGCCTCTTTTATATCACGCTCACATGTTCAGACATTCCCCACTAAAGCTTAGCATGGTACCAGGTGGGCCACACTGGAGAACAACCTGGCCCCAGTTCCTGAGGGACTGGAATAAGTCTTCCCCGTGGAACCTCGTGTGCTGTTCCCCTCCCCCCAAAGGACCATCTCAGCACATTTCAACAAGGGGTCCCTACATTGCACATAAAGGGGAAAGACAACAAACACACAGTCCTTTTACACAACTATATACATATACCTACACAGAACCTTTCACTGTCAAGGATTGCCTACTTGCCTTAAATTTTCATAACTTAGAAATTTTAAATCCTTCATTTCAGCAAAGCAATATCCTCCAAAGGACTGTTTCTGGCTATAGGTCAGAACTGGCACTTCATTCCAATACTAACTTTTCATAAAGAAAAGTCTGCTCCAAGACTATGGGTATTGAGTGAGGCCAGGTAATCATGAGTCAGGGCTTGGATACACATGGGAGGAGAGTTAGTCAGCTATTTGCATCATCCCCAGCATCTGGTAGTTTTACCCAGAATAGTGTGTGTGTGTGTGTGTGTGTGTGTGTGTGTGTGTGTTAGTCATTCAGTCATGTCCGACTCCTTGTGACCCCATGGACTGTAGCCTGCCAGGCTCCTTTGTCCATGGGTTTCTCCAGGCAAGGACACTGGAATGGGTTGCCATGTCCTGACCCTGGGATCAAACCCAGGTCTCCTGCATTACAGGCAGATTCCTTCCTCTCTGAGCCACCAGGGAAGCCATTAGCATTTTTTTAAAAATTTGTAATACATGTAACTGTTAAAGGTTAATATACAAACCAAATACAGGATGCCAATGGTTAGGACAGAAACACTGTAGTAGAAAAATGGGCATTTCACACAGAGGAAATGTAAACTAATAAACCTTACTAGTAATGTTAGAAATCCCCATGAAAAAGACCCATTTTATGCCTATCACCTGGATAAAAACTAGAAACTGGACAAAACCAGGTGTTGAGGCGATCTGGAGGAATGGTAACGCTGGTGGGAAAGCAAGTCACCTAGACCCCTTGGAAAGATAGCGGTACTCACTGGCCGCCGTGCTATTGAAATGACTCCACTGTCGGCGGCTCTGAGTAGCGCTGTGTCCAGCCATCGGGTGTCTGTGAGAGCCATCCACCATCCTGAAGAAGGCCCCATGCCACCACCACCAACGAACCTCAGAAACCTTCCCAGTCCGTGTGCATCAGGGGCGTGAGCTCACAGAGAAGCTAGTGTTTCTCCACCCCTAACACGTATGATTGGCAGCTCACATCAGCACCAGTGAGCCGGCTCCATGGCAATCATGGCCCAGCCATCCCTCCCAGTCTGCGTGGGGCCAACCTATTAAATAACAGGTGATTTTGGAGGCACCAGGGCTTCCTCCTTGCTCTCCGGACCACCTGCTGCGGGGTCCCAGCTGACTCCAGAACACTGGAACTGTCCCACGGGGTGGAGGGCTCTAGGATGAGAAGCCGTCTCCTCCAGCCGCACCCCTATTAAACTGGCCAGGCAGCGAGGGGGCCCTGCGGCTCCCCACCAGCCTTGGCCAATCTTCCCGCAGCTTCAGGAAGGACTGAGCCAGAATCAACCAGCAAAGATGCTCCCTCACTCTCAGAAACAGTGTGAGATCATAACTGATTTCTGTTTTTAGCCTCTTCCTTGGCACGATTTCTCACGTGGCTCTCGAGAACTGAGAAACCTTGTCAAATGCAGATTCTCTAAGTCTGTTGCGGCTGCTGCAGACCTGGGATTCGGTCCTTTAACAAGATGCAGGGGATGCCAGTGGGCCTACACGTGGTCCACGGGGAGCCAGGCCAGCGGCTTCAGCTCCCAGCCCGCCTGCCGCGACCTGCAGTTGCCCAAACCAGTGCGGCGTCAGCAGCCGCCCCGGCGCCCCGGCCTCCGCAGGAGGGTCAGTGCAGCCAGGCGGCGAGGACAGCATGGGCCCGAGGACAGGCCAGGACCCCTGAGGACAGGAGAGGACCCTCAGGGACAGGCCAGGCCAGGACAGCCCCACACAGAGACGGTGACCAGCCAGACGGCCAAGCCTGTCGGGGAAGGTTGCACGGTGGTTCTGTGCGCCCCGTGCCTCCCGGTGAGTTCCGGTTGCCTTAATCAGTGTTTACTCAGTGGCCTCCCAAGGTTCTGGTTTCATTTAATTTCAACTTCTCAGTGAACTCCAGAAGGTTCTAGTTCTGTTAATTCCGCGTTTGCTCAGCGGACTCCGAGAGGTTCTGTGTGTCCTGGTCCCGTTCAATATCGAATAATTATAATCATTATTACTTCTTATTGAATCCCCAAACAGCTATATCTTTTGGCTTGTTTTAACCACTATATTTATGGAAATGCATAGCTTTAATTTTTAGCATAAGGAATGTTAGGATGTTTGATTTTGTGTAGGCTTTTCTGTTCCTTAAAAAAAAAAAAAAAAGACAAACACTTGGCAGTTATAAAGATGTTTCTGTGTTTCTGCTGCCATATTTAGCACACACAAATTTCCAGGAGCAACATCAGTACATCAAAGGATGTTCTTAAATAATTCATATAATTAAATTAAAGCTGCTTCAGAGCACCTTTCAGAGTCTGGAACATTTTTGATTGCAAGTGAGTCTCCAAAAGGACTTCTCAAAAATAAATGGTGAATGGGTGAAATATGGATTTAAGAGTTTGTTGTATATATTATTTCTATTGACATTAGGAAAATAAGGAAACTAGGCATAGGAATAAGGACCTTTTATAAACAATACAGGAAAGTGCCTTCTTTATTATTAAAAAAATAATCGGTTTGAACTTGCAAAGTAAAACAAATACCTGAAGCCTTTTTCAGCTGCTGTCCCTGTATTGGAGGGAGCGTTGATAGGCTTGCACTGTTTCTCCAAAGATCAGAAGAAGGAAGGAAGAAGTATGTCCAAAATATTCAGACTAAGTAACAATCAGTAAAATAGTCTCACTGCTCTGTGTCCCTGAGAACAAAACATACCATCAAAAAGGTTCATAAATCCAATTCAAGAAAGAACGAGTCATTAGAATTGCAAAATGACATAACTACTAGATTTTACTAAATGGTGGTAGTAGTAAATATATTTTCTGAAATTTTAGTGTTTTTTTTAATAACTTCCATTCAATTACAATAGCAATACATAAATTTAGATGTAATGCCCACAAGCTTAGGAAATCCTTGTCCTGTTATTTTACATATGTTTCTTCTAACAACCTAATCTGAAAATCTCCTTGTAGTTAAATTATCTCATGGGCTTTCAAAATCTACAATTGCAATTACTTCTCACAAAAATGTAGTTATGCATTATATTGTATACCACATCCATTCCGTTGCATTGGTACCCTACCAGAGAAGATAATAAGGAAAGTGAGATGAATTTTTTGGCCTTTCTGACTTATTTTAATTCTTTAAATTTTTTTCAACAAAGAACACTAAATTTCATACCTGGAGTAGGTGTAAATCTTGAAGTGTTTATAATCTTTAGTCCCAACTAAATAATAACTTTGCTACTAAAATGATTTAAAACTTACCAAAATAAAGGGCTGAAAGGTACAAAAGGTGAAGTTTTCTATTAATTTATCTTGTCTATTGGCCTTGAGTCTTAATAAACAGAGAATGAGAGAAGAGTGGCTAAAATAAACATTGAATTTATGTTGTCTTAATTTTTAAAGGTCACAAACTTATGTAACATTTATAACTAAAAAATATGATAGGAGATGGTGTTTAGAAGTTGGGAAAAGACGAGGGCAAGGAAAAAGTTTAGCAAGACTGGCAAAGGCCTCAGAAAATGTGGGGTAATTTCTGCAAGAGGAATAGCATTTTTTAATATGGCACTGCTTACCAGGTTCTCTTCCATTTTTCACGGTCATGATTAATGCAGTATTTTCATAATAGTGTTTATAATTATGAGCAGAATCTTTCATGTCTCATCAAACATAAGTTTTTGTATACTAGTGGATATGCTTAATAAATGAGTTAGAAGTTATATGAGTAGTGATTATTGAGATTTTTTTCATTCTATAAAACTTCACAAGCTAGTCAAAAACCACTGGTCCAAGTATTTTCATTTTAAGGAATTTTCCATAATATGTCACAAAGTGCTCCTTTAAGAGAAATTTGTTTATTCTGTTCAACGGAGTAAATATGATTCAGTATTAATCTATAGGTATACCATGATATGCATAATCTGCTCATCTTTTAAGCTGTCGCTGTGTGTCAATAAATGTGTGTGGGATAGGAAATTGTCAGCATTTCCATATTTGACTTTTCCTTTCATCACACAAGCCATACCTCCTTATTGTCTGTATATATGCCCATGATTTTCTCAAGAGAAAAATGAAGCTAGCTCATTAAGCCAAAGGAAGTAAAGGTGTCCTAATCATAATAACTAAGCTCTGTCTATAAAATCTTCTATACAAACCAAACTATGGAAAATAGAAAATCTTAAATTATGTGCTTACATTTCATTCCTGTCCAAGAAATCTCCACACAGGTCTAGAGAACAAATTTAACAATGCCAAGTGGCAGTAGAGGCTTTTATTCAAGGATGTGTTTAAGTGAAATGGTTTCTAGGCTTTCCTGCAGCTGAGACATTCTCTTGATACACATGGGCCTGAGCTGGAACTAGTGAGAAACTAAAAAGGTAAGAAAGGATAGTTTTAGGGCACATTCCTTCAGCAATTTGTGCTCAGAAATTGCTGAGATGAGCTAGCTAAGGGGTTAGGTTTGAGTACACTGCAAATAAACAATGCATTTTAACATATGGAGGCAGCCGACCTGCAAACTAGCAGAAAATACAAATATTTCTTTATATTGGGGAAATAAACAACATTGTTTAGTAGGGTTTCACCACTGAACCAGAAGATAGAAAATTCCTTAGATCATGTCCTTCCCCTGATGCCTATTAAAAAAGGGGGCAATAAAAACACCATCAGCAATCAATTTAGAAAATAGGCACAGTCTCCTACAATACTCTTGAAGGTGATGGCCAGTAAGATCACCACACACACATTTACAGTAAGGAGTGATTCTATAGAAGTCTTAAGATTTGACAAAGCTCTGAGAGTTCTTATAATATACCTTGTTAACAAGAGTAAGTGAAAACCAAATAATAAAACACAAGAGTTGGAGAAATGACCCATAGCCTTACCACTCCACCTAGAAAAATAATATATGTCACTTCAAGTGAAGAGAAAAAAAAATTCATTCAAAAGACAGAGTATTGTTTCAACTGAATTTTCCTGCTCGCTCCTCTATTTCCCTGGTCACACAGGAGTGGCTACAACACAAAAATCGGCAGACTTTCATTCTGCAGCTTTGTTCAGACCTTGCTTTTATAAGGAATTTTGATTGACTGGTTAATTGATCATGATTCTGTTTCTACTCGCCAGAAGCCAGTTTATTTTTTCTCTCCTACCTATTAATGAGAGCTTGATGTATTGGAAGGAAGGCGGGAGGGATGGAAGAAAGAAGGAAACAAAAAGACAAAGAATCATCCTAAAATAATTATAGCACAAAGAATAGAATGTATACCTCTTTATCATTTTATACTTTAAGTTCAGTTCATTCGCTCAGTCATGTCCGACTCTTTGTGACCCCATGAACCGCAGCACACCAGGCCTCCCTGTCCATCACCAACTCCCAGAGTTTGGTACACCCAAACCCATTTGCGCTGAGTCAGTGATGCCATCCAACCATCTCATCCTCTGTCGTCCCCTTCTCCTCCTGCCCTCAATCTTCCCTAGCATCAGGGTCTTTACAAATGAGTCAGCTCTTTGCATCAGGTGGCCAAAATATTGGTGTTTCAGCTTCAACATCAGTCCTTGCAATGAACACCCAGGACTGATCTCCTTTAGGATGGACTGGTTGGGTCTCCTTCCAGTCCAAGGGACTCTCAAGAGTCTTCTCCAACACCACAGTTCAAAAGCATCAATTCTTTGGTGCTCAGCTTTCTTTATAGTCCAACTCTCACGTCCATACATGACCACTGGAAAAAACACTTTATGCTTTATAATTATAGAATAAAAATATAAACTTCATAAAGAGCTCAAACTATAGTTAGTAATAAAATTAGATGACAAGGGAGATTTGAAAACAAAGGAATTTAAAGCAAAGAGCATCATACAATAATAAATTAGAAATATTAAGAAGTATAATATATCTAAAATATATTTACCAATAATTAACTCTTGAAAGTAGTGACAGCAGCTAAAAATTGTTGGTAGATAAAACTACACAAATTCAACTATTATAATGGGGAAAATGGTTGATAAACTGGTGTTTTGGAGCACCAGATGCAAAAATGTAAATAATAAAACCAGTTAGATCACTGTATAGGTAACAGAGGCCTATCATTTGGAAGATGGTAAGGTTTAAGATGTTTCTGGAGGTAGAGGCAACTGGATATGCTGTTATAAATAAAAATAAAGAAGGAATAAGGAGTGAATTGTTTAGTTTTGGTCTGAGGCACTGGATGGTGTCATTTATTTTGCAAGGAAAACATTCAGTGTATTACAGGGGAAAATATTTGGAACGTGTTTTTGACATATTCAATTTGAAAGCATTTTAGCTTCTAAGCAGAAGTTCCAAGAAGATATCTGGGCATATGTCCAGATTGTAAGGAAGAGATAAAGGTTAGAGATCTAAACTGGAGATTCAGCAAGCTAGAGAGTGGCCTTTGAAATCATAAAAGTGGATAAAATTTCCTAGACAGAGGGCATAAAGTGAGAAAAGGATTCAGAAGAGGGATAAGAATCTCTGCAAAAAATAGAGATCTGTTAGTAGTACAGGAATAACTGGGCTTCTGCTGGTAAAGAATCTGCTTGCCAATGCAGGAGACATTGGTCTTATGCTTGGGTCAAAAAGATCCCCTGAAGATGTAAATGGCAATCCACTCATGTATTCTTGTCTGGGAAATCACATGGACAGAGGAGCCTGGAAGGCTACAGCCCATGGGGTTGCAAAAGAGTCAGACATGACTTTACTACTGAACAACAACAACATAGGAATAATTGCCTGAAAAAAGCCTTAGAAGGAGTGTTCAAGGCAGGAGGAAAATATGATTGTGTAGAGGCATAGAAGACTAGAGGACAGCATGCTTATTGAGGTAGGGATGGGAAGTGTTCAACAATGTAAAATTTTTCTGAGAGTTCAATAAAATGAGGGAAAATTTGGTTTTCACAAGCTTTTATTCCTAGTAACACTGGTCACTTCCTATGGTGCAGTGGGATAAAATCCCAGTTAAAGGGGGTTGAGAGAGAATAGGAGGAGACGAAATAGAGACAGCCAGCGCAGACAACTCATAGCTTTTTACCATGAATGGAAGCAAACAAGTTTTGAGGATGGTTGAAGGAAAGTGTAGACAAGATATTCTGACAAGCATAAACTTGACAGAGTTTTGAAATAAATTGAGTAGCCCAGGAGAGAAGGATAAAATGTTGATGCAAGAAATATAGGAGCTAATTTCAGGAACACCATTCCTGAGAAGTTGCAAGGAGATGGCAAACAGAGCAGCGCAGAGGGAAGACTCAGTTTAGAGAGCAAAGGGACACGTCCACTGTAGCAATAAGGAAGTCAAGCTGTAGCCGTGCAGATTCATAAAACTGGTAATTTGTGGCAAGACTCACATGGATTTTATTATTGAAGTATAGTTGATTTATAATTTTATGTTAATTATTGCTATAGAGCAAAATGATTCAGATATATATATATATATATATACATTCTTCTTCATATTTTCCATTATGGTTTACTATAGGATATTGAATATAGTTCCCCATGCTATACAGTAGGAACTTGTTGTTCATATGGATTTTCTTGATAAAAGATGTTGTAGTGCCATCAGCTCCAAGTTACAACAGACAGTTGGAAAAGAATGAGAGATTTGAGAGGCTGTGAAAGAGTCCTCTTTGAGAATAAGGGAATGAATTAACCAAGCAAGTATTGAAGGATTGTCTGGCAATGTTGAGTATCCATTTGAAATTTATGGTTATAAATTTGAAATGAATCTAGTCATCAAAAATTTTTTTTTGCAAGCAATGTTCTGATGCTATATATGATTGCATGTATTGTTAATAGGTTTGTCAAGCAAGCACTTTCTTGAGACAGGAAAGGGAAAAGAAGTAAATTTTCAATTTATTCATTTTATTCAAATTAGATACATTTAAGTTTTTCTCTTGGGTGGGCAAAAAAGTCCGCTTATGTTTTTCTATAAGATGTTATGGAAAAACCCAAATACTATTAAAATACGGAATATTTTCCTAGTAGGAATATGAAGAACTGTGGAGAAAAGGCATTATAAAAACTAAGTCTTAGTTAATGGATTGAAACATCTCAAAGAGCGAGTTGGAGAAATAAGACTTAAATATTTAGAGAGTGGAGGAGTTGAAACAGATTCTGTAGTTGTTGCCAATGTTGAT
This sequence comes from Redunca redunca, assembly GCA_006410935.1. Taxonomy (NCBI): domain Eukaryota; kingdom Metazoa; phylum Chordata; class Mammalia; order Artiodactyla; family Bovidae; genus Redunca; species Redunca redunca. The sequence continues at coordinate 217,217 of SJYQ01000209.1, read as the reverse complement.
GACTAAGGGTAGAATCTTGTGAGTAGGTGATTGTAGGAGAGTGTAAAAAAATATATATTACTGATATGTAAAAAATATTACTAATGTAAACTAGAAATCAAGAAATGGAGAGGCATGTATAAGAAGTCACATAATTGATAGTTATTTTATTAAAAAGAAACAAAAATTATGCTTTTAACATCAGTGACTCCTTAACCCCTTTCTACTCCAACACAAGCAAGTGGTATAACATACCATCATCAATCACACAATACATATTCTAAAGGGAGGGATGCATTTGAGGCCATGCACCCTTAGAAGTTTAATTTTATAGCATTGTCGAGAGACATGTAAGACATTTCACATTTGGCAAAGTACTTTGCCTTAATAGCCCTTCCTCTGAACCATACCCAAGTAAGCATGATTAACCATTTTTATTACTTTTTTTTTTTTTTTTTACTTCTCAGAGATTCGGTACTATTTTATTTTATTTTTTTATTTATTTTCAGTTGAAGGATAATTGCTTTACAATACTGCATTGGTTTCTGCCATACAGCAACCTGAATCAGTCATAGGTATATGTATGTCCCCTCCCTCTTGAACCTCCATCCCACTTTCAACCCATTCACAGCCCTCTAGCTTGTTACAGAGCCCTTGTTTTATACTAAATTCCTGAAAGTTAATAAAACATACATGATATAATATTCCTCTATTATGGAAACTTAAAATTATAAGTTCTGTGCACAGTTTAACACGAGATTTGCTGTCTTCAAAATAGGCAGTGATCAAGGGCAATATCACTTCAAGCATGGGCAATGATAGTGGTAAATTTCCAACATGATTTCCAGAGTATACCCATGGCTGATTTCCCACTAAAAGTACCTTACAGAAGATCTATGGAAGAATGAATCAATTATTACACACATAAGTATTTGGGCCTGAGCTCATTTGTCTGGAGTTTAGATTAGATTTGATGCAGGGAGGAGAAAAATGATTTGCTTTGAATGAATGAATAGCTAGGCTCTGATGCCAAACTATCCTGCCATTTGATCCTCTGAGATACCATTTTCATATATCATCCAGACTTTAGAAATGTAGTAACTGATACTTCAAATAGCTATATGATTGCTTGAGATGGCAGTGATTAAATTATAGAACTGGAATTTGGACTCATGTTTTCTAATTCTCAAAGTCACTGTGCTCACCATTATGCAATAAATGCCTGCTGGTCACAAAGGCTTTCGCTTCACTCTGTCAGGGTTTGGTTTACAGACTGAGTACTAACTGAGAACACTTTTTAGAGGATAGAGTAGAAATTTCATTTTTTGTAATAGGGAATTTTGACATCCTAATGGGGTGACTGAGCTGGTGAATAGGAGAAACACTGCAGAATCATAAATGTGCTTTAATCTTCATCTAAAAGCAATATAAATGCATTCCTATTTGTTTTAGTTAATTCATAAAGAAGACATCAGTTTGGTTCTTTTTAATTCATATAATATTCTTTAGGACTTTTAGCACTCAGTGAACTAAAATGGACTGGAATGGGTGAATTTAACTCAGATGAGCATTATACTTACTACTGTGGGCAAGAATCCTTTAGATGAAATGGAATAGCCATCACAGTCAACAAGAGAGTCCAAAATGAAGTACTTGGATGCAATCTCAAAATATGACAGAATGATCTCCATTCATTTCCAAGGCAAACAATTCAATATCACACTGATCCAAGTCTATACCCTGACTAATAATGCTGAAGAAGCTAAAGTTGAACAGATCTATGAAGACCTACAAGACCTTCTGGAACTAACACCCAAAAAAGATGTCCCTTTCATTACAGGGGACTGGAATGCAAAAGTAGGAAGTCACGAAACACCTGGAGTAACAGGCAAATTTGGCCTTGGAGTACAGAATGAAGCAGGACAAAGGCTAACAGAGTTTTGCCAAGAGAATGCACTGGTCACAGCAAACACGATCTTCCAACAACACAGGAGTAGACTTCACACATGGATATCACCTGATCATCAATACCGAAATCAGATTGATTATATTCTTTGCAGACAAAGATGAAGTAGGTCTATATAGTCAGCAAAAACAGGACCAGGAGCTGATTGTGGCTCAGAGCATGAACTCCTCAATGCTAAATTCAGACATAAATTGAAGAAAGTAGGGAAAACCACTAGACCATTCAGGTATGACCTAAATCAAATCCCTTACCATAATACAGTGGAAGGGAGAAATTGATTCAAGGGATTAGATCTGATAGAGTTCCTGAAGAACTACGGACAGAGGTTCGTGATGTTGTACAGAAGGCAGGGATCAAGACCATCCTCAAGAAAAAGAAATGCAAAAAGGCAAAATGATTGTGTGAAGAGGCCTTGCAAATAGCTGTGAAAAGAAGAGAAGTGAAAGGCAAAGGAGGAAAGGAAACATATACCCATTTGAGTGAAAAGCTCCAAAGAATAGCAAGGGGAGATAAGAAAGCTTTCCTCAGTGATCAGTGCTAAGAAATAGAGGAAAACAGTAGAATGGGAAAGACTAGCGATCTCTTCAAGAAAATTAGAGATACCAAGGGAAATTGTCATGCAAAGATGGACAAAAGAAAGGACAGAAATTGTATGGACCTAGCAGAAGCAGAAGATATTAAGAAGAGGTAGCAAGAATACACAGAAGAACTATTCAAGAAAGATCTTCATGACCCAGATAACCATGATGGTGTGATCACTCACCTAGAGCCAGATATCCTGGAATCTGAAGTCAAATGGGCCTTAGGAAGCATTACTAGGAAAAAAGCTAGTGGAGGTGATGGAATTCTAGTTGAGGTATTTCAAATTCTTAAAAATGAAGAAAGGCATTGCCAAAGAATGTTCAAACTTCCACATAATTGCACTCATCTCACACGCTAGCAAAGTAATGCTCAAAACTCTCTAAGCCAGGCTTCAACAATACATGAAACGTGGAATTCCAGATGTTCAAGCTGGTTTTAGGAAAGGCAGAGGAACCAGAGATCAAATTGCCAACATCTGCTGGATCATCAAAAAAGGAAGAGAGTTTCAGAAAAACATCTATTTCTGCTTTATTGACTATGTCAAAGCCTTTGACTGTGTGGATCACAACAAACTGTGGAAAATTATTAAAAGATCTGAATACCAGATCACCTGTCCTGCCTCCTGAGAAATCTGTATGCAGGTCTAGAAGCAATAGTTAGTACTGGATATGGAACAACAAACTGGTTACAAATTGGGAAAGGAGTATGTCAAGGTTGTATATTGTCACCCTGCTTATTCAACTTATATGCAGAGTACATCATGAGAAACACTGGGCTGGAAGAAGCACAAGCTGGAATCAAGATTGCCGGGAGAAATATCATAACCTCAGATATGCAGATGACACCACCCTTATGGCAGAAAGTGAAGAGAAACTAAAAAGTCTCTTGATGAAAGTGAAAAGAGAATGAAAAAGTTGGCTTAAAACTCAGTATTCAGAAAACTAAGATCATGGCATCTTATCCCATCACTTCATGGCAAATAGATGGGGAAACAGTGGAATCAGTGACAGGCTTTATTTTGGGGGGGCTCCAAAATCACTGCAGATGGTGACTGCAGCCATGAAATTAAAAGATTCTTGCTCCTTGCAAGAAAAGTTATGACCAACCTAGACAGCATATTAAAAAGCAGAGACATTACTATGCTAACAAAGGTCTGTCCAGTCAAAGCCTTGGTTTTTCCAATAGTCAAGTATGGATGTGAGAGCTGGACTATAAAGAAAGCTGAGCACTGAAGAATTGATGCCTTTGAACTGTGGTGTTGGAGAAGACTCTTGAGATTCCCTTGGACTGCAAGGAGATCCAACCAGTCCATTGTAAAGGAAATCAGTCCTGAATGTTCATTGGAAGGACTGATGTTGAAACTGAAACTCCAATACTTTGGCCACCTGGTGTGAATAACTGACTCACTGGAAGGGACCCTCATGCTGGGAAAGGCTGAACGTGGGAGGAGAAGGGATGGCAGAAGATTAGGTGGCTGGATGGCATCACTGAGTTGATGAGTTTGAGCATGTTCCCAGAGTTGGTGACGGACGGGGAAGCCGGACGTGCTGCAGTCCATGGGGTCATGAAGAATTGGACAGGACTAAGTGACTGAAACTCCAGTACTTTGGCCACCTCATGCAAAGAGTTGACTCACTGGAAAAGACTCTGATGCTGGGAGGGATTGTAGGCAGGAGGAGAAGGGGACGACAGAGGATGAGATGGCTGGATGGCATCACTGACTTGATGGACGTGAGTCTGAGTTGAGTGAACTCCGGGAGTTGGTGATGGACAGGGAGGCCTGCCATGCTGCGATTCATGGGGTCACAAAGAGTCAGACACGACTGAACTGAACTGAACTGAAGTGCCTGAAATGAGCTGAATAGTCTTTTTGTAACTCTCATTCCCTCCATACAATCTCTTGTCCTCATTCCCTGGGATATTTTATCCTTTAAGAAAAAGATGTTATGATGCATCTCATGATACATGATCAGGATCAATGATCTTATTTTTTCAGTATTAGTATGTAAGTCTGAAAGCTTAATTAATCTAAAATAAGTGCATAAAATGTCATATAACTGCAAAAAATGCATATTTAATCACACATTGCCTGGCCATCAACAGTGCTTATAAAAGTATTATAATGATAGGTATATATTTTCATGATATCTGTATTTAATTTTATGGATATTATATTATAATATAATATAAAAAATCACTAGTTTAAATGTTTAATTGGCAAAAAAAAAATGGACCATTTAAGTAGGTGTTCATCTGCCCAGTCATGTCCAGCTCTTTGTAATCCCATGAACTACAGCACTCCAGGCCTCTGTGTCTCTCACTATCTCCCTAAGTTTGCCCCAGTTCATGTCCATTGCATTGGTAATGCCATCCAGTCATCTCATTTTCCAATGCCCTCTTATCCTTTTGCCCTCAGTCTTTCCCAGCATCAGGGGCTTTTCCAATGAGTCAGCTTTTCACATCAGGTGACCAAAATACTGGGGCTTCAACATCTCTTCTTCCAATGAGTATTCAGAGTTGATGTCCCTTAAGATGGACTGGTTTGATTCCTTGCTGTCCAAGGGAATTTAAGTTGGTGGGAATGCAAAATAGTACAGCCACTATGGAGAACAGTGTGGAGATTCCTTAAAAAACTGGAAATAGAACTGCCTTATGACCCAGCAATCCAACTGCTGGGCATACACACCGAGAAAACCAGAATTGAAAGAGACAAGTGTTCATTGCAGCACTGTTTATAATAGCCAGGACATGGAAGCAACCTAGATATCCATCAGCAGATGAATGGATAAGAAAGCTGTGGTACATATACACAATGGAGCATTACTCAGCCATTAAAAAGAATACATTTGAATCAGTTCTAATGAGGTGGATGAAACTGGAGCCTATTATACAGAGTGAAGTAAGCCAGAAAGAAAAACACCAATACAGTATACTAACACATATATATGGAATTTAGAAAGATGGTAACGATAACCCTGTATGTGAGACAGCAAAAGAGACACAGATGTATAGAATAGACTTTTGGACTCTGTGGGAGAGGGAGGGGGTGGGATGATTTGGGAGAATGGCATTGAAACATGTATAATATCATGTAAGAAACGAATCGCCAGTCTAGGTTCGATGCAGGATGCAGGATGCTTGGGGCTGGTGCCCTGGGATAACCCAGAGAGATGGTATAGGGAGGGAGTTGGAGGGGGGTTCAGGATTGGGAACTCATGTACACCCGTGGCAGATTCATGTTGATGTATGGCAAAACCAACACAGTATTGTAAAGTAAAATAAAAATTTAAAAAAGGAGTCTTCTCCAGCACCATAGTTCGAAGGCATCAGTTCTTTGGTGCTCTGCCTACTCTATGGCCCAACTCTCGCAACCATACAAGACCACTGGGAAGACCATAGCTTGACTATAAGGACCTTTGTCAGCAGACTAATGTCTCTGCTTTTCAACACACTGTCTAGGTTTGACATAGCTCCTGCCAAGAAGCAATCATCTTTTGATTTCATGGCTGCAGTCACCATCCATAGTAATCACTGCTTCCACTTTTATCCCATCTATTTGCCATGAAGTAATGGGCTGGATGCCATGACCTTAGTTTTTATAATATTTAGTTTTAAGCCAGCTCTTTCACATTCCTCCTTCACTCTCATCAAGAGGCTCTTTAGTTCCTCTTCACTTTCTGTCATTAGAGTGGTATCCCCTGCATATCTGATGTTACTGATGTTTCTCGCGACTATTTTGATTCCAGCTTGTAATTCATCCAGTCTGGCATTTTTCATGATGTTGTCAGTGTATAGGTTAAATAAACACAGTGACAGCAGACAGCCCTGTCGTACTCCTTTCTCAACCTTGAAGCAATCAGTTGTTCTATACAGCGTTCTAACTATTGCTTCTTGACCTGCATACAAGTTTCTCAGGAGACAGGTAAGATCATCTGGTATTCCCATCTCTTTAAGAGCTTTCCACAGGTTGTTATGATCCACACAGTCAAAGACTTTGGGGTAGTCCATGAAACAGAGGTAGATGTTTTTCTGGAATCCTTTGCTTTTTCTGTGATGGCAGTTTGATCTCTGGTTCCTGTTCCTTTTCTAAAACCTGGTTGGGCATCTGAAAGTTTTTGGTTCCCATAATGCTGAAGCCTAGCATGCCAGATTTTAAGCATGACCTTATAAACATGGGAGATGAGTGCAACTGTCTGATGGTGAGAGTATTCTTTAAAACTACCCTTCTTGGAATTGGGATGAGGATTGACCTTTTCTAGTCCTTTGGCCATTGCTGGGTCTTCCATATTTGCTGACATATTGAATGCAACACCTTAATGGCATCATCCTTTAGAGTTTCGAATAGTTCTACTGGGATTCCATCACATCCACTAGCTTTATTAACAGCAGTGCTTCCTAAGGCCCACTTGACTTCAGAATGTCTGGCTCTGGGTGACTGACCACACCATCATAGTAAATCAGTTCATTAAGATCTCTTTTGTACAGATCATCCATGTATTATTTCCACATGTTCTAGATCTCTTCAGCATCAACTAGGTCTCTACCATTTCTATTTAAATGGTACTGTCCCTAAAAATAGTAAAAACTGAAATATTTATTTCTGAATACATAAGATTACATTTGAATATATTCAGTTGGTTATGTTCATGTCATAAACTTTTTATTAAAAATTAGGTAGTAAAATTTTGTATATATAGGTACCTCCCTAGATTTTTTTTGTTGGGTGCTTGTCTTTCTTATAATTATAGGTTCTATAGCCACATTGACATTACCCTCTCCAAGACAAAAATCTTGTGATGCTGAGTTTATGTTATTGACACCAAGTCTACATTCTGGTTGAGGTGGAGATGGCAGAGAATTAACATATAAGCAAGTACTCTATACCCAAGTATTTTTCATATACATATTCATTTCATATTCAGGATACTCCTGGGAAGGGAAGATACCAGAATTCCCATGTTACAGATGAAAAATAGGAAACTCTGGAGTATACAGTTATGAGTATCAGAGCCAAGTTTCAGTAACTCCCCTGTCTGCCTCACGATGACAACCCTACCACACTTCTGTGACATTTCAAAACTCTTCAGATCCATCTCGAAGTAGATCATTCATGCACTACAACTCCAGTAAATGCCTGAATTTCTCTAATTTTCTCTGTATGGTTTCTTATCTCCGGTCATGTGCATTCGTTTATACTGTAAACTCCCCAATGTCAGAGGCTGTGTCTTCTATTTCCGATAAAATTCTTGACACCTTACAGTGGGTTGATAAGCACATACTGCTAATAGTTAGATGAGACTATGAATTTTAACAAAAAATCCTTTTTCTTGGCACATGTAGATAAAACTTTCTGCAGGCTCGTTTTCACATTCCATCTGAGCCCACATGTCATTAGAAACAACCCATTGACATAATGTGAAATGTCTGTTCATTTGTGTGGAAAGATGAAGGGCCCCATCCAGACAACTGTGCAAACATTAAACAGTAACATAAAATAAACTCCTAACATTATATATGAACACTGAAGTCAGGCTATTTTGTGAAGTGGTGAGTGAAAGGGAAGTTCAAAACCATGAATATCTAGGTATTTAGGCAGAGCACTAAAGGAGTGGTAGAGATATGGGACATTGCTCTGTGATTTAATTAACCATTGCCTGGCTGGGGAATGGGTGGGATTCTAGAATCCGCTCAAGTGAGGGAGAGTGGGACTGTGTGGTGACCTGGTCATGGCATGGTACGGTTTGGGGGAAGACGAACAAAGGAGGAAAGGGACGGAACAAAAAACAAAAGAGTGGGAATTGCAGACAGGGAGGGGTGCTTCAGTATGTTTTGGAGTCTACAACAAAGAATATAGAGTATGTAAAGTTCTGAAGTAAAAAGGACAACAATAGCAAAATTGGAAATGCTCATACAATTCCTTCACTCTGCTTATGTAACAAGGACCATTTATTCACCCTTTAATCAACATCAGTTACCACCTTAGCAAGATGAATGGAAAAAGTGAAGTGTAGGACATGGAAGCAAAATGTAACTGTTTCTTCTCTTCGTGTTTCCTTGGCATCCATGGGAGGATGGATATTTTATTAATACCAAACAATTGCTTGTATTGAACAGTTGCCAAGTCATGTCTAACCTCTTCATGGTCCCATGGACTGCAGCACACCAGGCTTCCCTGTTCTTCGCCATCTCCTGGGATTTGCCCAAGTTCACGTCCATTGCATCAGTGATACCATCCAACCATCTCAATATTTGTTCAGTATTGAAAGTTCTAGTGTTGCATGTATACAGAATATGATGTTCTTGAACTTGGACACTGATGCAAATAGAGACATGGATGTAGATACCCATAATTAAATATAGGTAAAAATGGAGATAGCTTTCACCAGTTGTCAGAGCTTCCCGGGTGTGTAGCGGTAATCTGCCTGCAGTGCAGGAGACGCAAGAGACCCACGTTTGATCCCTGGTTTGGAAAGATCTCCTGGAGGAGGAAATGGCAGCCCGCTCTAGTATTCTTTCCTGGAAAATCCCAGGGACAGGGGAGCCTGGTGGGCTGTAGTCCATGGGGTCCCAAAGAGTCGGACACAGCTAGCTACTGTCTGTGTGTGCACATGGGTGCACACACACACACACACATGCTACATTATACTTTGAATAAAATTCACACTTTTTTATGGCCTCCAAGATGCTGCATTAATCAGCCTCTATTTATCTCTAGAAACTCATCTGATGTCATTCACCTTTTATACTGTATCTTCTGTCGATCTCTAAAATACATTAAATGAGTTCATGAAAGAGGACGCTTTACTTAAAATCAAGAAAGGAGGAAGTTAAAAAGATACATACTTATGATTTATATATTGTCAGTACTGTTCAGTGCAGAGGCAGAGTGCTATTGACATGTCAGTTCTCAAGCAGATGGTACCTGTAGTAGGCTGTATGGTGACTTCAAAAAATAATGGTTTTTTTCTTTGTTTGTTTGTTTTGTCCCTGAAATCTGTGAACATGACTCGGTTTGGGGGAGAAAATGGCTTTTGTATACGTAATTAAGAATCTTAAGATCAGAGTATCCTGAATTACTCAGGTAGGTCGTTCCTAAGTTCAGTAATAAGTGTCCTTAGAGAGCAGAGGAGAAGTGTAGGTAAAAGTGATGGAATACAGAGGCAAACCTGGGAGGGATGTGGCCACAAGCCAAGGAATCCATGGAACACTGAGAGCCATCAGAAGCTGAGGGAGACAAGGAAGGTTTCTCCATAGAGCTTCCAGGGGAGTGTGGCCTTGCCAACATTTTGATTTCAGACCTCTGTTCTCCAGAGCTCTTAGAAAATAAATTCTTTGTGTTTTAAGCCTACAAAAATATTAGTTTGTGGTAATTTTCTTATTGGAGTTTTAAGAAAAAACTCAGTGTCTAATGGTAGAGATGGATACATCAGGGTTTTGATACGATTTCACTTTTCTTAAATTTACCGAGGTTTGATTTGTGACCCAAGATATGGTCTATCCTGGAGAATGTTCCATGTGTACTTGAGAAGAAGGTGTATTCTTCTGCATTTGGACGGAATGTTCTGAAGATATCAAAGAGATCCATCTCATTAAATGTATCATTTAAGACATATTTCCTTATTAAGTTTTTGTTCTGATCTATCCATTTGTGTGAGTGGGGTGTTAAAGTCTCCTACTTTATTGTTACTGTAAATTTCCCCTTCTGTGTCTGTTAGTGTCTGTCTTTGTATTGAGGTGCTCCTATGTTGGGTGCATATATATTAAAATTGTTGTGCCTTCCTCTTGGATAAACCATCTACTTTTAATTTGCGGATTACCAAACTGATTGTTTTCTCCCCACTTTAGCTTCAATTTGTTTACCCCTAAATAAGGGGATAATAATATATACAGGATTGGAGAGTTAGAAATAATAAAAGTACCTAGCACCAATCCTATTATTTCAATGTATTTCTTAAAAGTAATCTTTTATTCCTTTTCTTTTTAATCCTTTTCTTTCTACTCTGTTTATCCCATGCTGTTTATTATTATATAATTTCTATAAAAGAACCATGTTATGGCATTCTTATTTATGTGTATTTATATATGCTTGACTTCTCTGCAACTTTTATTTAAAATGATGTGCAATAAACAATCATTTCATTATGTAATAGTTAAGTAATATTTACAGAGGAAAGAAAGTGCATTGGTCAGCTAGTAAAATATTACTTTTGATGTCTTTGTTAACATAATGGAATTCTGGTTTACCTAGCAATCTCTTATAACTTTGCATAAATTGACTCAATACAAAGATAGTGATGAAATTAAGGTTCTAAAGAATAGTTAAAATCCTACTCCTTAGTGTGATTATGGTGAGAGGGGCAAGATCCTGTATGTCTTTGCCAGAGATTTTCTTAGGAGGACGAAAAGGCCCCATAATAATATTACTATTGATGGCCAAAGCTTGACATAGGAAAGTTTGTGCATATATTCTTGGCTTCTTTCTACTAATCTTGAAATTCGTTTCAGTTCAGGTCAATCACTCATTCATGCCTGACTCTTTGAGATCCCATGAATCGCAGCACGCCAGGCCTCCCTGTCCATCACCAACTCCCGGAGTTCACTCAAACTCTTGTGCATTGAGTCAGTGATGCCATCCAGCCATCTCATCCTCTGTCATCCCCTTCTCCTCCTGCCTCCAATCCCTCTCAGCATCAGGGTCTTTTCCAATGAGTCGACTCTTCTCATGAGGTGGCCAAAGTATTGGAGTTTTAGCATCAGCATCAGTGATTCCAATGAACACCCAGGACTGATCTCCTTTAGGATGGACTTGTTGGACCTCCTTGCTGTCCAAGGGACTCTCAAGAATCTTCTCCAACACCACAGTTCAAAAGCATCAATTCTTTGGCACTCAGCTTTCTTCACAGTCCATCTCTCACATCCATACATGACCACTGGAAAAACCATAGTCTTGACTAGATGGACCTTTGTTGCCAAGGTAATGTCTCTGCTTTTGAATATGGTATATAGATTGGTCATAACTTTCCTTCCAAGGAATAAGCGTCTTTTAATTTCATGGCTGCAGTCACCATCTGCAGTGATTTTGGAGCCCAGAAAAATAAAGTCTGACACTGTTTCCACTGTTTCCCCATCTATTTCCCATGAAGTGATGGGACCAGATGCCATGATCTTAGTTTTCTGAATGTTGAGCTTATTTTCACTCTCCTCTTTCACTTTCATCAAGAGACTTTTGAGTTCCTCTTCACTTTCTGCCATAAGGGTGGTGTTATCTGCATATCTGAGGTTATTGATCTTTCTCCTGGCAATCTTGATTCCAGTTTGTGCTTCTTCCAGCCCAGCGTTTTCATAACGTACTCTGCATATAAGTGAAATAAGCAGGGTGACAATATACAGCCTTGACGTACTCCTTTTCCTATTTGGAACCAGTCTGTTGCTCCATGTCCAGTTCTATCTCTTGCTTCCTGACCTGCATATAGATTTCTCAAGAGGCAGGTCAGGTGGTCTGGTATTCCCATCTCTTTCAGAATTTTCCTCAGTTTATTGTGATCCACACAGTCAAAAGCTTTGGCATAGTCAATAAAGCAGAAATAGATGTTTTTCTGGAACTCTCTTGCTTTTTCAATGATCCAGCAGATGTTGGCAATTTGATCTCTGGTTCCTCTGCCTTTTCTAAAACCAGCTTGAGCATGTGAAGTTCACAGTTCATGTATTGCTGAAGCCTGGCTTGAGCATTACTTTACTAGCCTGTGAGATGAGTGCAATTGTATGGTAGTTTGAGCATTCTTTGGCATTGCCTTTCTTTGGGATTGGACTGAAAACTGACCTTTTTCAGTTCTGTGGCCACTGGGGAGTTTTCCAAATTTGCTGGCATATTGAGTGCAGCGCTTTCATAGCATCATTTTTCAGGATTTGAAAGAGCTCAACTGGAATTCCATCACCTCCACTAGCTTTGTTCTTAGTGATGCTTTCTAAGGCCCACTTGACTTTACATTCCAGGATGTCTGGCTCTAGGTGAGTGATCACACCAATGTGATTATCTTGGTCATGAAGATCTCTTTTGTACAGTTCTGTGTATTCCTGCCACCTCTTCTTAATATCTTCTGCTTCTGTTAGGTCCCTACCATTTCTGTCCTTTTTCAAGCCAATCTTTGAATGAAATCAAACCCAGGTCTCCCACATTGAAGGCAGACACTTTAACCTCTGAGCCACCAGGGAAGCCCAGTAATGTTCCCTTAGTATCTCTAATTTTCTTGAAGAGATCTCTCGTCTTCCCATTCTGTTGTTTTCCTTTATTTCTTTGCACTGATCGCTGAGGAAGGCTTTCTTATCTCTCCTTATCTTTAAATTGGTAGAAAGCATATGGAGTGTAGATTTAAAGACACATATGTAAAAATGGATCTGTAGATACGTTAATTGTATAATTTTCTAGGATGGATATGATAATCAGTAGAGTAATATAGTGTCACAAAGAGTCAGACACGACTGAGCGACTGATCAACAGCAGTAACACAGAAGGAGCTTACATCAGCTGCAGCTGTATGGCTCATGGAAATGTCAGAGCAAACATAGCTGTGTTACCAGTAAAACATATATGTTAAAGTAGATGGCAGAATTTTGAATTTATGTGTATTTCATTCTAAAGAAATAGATTATTTTGATGCAATAGAAAATGTATGTGTGTGTGTGTGTATGTATAATATATGAACAAGTGTATATCTTTAAATTCATAGCTACTGTTTATAAAGGTTTAATAAGAATGTGCTTCTGTTGCTGAGTCTCATAAGACAACCTCTATACTGGGTATCAGTTCAGCTCAGTCGCTCAGTCGTGTCCAACTCTCTGTGACCCCATGGACCACAGCATGCCAGGCCTCCCTGTCCATCACCAACTCCCAGAGTTTACCCAAACTCGTGTCCAGTTGAGTCGGTGATGAGTTGGGTCTAGATAGTGTAACTGAAAGTGGGGTCCAGCTATTTACCACTCAAAAGTCAATAAAGATTCAAGGTTGATGGAAAGGAAAGTTTGTTTTATTTTGGATGCCACCCACCAGGAGAGGGGGAGAGCGAAGAGGATGGATGCCTGTCCAAAGGCTGATTTCCCACCCTCTCCTGATAATCAGTGGTCAGGAGCTTTTACAGACAGAGGGAGGAGGCTACATGCTGAAAAGACATGGCCAGCTCTGAAGGTCATTTTGAAATTAGTCATCTCGGTGGTCTGACCAGCATCATTTTGGTTGTTTTATGTACAGTTCATCTTCAGTTACACAGTCATTTCTTTCCCCATTTCTTTGAGGCCAGCTCTCGGAATTGTGGCAGCTTATGTCATAGCTACAGTCTGGTCATCATGTGTTAACAGTTAACTTCTCCCAGCTGGTGGGGGTTTCAGTATCTGCAGAACAGCTCGCATGATATGGCTCAAAATATTATCTATCACCCTTGAGAAGGAGCTAAAGGTTTTGATAAGAAACTAAAGGTCCTCGACTATGCTTAATGACTCCATTATTACCATTTGTTCTCCTTTGACTATTTTCCTTTGTTTCTGCATTTCCTCACTTCTCTGATTAAACGTTTTCTTTGGCTGAAGCTTTTCCACAGATAAAAGTCAGGCAAAGGACATTGTGGATGAGTACCACAGAAACCTGCTCTGTCTCAGTAATGTTATAGAACATATGTGGAACTAGAAATTTCCACTGCCATGGTTAAAGAACCTGCTTCCAATAACCATGTCATAGAAAAGTGTGCCCCTTATACTTTATACTCCACAAAAGTAGCATCTTTGTTTTAGTTGTGATTTGGTTTGGGTCACTGCCCTCTATAGGGGGATAATGTAGATCATTAGGTTTCAGAAAAATCAAGCATGTATAAATAAATACATATAAATAAGAATGCCAGAACATTGTTCTTTTATAGAAATTATATAATAATAAGGCAGTATGGGAGGAACAGAGTAAAAAGAAAAGGAGGAGGAAAAAGAAAAGGAATAAAAGATTACTTCTAAGAAATGCACTGAAATAATAAGATTGGTGCTAGGTACTTTTATGATGTCTAATTCTCCAATCCTGTGTGTATTATTACCCCCTTATTTAGAAGCAGAGAAATTGAAGCTTAAAATGTGGAGAGAGTACAATCATTTTGGTAATCCACAAATTAAAAGTAGATGGTTTATCAAAGAGAAAGACATAACAATTTTAAATATCTATGCACCCAACATAGAAGCACCTCGATACATAAGACAAACACTAACAGACATAAAAGGAAAAATTGACAGTAAAACAGTCACACCAATGGACAGATCATCAAAACAGAAACTTAATAAGGAAACATAAGTCTTAAATGATACATTAGATGAGATGGATCTCATTGATATCTTCAGAACATTCCATCCAAATGCAGAAGAATATACCTTCTTCCCAAGTGCACATGGAACATTCTCCAGGATAGACCACATCTTGGGTTACAAATCAAACCTCAGTAAATTTCAGAAAATTGAAATCATATCAAACATCTTCTCTGACCACAACACTATGAGAAATAGATATCAATTACAAAGAAAAAAAAACTGTAAGATACAGAAACACATGGAGATTAAACAATATGTTTCTAAATAAATAACAGGTTACTGAAGAAATCAAAAGTAAAATTAAAAAATTTCTAGAAACAAATGACAAGGAAAACATGACAACTCAAAACCTATGGGATGCAGCAAAAGCAGTTATAAGAGGAAGTTTACAGCAATACAATCCTACCTCAAAAAATAAGAAAAACATCAAATAGATAACTTTACACCTGAAACAACTGGAAAAAGAAGAACAAAAAAAATAGTATAGGGAAAGATATAATAAAGATCTGTGTAGAATAAATGAAAAAGAAATGTAAGAAATGATAGTAAAGATTAATGAAACTAAAAGCTGGTTATTTGAGAAAATAAGCAAAATTGACAAACCTTTAGCCAGACTCATCAAAAGAGAATAATCAAATCAACAAAATTAGAAATGAAAAAGGAGAGGTTACAACAGACAATGCAGAAATACAAAAGATTGTAAGAGACTATTATGAACAACTATATGGCAATAAAATGGGTAACCTGGAAGAAATGGATAGATTCTTAGACAAGTTCAATCTTCCAAGACTGACAGGAAGAAATATGAATTATTAACAACTCAATTACATGCAATGAAATTGAACCTGTGATAAAAAAAGAAAAAAAAAATCTTCCAAAAAACAAAAGCCCAGGACCAGATGTCTTCACAGGAAAATTCTATCAAACATTTAGAGAACAGCTAATGCCTATGATGGAATTCCAGTTGAGCTGTTTCAAATCCTGAAAGATGATGCTGTGAAAGAGCTGCACTCAATAGGCCAACAAATTTGGAAAACTCCCCAGTGGCCACAGGACTGGAAAAGGACAGTTTTCATTCGAATCCCAAAGAAAGGCAATGCCAAAGAATGCTCAAACTACCACACAATGGCACTCATCTCATAT
>SJYQ01000209.1:175956-195053 GCA_006410935.1 Redunca redunca | reverse complement strand
CCTTTAGGATGGACTGGTTGGATCTCCTTGGAGTCCAAGGGACTCTCAAGAGTCTTCTCCAATACCACAGTTCAAAAGCATCAATTCTTCTGTGCTCAGCTTTCTTTATAGTCCAACTCTCACACCCATACATGACCACTGGAATAACCATAGCCTTGACTAGATGGACCTTTGTTGGCAAAGTAATGCCTCTGGTTTTTAATATGCATAAAGCCATATATTTATTGGTAGCATTCCCAAGTGGTGCTAGTGTTAAAGAATCCACCTGCCAGTGCAGGAGATGCAAGAGACATGAGTTTGATCCCTGGGTCAGGAAGATCCCCTGGAGAAGGAAATGGCAACCCCACTCCAGTGTTCTTGCCTGGGAAATTCTATGGACAGAGGAGCCTGGTGGGCTATAGTCCATGGGGTCACAGAGAATCAGACACCATTGAGCCACTAGGCACATGCTTCCTGTTATATAGAATTACAAATATGATATTTTGTGTCTATTAACAATAATATATAATTATATGTACTTTATACCTTACCAGTTCAGTTCAGTTCAGTTGCTCAGTCGTGTCTGACTCTTTGCCAAGCTCATTCTAATTATATTTCTTCTTTAATTCTCATAACAATATGATGTGGATGTTTTCATTATGCTTACTTGAAAGACAAAAAACTTATTCAGAGATTAATTAATGTCCCAAAGCTAATAAGAGGTACATGGGACTCCTTTCATTCTTGGAATTCCAAAAGACAAACTCAGTTGTATTAGGGAAAGTCAAAATATTAATGACTAGTATGCATAGTAAATCTGAAACTTGTTCTTTCTAATGGATCTTCTTCTATCAGTAAATATATAATTATAAATATAATTTTGGTGGTATATGGTTTTATAAGTCCAGAACATATCACTATTAAAATCCATGAAAAGTGTGTGTTGATTATGTTATGCAAGATGTTGGATTAGCCAGATCATGTCATTCTTTATATCCACACCATTTTCTAGTTTGTAAACTTAGCAGTACTTCTTAGCTTTTCTAAATATCAAAGTTGTCATCTGTGAAATGTGGTTATCCACAGTATTTACATTAGGGATATTAATAAGTATTTATGTAGAACTGGGTCAGGCGTATAGTCAACCCTCAATAACGGGTTAGTTGATGTTTCTGCTAGTACTAGTAGCTTCCTCCTCATAGTCGTCACCATCTTCACAACATCATTCTGCCTGGTTGACTAACAGAGGAGTTAGAGCTGGACTTTCATAATTTAGCTGGGGATCATTTACCAAGCATTAAATAAAAAAGCCTATGAAAGCAGTTTTATCAAAATAAACTAGATAAAATAATATTTATTAGAATCATGTTTTTTANAGCCTATGAAAGCAGTTTTATCAAAATAAACTAGATAAAATAATATTGATTAGAATCATGTTTTCTATTAATCTTATATTTTATTTCTGAATGTATCAATTTTGAATGTAATATTCAAAAGACATTTTCCAATAAGTATCCACTGTTTTCACGTCTACTTTTTGATGGTAACAAGCTACAGTGTAAGCCAAATTTTTTGGAATTTTTTTCTAGATTTTAAAATTTTTAAGATAGTTTATGTTTAAAGTATAAAGGTGAGCCACTTGTTTACCTACATCATGGGTACTAATATGATAAGCAATGTTCTATAGGGACAACTTACCTATAATTCCCAGCATATATAGTAACAAGAAGAGTTATAACAGAAAATTGAGAGTCACTTATTCAAAAGCCGTATGACAATTTGTCACAAAGCATAACACCTTTTGCCTGCAGCTCTTTTGGATGGATATAATGCCTCACTTGTTTTAAAGTTTCTTTTTCCTCAAAATATCCAGAGGCATTAATTCACACTGAACTAATGGCGACAATTTTGTTCTAAATCCTTGAGGAAAGAATATGTCAGAATGTTGGCCAGGATTGACTTCTTTTTTTAATATTCTCCCTAAGAACCATTTGAAAAATGGTGCTTCTAGTGACATAGATGCAGGTCTTGTAACATGAAGTTAAATTTGCTGTCCTTTCAAAGGCAAAGCTTTATTTATGCCCTGAAAATTCAAAGGCATTTGGAAATCTCTTGATTGACTTGGACATTTATTTGACTCTGCATCAAACAAATAACCAATTCAAAACAACCAAGCATTCTGCACTGCCAGTCTTCACCTCCGAGGTGAAATCTCAGTCAATAAAAGGCTCATATTGGAAAATGTGAGTGACATTTAACTAAGGGGTGCAAAGTATACGGCTGTGTTTTTGACACTAGTCCTCCCACACAACTGTCAGCAAGTCTAAATTAATGCTGGAAGTTCTATAGGTTTCAATGATGGATGAATGTATTTAAGCCACATCACAGAACCACAGAAGTAATGAGCTTTGCAGTTTTTTTCTGATGCCTATATGTTTGCGTAATCTCTTTTGATTTTGCTTAACCATCTTCCTGCATCCCTGTTGACACTGTTATAAAATTCATACATGTTTCTCAGGTGAAATATACTATGTATTCCCCTAAGAAGGGGTATCAAGTTGTCGCTGTCATAAAATGAACATCCTTTATACAAAATTGGTCATTTTTTGTAAATCAAAAGTAATTGTAACCACCTGGGATGTGCTCACTTTCTTATTAGAGAATGTGTTTGTATCATTTCTAGACGTCAGTTCAGGTGTAATCTTTATGTCCTCTCACGTCCTCTTCTCCATACATTTCCTCAGGAATTTGCATTCAGAAGTTGGCTATACAAGGAGTGAGTTACCAGATTAATGTCGAGAGACTTAACACAGAACAGTTCTGTAAAATGCAAACTCATTCTTCATTATGTCACCTGGGCACACAGTGTCATATACCCATTCTGATTTTACAGCACATATTTCCATGTACTGCACTGAACCCTCTTTTTCTGAATGAAAAAAAGACAAAAGGTGTTATGCTTTTTGATAAACTATAATGTAGCTTTTAAATGGTTCCATTTGTTTAAGACAACAAAAACAGGTAGATGGCTATATCTGGCCCATGGGTCATAGTTTAGTGACATATGTTTAGATAGTTATAGAAACTAATGTCTTTTCAGAAGCCAGTCAAGCCCTTTCTATTATTGTTGGTCATTGCAAAATAAAAAAATAAAAAAAAACAGATAAGATACTCTAATTTCTTTAACACTGAAGTTTAAAGTTCATATGACGATGAACTCATTAGCTCTCTTGCTTAATTTCTATATGTATAGTAGGAAAAAATAATGCCTCGAAATTTTCTGCACTTTTGTGAGGGCCTAGAAAATGAGAAAGGCAAAAATGACCTTCAGTTTTAGTCCTTCTGAAAGTCACCATTCAATTGTCAATAACAATGCGCTCAGTTTGCACTGAAAAGGCTTGTATCATAAGTGCGGAATGCTCTGTTAGGAAAACAATTCTGTTCATGATGAAGCCATTTCTGTTTCTCTAGGATGAAGTAAACCAAGTAAAATTTGCACATATATTCAACTCTGAGATAACCGATATTTGTGTAGTTGTTGTAACTTGCCTGTTCTATTGTTCAAAGCAGACTTTACAAGTTTAAGTACAAAGATTTGGACATTGTATTTTTATATTTCACTTTCATTGAAGTGGACTTTGAGATGAATATTTCTACCCTGTGGACCACAGCAAGCTGATGTAAAAGCAAAACATGTATTTAAGATCAGAAAGTTGTAAAAAAAATTATATATTTTCTTCCTAAGAATTAGGAAATTAAATACAATAGGTAGTCTGTTTTCTATGGTTGATTCATTACTATCTTCTACTAGAAAATTATGGCTTTAAAGTGAAACCAATTCAATTCTGGGGTTAACCAAAACCTCTCATCTTCTATCTCTCTCTCTCCATTTTTGCCAACTGATGTTGATGTCCTAGGTGACCATGCAGCCACATGTTATTAATAAATACATCACCGCCTCCTTTTGGGAATCTTGCATGATTGCATAGAATGGGTGGCAGCTTGGTTTCTTTCTCACCATATCCCAGTTGTACTTGCAGTATAAACAAGATGAAAAATGTAGTCAGACTACCAAGATTGGACATTGACACCAAAAGTAGAGACAACAAAAGCAAAAATAAANGATGTTTGGCTAAAACAGTTAATACAAGGAAAAAAAAAAATATCAAAGCCCCAGATGTTCTAGAAGCTTACCTAACTCAGAAATTTTGAATAAAATTCCTTAAGACCTGCTTAATTCAGGATCCATTTTCAGATATTAAGCCCAAATCATGAACCTGAATGCTAGAATATTTGTTGATTAATATTTTCTTTTCTAGCCATGTTGGGGATAGAAATGGGTCAGAGTCTCCTAGACAGTGTTCATGTGGAATTTATTGGGAAAGTACAGGTAATAGGTAAAGTTGGAAATGATGCTAGTCACTATCGCATCCTCAGAGGAAGTTAACACAGTGATAAATAGCGGATCCACATCAGTGAGACTCTTCCCCCCAAAATCAAGCAGTCAGTCATGGAAACTCTTAAAAACCCTAATTCTGGTAGAGTCCTTATGACTTAGGTGGCTCAGATGGTAAAGCGTCTGCCTACAATGTGGGAAACCCCGGTTCAATCCCTGGGTCGGGAAGAGCCTCTGGAGAAGGAAATGGCAACCCACTCCTGTACTCTTGCCTGGAAAATCCCATGGGTGGAGGAGCCTGGTGGGCTACAGTCTGTGGGATCGCAAAGAGCTGGACATGACTGAGGGACTTCACTCACTTCAGTACATGTTACTGTAATTGATGGTTTATTGGTAAAGTTAGTAACTTATAAGAGGATACTATAGATGAATTTTAGTAAAGGTCTCCCAATTTTTTTTTAATGGCAGAAACCAATTATCTGTTTGCAGCATCCATTTTCCTTTTTCACTGGGCACATATCTAGACTTATTTTTCAGGGCTTCTTTTATTTAATTATTACCATATGATTGAATTCTAGCCAAGAGGATGTGTATGGGTTTGACATGCACCACTGTCAAGCCTGGCCTATAAAACCTCTCATCTTCTATCTCTCTCTCTCCATTTTTGCCAACTGATGTTGATGTCCTAGGTGACCATGCAGCCACATGTTATTAATAAATACATCACCGCCTCCTTTTGGGAATCTTGCATGATTGCATAGAATGGGTGGCAGCTTGGTTTCTTTCTCACCATATCCCAGTTGTACTTGCAGTATAAACAAGATGAAAAATGTAGTCAGACTACCAAGATTGGACATTGACACCAAAAGTAGAGACAACAAAAGCAAAAATAAATGGAACTACATCAAGTTAAAGACCTTTGACACAGCAAAGGAAACCATCAATAAAATGATAAAGCAACCTATAGAATGAAATAAATTACTTGTAAATCATATATCTGGCAAGGGGTTAATATCCAAAATATATAATAAAGAACTCATCCGACTCAACAACAGCAAACAGCAACAGCAAAAAAAAAAAAAAAGACAAAACAAGAACAAAAAAATGATTAAAAATAGGTGGAGAATCTAAATATACATTTTCAAGATATACATACAGATGGTCAAAATATATGGGTGCTCAGATCACTGCTCAGCGGGGGAGTGAAATATGAACCTCCACTTGTTAGACTGGCTCTTATTTTAAATATTACCAGTGTTGGTAAGGATATGTAGAAACGGGAACCCCTGTGCACTGTTGGTGTGAAGGTAAATTGGTGCTGCCACTATAAAAAGCAATGTGGAGCTTCCTCAAAAACAATTAAAAACAAAGCTATCATGATCTAATAATTCACTTCTGTGTATTTATGCAAAGAAAGTAAAGACATGAACTCACAAAGATGTATGCACCCCCATGTTTATTATAGCATTATTTACAATAGCCAAGATATGGAAGCAACTGTATCTTGACAATTGACAGTTGGATGTCTATTGGNTAGACAAGTTGATAAAGAGAAATAGCCCAGCATTTTTTTTTTTAAAGGGAAAATCAGGATCGGGGGTTGTTATAGCAGATAGTTATGGTAACAAATACATGTAGGGTCTGAGATTTGAGTACTGACCTGCCGAATATGGTTGTTGTCAAGATTCAAAATCTCTCTGAGTCATGATTCTTTCCATCAACAACAAAAGCAAAATAGTAATACTTTCTCAGAAAATTGCTCTGCTGATTAAATGAAATGCTATATAATACTAAACAATATCTAGTATAATGCGCTCAACTGATATTAATTTTCTTCCATTAAAGAAACAAATCTAATTCTCTTTACTGCATAGAATAGTTTCTCTTTTTCAATTCTATTTTTGCTAACTTAAGCTGTTTATCATTTTAGCATTAGTTTTCCGCATTTCAACATTATCGAGTCAATAAGCCACAAAATCAGTTAATTCTCACCTAGAACTAACAGGAACAATAAAAATTCTTTGATTAAAATTTGTTGTGCAATTATAGTTTGACCGGTAATCAATGTAAATAAAAAATTTCCTTCTCCATTTCTATATCAATAATTCTTATCAAGTATTAGCAGATCACTAACAAAAATACTGAATTTGAATGAATTGCTTTTTAGCATTTTCTTGATACTGGATTTACGCAAAGGAGACTGAATTCTGGTGAAGGCACTTAGCCCTTAAAGCCAATAATGCAAATTCGATGGGGGAAATAGCTTAAGTGAATAAATTGATGAATAACTAAATCTGTGCTTATACAGATACATAAAGATGTGGGTTTTGAGGATAAGAACAAAGGGCAGAGACTGTAAAAATGTGAGAGGAAAGATGAGATAGTTCCTCCATAAAGTTAAACCTATATGCCAGAATATCAGTAACAACTTTTTACAAAACTGTCCTTAGAAGTACAAAAATTGACTTATAAACTAGTTCTTACAAAATCTCCCACACAAAACAAAGTAACTGAGAACACTCACAAATACTTTCTTTTTAATAAGAACAATTAGAGAAAACACGTTCGTAATTTAACATAGTTTAGCAGTATGAACTCATCATCACCACCTAGGCGTGAGACTGCATATCGGTCACCGCGCAGGCAGGAAATAGATGGCTCCATCAAAGTAGATAATTTTAGGTGAGTTTAACAAAGACACTATTAACAAAAGTTGGGGAAGGTTTTAGGAAGGTCACAAAGACTTGCATAGAGTAGATAATAAATTTATAACTCCTTTCTGTAATTATAACACTCATTCCATCAGTTCCAATTTTGCCTGCCTGATGTTCACCTACAGTATTCTCCCTATTTGCTTTTAGCTCAGTACTAGTCAACCCTCTAAATGATAGTCTAGTG
Source organism: Redunca redunca (assembly GCA_006410935.1). NCBI lineage: Eukaryota > Metazoa > Chordata > Mammalia > Artiodactyla > Bovidae > Redunca > Redunca redunca. The sequence goes on along the minus strand of SJYQ01000209.1, from coordinate 187,780 downwards.
AAGAACCAGACAGGCAGAGAGTTACCTCTGTTGTTTTGTACATATATTTATAGAAGCCCATTTGAGAATATGAGAACAGCTAGTCTGACTAACGGCTTCTCAAAGGACACCTCTGCTGTACAGTAAGGGCTGAGATAGTATTTTTTTTTTTTAAGATAAAACAGGGACTGGGTAATTTAGCCAGAGAGAAGTGTGTCTACAGGCATACTATTGTTGCTGTTGACTCACTAAGTCATGTCCAGCTCTTTGCGGCCCCATAGACTGTAGCATGCCTGGCTTCCCTGTCATTCACTATCTCCCAGAGTTTGCTTAAACTCAAGTCCATTGAGTCAGTGATGTCATCCAACCATCTCATCCTCTTTCAACCCCTTCTCCTCCTGCCCTCAGTCTTTCCCAGCATCAGTTGCTGTTGGCTGTTTAATGACTCAGCTGTGTCTGACACATTTGCAACCCCATGGACTATAGCCCACCAGACTCCTCTGTCCATGGGATTTCCCAGGCAAGAATACTGGAGTGGGTTTCCATTTCCTTCTCCGGGGAATCTTCCTGACCCAGGGATCGAACCTGTGTCTTCTATATTGCAGGCAAATTCTTTACCCCTGAGCCACCAGGGAAGCTGAGAATCAGGGTCTTTTCTGATGAGTCAGTTCTTCTTTGCATCAAGTGGCCAAAGTATTGGAGCTTCAGCTTCAGCATCAGTCCTTCCAATGAATATTCAGGACTGATTTCCTTTAGGTTGGACTGCTCTGAACTCCTTGCAATCCAAAGGACTGTCAAGAATCCTCTCCAGTGCTACAGCTGGAAAGCATCAATCTTCAGCATTCAACCTCCTTTATGGTTCAACTTTCACATCTGTACATGACTAGTGGAGAAACCACAGCTTTGACTATACAGGCCTTTGTTGGCAAAACGACGTCTCTACTTTTTAACATGCTGTCTAGGTTTGTCATAGCTTCCTTTCCAAGGATCAAGCATCTTTTAATTTCATGGCTGCAGTCACGGTCCACAGTGATTTTGGAGCCCAAGAAAATCCATCACTGCTTCTATGTTTTCTCCATTTAATTGCCATGAAGTGATGGGATCAGATGTGATGATCTTAGCTTTTTGAATGTTGAGTTTTATGCCAGCTTTTTCACCCTCCTTTTCACCTTCATCAATAGACTCTTCAGTTCCTCTTCACTTTCTGCCATTAGAGTTGCATCATCTCCATATCTGAGGTTGTTGAGAGAGCATTATTGGTATATAAGTGTGAAACAGTGTGTGACAAGAAGAATACAAGTAGTACAGTATCTGTAAGAGTGCCCATAGGTAAGGCTGCACAGTTGGGAAGGATTTCAAACATGAAGCACCACATAGGCCATAGGTAATATTTGGGGCTATATCTTGCAGTTAGTGGGAGAGAGTTTACAACTTACAACTCTTTCATGAGTTGTAAACTCAGGAATTATATGATGATAATTATGTTTTAGCAATCTGTCTCTGGCTACATAAACCTATAATGCAAGAGAAGAGGGGAAGATTCAATTGCACTAACTTAAGTGAATTAAATCAATGTCAGTAACATTAGTGATAAAAAGGCATCAAAATCTTGGCTTCTCTTTTCAGTGGGTGGTCATACCATTAAGTGAGATAGAGTGTAAAAGATCAGGAGATATTAGAGGAGAGGTGACTGTGGACCCAAGGTCGAGACTGTGCTGAGAATGCAGTAACTATGGCACATTTAGGTAGCGGTTCCAAAAGCATAGTTGGAATGCTTTTTGAGAGCTCAAGAGAAGAATCTGGGCTGGAAGTATAAAGGGGGAATCCTAAATTCCCTATGTAATTTTCAAATGTGGATTAATGCAGCAATATTGAATGTTTACTATGTGCCAGACCGAGATTCAGGTAGTAAGCATGTAGCACTAAATGAAATAGACTAGATAAGTGCTCTCTAAAATTTTCATTTTGAGTTGCTGTAATTGAAATTTAAAAACAATACATGTATAGTTCACAAATCAAGCTGTATAAAGTATATACAATGAAAAAGTATCTCTCTTTCTCATGTCAAGCCCCCAGTCTCCACTTTGAGGTGAATATTTGCAAATAAGCCTCCAATTTCTTTTCTTTTCAATATGATTTATCTACAAATATGCATATTCTTATATAATTATGTAACTGGAAGTATATTACAGTCTTCCATATTTTGCTTTTATTTNCAGTGTATGCTGTCCTTTATCTTTCTTTTTTTACGTTTTGCTTTTTGCCAATCCTGAACCCCCCTCCCACCTCCCTTTTGCTTTTTGAAAAGTGAAAACTTCTATCATTATTGCAAATTTTATCTTTAAATTGGACAGAATCTTTGCCACACATGTATCGTTTATATTTTGTTTTCTTGGAACTACATCTGTATGTCCTTACTCCACTTTTAACTGGGTTCTTGGCCTTTTTCTCAGTATTCCATGAAATGCTTGGTGTGTGCATGTATGTGTGTGTATGTGTACGCTCAGTCATGTCCAGTTCTTTGTGGAGTTATGAACTGTAGGCTCTTCTGCCCGTGGGATTCTCCAGGCGAGAATGCTGGAGTGAGTTGCCATTTCCTCCTCCAGAGGATCTTCCCAACCTGGGCATCGAGACTGGAGATCTGCATTGCAAGCGGACCCTTTACCACTGAGCCGCTGGGAAACCCCACAAAGCCTCGATGTATTTAAAATATCAGCCTTCTGTTCAATGTTACAATATTTTCTTGTTTTATAAATTGAATCTCTCTGCAAAGCTAAAAAAGATGCCACAGACAAAGCTGTCCTTTGTGATTTCTAGGTTCTGTGCTTTGTGTAAAGAAATTTCCCACTTCAATAGAATTATTAACAAAATTTCCCAAGTATCCTTTTAGCTCTGCAAAAAAGCTTTAATTAAAAGTTCACAACAAGCCTGCAACTTTCTACTAGCATTCCACTTTTGAAATCTGGTAACAGACTGAGATAGGTCGAAAAGCTAGCTTTTGGTCACGGAGCTCTTAAGTGACTGAGCCCAAGTTTAAAACCAAAATCTGCTCAGAGCAGTGGGCAAGTTAACATGAACCTAAAGAAAATCCACAATGATCCCTTTAGATGATTCTTTCCTTTCTTTTTTGAGAAGACTGCTGAGCCAGCTGTATTGGCTAGAGTTGCTTTTAACAGGAAAAAAAGTAGTTTGTTACAGGAAGGAGGCTACCAGAGTGTCAACCATGCAATCAAAGGAGATTTTTCCACCTATTGTTTTCATGGAAAACTGTTTCTGTTGATTTTAAGACAGTCTAAGAATAATGAATGCATTGATTATATGAAACAGTAAATTTTAAACCCGTGTATGTGTCAGAATATTTTCAAATACTCTTAAGTGGTAAACTATCTAGGCAGGGCCCTTTATCTCAAGAACCTCACACTGAGGCAATTGCTTTTCTCTGTGCTGTGCTTTCTCTTTCCTTTCTTTCTTTCTTTCTTTTTTTTTTAATGGCAGCATGTCATTATTTTATCATGTGTTTTGTGTGTGTACTAGAGCTTCCTGAATAGAATCAAAAGAAAGTTTTTTTTTAAGTGCTATCATTTTCAATAACCTAATATTCTTTGCCTGGATCCTGTGATATGTGACCCAGATTCTCTACCAAAACTAAGTTGTTTATTGCCTTAGCTGATAGTGGTATGGCTGATGGCTCTTAGAACTGAATCCCTCTTCAGGTCTTATTTTCAGGCAGACCCACTGTGATGCCCCCTGAGAAGGTAGTCCTAATCTCATAGCTCCTCATGCAGCCGAATAAGGGCCTGGGCCTTGACCTCAAACTGGAACAAGTCTTAAAGGCTTCTCCCAGGTCTGGAACTCCCCATAGGATTGTCTGAGGCCTCCTTTTCAATAGATTTGCACTTCAACTTCCCCTGCCCAATCCTGCTTTTTTCTAAACCTTTCTTTAGTTTCCTGAGACCTCCCTACTGCATACAAATCTTAGCTGCATGGACCATTAGCCTGGGCCTGGTCACTTTCATGGCCAGTTCTACTGGAGAACATTCCTCTTTCAGCCAATTTCCTTTTTTTTTTTTTTGTTTGCAGTCTTTGCCTGAACAGGCCCTATATCTGCCATTTTTAATGTCTGTTTTTGAAGACAAAGTCATATGTACTGACTTTTAGAAGTTTTATTGATTGGAGGAAAGTCACTTTTTTCTTTAAAAAATTATTTGATTTTTTTTTCCACTGATGCTTTTCTAGCAAAACATAATCTGATCTGTCCACAACTCTTAAATCTCATAAACCAAGCAATAAACCTTGTAATATTAGGCCTTCCTGTAAAATATCAGTTGTAAATTTTGAGATTTTTGTCCAGAGTCTAAATTTGGCAATGAAAGTGAGGAAAATAAAAATAATCACCTAAAAAAAAATTAAGTCACCTGAAAGTTGTTTAAGCTAATTTTTTACCTGGAAATAATTTGTCTCAACTCACTGATTGAAAGTCAGGTCAAATCTAACTAATTAATCTTATTACCTCCATGATTCCATGATGTTCTCAAGGTCTACCTTTAAAATAGTTAATAATGCTGTTTTCAGTTCAGTTCAGTCATTCAATTCAGTTCAGTTCAGTCGCTCAGTCATGTCCGACTCTTTGCGACCCCATGAATCGCAGCACGCCAGGCCTCCCTGTCCATCATCAACTCCCAGAGTCCACCCAAACCCATGTCCATCAAGTCACTGATGACATCCAACCATCTCATCCTCTGTCATCCCCTTCTCCTCCAGCCCTCAATCTTTCCCAGCATCAGGGTCTTTTCCAATGAGTCAACTCTTCGCATCAGGTAGCCAAAGTACTGGAGTTTCAGCTTCAACATCAGTCCTTGCAATGAACACCCAGGACTGATCTCCTTTAGGATGGACTGGTTGGATTTCCTTGCAGTGCAAGGAACTCCCAAGAGTCTTCTCCAACACCACAGTTCAAAAGCATCAATTCTTTGGTGCTCAGCTTTCTTTATAGTCCAACTCTCACATCCATACATGACCACTGGAAAAACCATAGCCTTGACTAGGTGGACCTTTGTTGGCAAAGTAATGTCTCTGCTTTTTAATATCCTGTTTTAAAAACAACTAAATCACATAATTTTTGCATGTGGAGAATATTATATAATTAATTTATTAGGCTCTTTTCCCCTAAACTACTGGGAGGTTTGATGCTATAACTGCATGTACCAAAGTGTACAGTCTGAATAACTAATTTTTGTTGTTGTTATTATTAATTTGACCAAAATCAAGACCTTCAGTGTGTCAGATAATCTTTGGTGGTTTAGTTGCTCACTCGTGTCTGACTTTATAACCCCAGGGACTGTAGCCCACCGCAGATAAACTTTACAGCACTTGTAAAACTTGGTGAATGAGATTGGTAAAGTCCCTTCATATTAGTTTGTACCCCAGATAAGACAGTATTAGGGAAGATGTTACAATAAATCTTTAGGTACTGTATTCTAACATTTTAAGGATTTTTATAAGGGGCAAAAGAGTCTAACATGTTATAATGGGCATGATAAGGCACTCTACAACATTTGAAGTTAAATATGATAAAGACTTTATGCATTTAATAAGTGCTTACTATGGGGCAAGATCAACTATCAATTTCCCTTTTCTAGTGCTGTTCAGTCCCTTTGTGTCTATTATTGTCATTAGTCATCTTCCTCATTTTTTCAAAATAGATTATGTCTTTATCCTCTATACTTATTTTTCTATCTCATTTTCATGGTAAAGAACCACTAAGAAGCTGTTACTACTAATTCAGTTATTGTTTCACATTCTTTCCAAAGGAAGAGATCAAGAAAAAATATATAGTCTTTGTTGCTATTCAGCCACTCAGTTGTGTCCAACTCTTTCTGACCCTTTGGACTGGAGCACGCCAGGCCTCACTGCCTTTCACTGTCACCCGGAGTTTACTCAAACCACGTCTGTCGAGTGGGTGATGACATCCAACCAGCTCACCCTCTGTTAACCCTTTTCCTCCTGCCTTCAATCTTTCCCAGCATCAGGGTCTTTGCAAATGAGTCATCTTTTCCCATCAGGAGGCCAAAGTATGGGTTTCAGCATCAGTCTTTCCAATGAATAATCAGGGCTGAGTTCCCATAGGATTAAATGGTTGGATGTCCTTGCAGTTCAAGGGACTCTCAAGAGTCTTTTCCAATACCATAGTTCAAAAGCATCGTTCTTTGGCACTCAGCCTACATTATGGTCCAACTCTCATTTCTATACATGACTATTGGAAAAACCATAGTTTTGACTAGATGGACCTTTGTTGGCAAAGTGCTGTCTCTGTTTTTTAATATGCTGTCTAGGTTGATAATAGCTTTTCTTCCAAGGAGCAAGCATCTTTTAATTTCATGGCTGCAGTCACCTTCTGCAGTGATTTTGGAGCCCAAGAAAATAAAGTCTCTCACTGTTTCCACTTTTTCCCCTTATATTTGCCATGAAGTGATGGGACTTGATGCCATGAACTTCATTTTTTGAATGCTGAGTTTTAAGCCAGCTTTTTCACTCTCTTCTTTCACCTCCATCAGGAGCCTCTTTGTTTCTCTTCACTTCCTGCCATAAGGGTGGTGTCATCTGAATATTTGAGGTTATTGATATTTTCCCAGCAATCTTGATTCCAGCTTGAGCTTCATCCATCTGAGCACTTTGCATGATATACTCTGCATGTAAGTTAAATAAGCAGGTAACAATATATAACCTTGACATAATTCTTTCTCTATATTAAATCAGTCTGTTGTTCCATGTCTGGTTCTGTTGCTTCTTGACCTGCATACAGGTTTCTCAGGAGGCAGGCCAAATGGTTTGGTATCCCAGTATCTTGAAGTATTTTCCACAGTTTGTTGTGATCCACACAGTCAAGGGCTTCAGTTCAGTTCAGTTCACTTCAGTCACTCAGTTGTGTCTGACTCTTTGCAACCCCATGAATCGCAGCACGCCAGGCCTCCCTGTCCATCACCAACTCCCGGAGTTCACTCAGACTCACATCCATTGAGTCCATGATGCCATCCAGCCATCTCATCCTCTGTCATCCCCTTCTCCTCCTACCCCCAATCCCTTCCAGCATTAAAGTCTTTTCCAATGAGTCAACTCTTCGCATGAAGTGGCCAAAGTACTGGAGCTTCAGCTTTAGCATCGTTCCTTCCAAAGAACTCCCAGGGCTGATCTCCTTCATAATGGAGTGGTTTGATCTCCTTGCAGTCCAAGGGACTCTCAAGNCTCCTCTTTTACTTTCTTCAAGAGGTTTTTAAGTTCCTCTTCACTTTCTGCCATAAGGGTGATGTCATCTGCATATCTGAGGTTATTGATATTTCTCCCGGCAATCTTGATTCCAGCTTGTGTTTCTTCCAGTCCAGCATTTCTTGTGATGTACTCTGCATAGAAGTTAAATAAGCAGGGTGACAATATACAGCCTTGACATACTCCTTTTCCTATTTGGAACCAGTCTGTTGTTCCATGTCCAGTTCTAACTGTTGCTTCCTGACCTGCATATAGGTTTCTCAAGAGGCAGGTCAGGTGGTCTGGTATTCCCATGTCTTTCAGAATATTCCACAGTTTCTTGGGATCCACACAGTCAAAGGCTTAAGCATATTAAGTGAAGCAGAAGTAGATGTTTTGCAGAAGTAGATGTTTTGTTTTGTTTTCTGGAATTATTTTGCTTTTTCTATGATCCAACAGATGTTGGCAATTTGATCTCTGGTTCCTCTGCCTTTTCTGAGTCCACCTTGTACATCTGAAAGTTATCGGTTCACATAATGTTGAAACTTATCTTGAAGGACTTTGAGCATTACCTTGCTAGCATGTGAAATGAGTGCAATTGTGCAGTAGTTTGAAAATTCTTTGGCATTGCCATTCTTTGGGATCAGAATGAAAACTGACCTTTTTCTAATCCTGTGGCCACTGTTGAGTTTTCCAAATTTGTTGACATATTGAGTGCAGCACTTTCACAGCATCATCTTTTAGGATTTGAAATAGCTCAGCCGGAGCACCATCATCTCCACTAGCTTTGTTCGCAGTAACGCTTACTACAGTCCACTTGACTTCACACTCCAGGATGTGTGGTTTCTAAGTGAGTGATCACACCATCGTGGTTATCTGGGTCATTAAGACATTTTTTTACAGTTCTTTTGTATATTCTTGCCACCTCCTCTTAATATCTTCTGCTTCTGTTAGGTCTTGACTGTTTTTGTCCTTTATTGTGCCCACCTCTGAATGAACTGTTCCCTTGGTATCTCTAATTTTCTTGAATAGATCTCTAGTCTTTCCCGTTCTGCTGTTTTCCTTTATTGCTTTGCACTGTTATCCCTCTATTGCTTTGCACTGTTAACTTAAGAAGGTTTTCTTATCTCTCCTTGCTATTTTTGGAACTCTGCATTGAGATGGTCCTCTTTCCTTTTCTCCTCAGCCCTTGGCTTCTCATCTTTTCTGAGCTATTTGTAAGGCCTCCTCAGACAAGCATTTTGCCTTGTTGCATTTCTTTTTCTTGGATGGTTTTGATCACTGCCTCCTGTACCCTGTACAATGTTGTAAACCTCAGTCCATAGTTCTTCAGGCACACTTATCAGATCTAATCCCTGGAATCTTTGTATTACCTCCACTGTATAATCATAAGGGACTTGATTTAGGTCACACCTGAATGGTCTAGTGTTTTTTCCTACTTTGTTCAATTTAAATCTGAAAGTTGCAATAAGGAGTTCATGATCTGAGCCACGGTCAGCTCCCAGTCTTTTTTTGCTCACTGTATAAAGCTTCTCCATCTTCCACTACAAAGAATGTAATCAATCTGATTTTAGTATTGACCTTCTGGTGATGTCCATGTATAGAGTTGCCTTTTGTGTTGTTAGGAAAAAACTGTTTGCTGTGGCCAGTGCGTTCTCTTGACAAAACTCTGTTAGTCCTTGCCCTGCTTCACTTTGTGCTCCAAGGCCAAACTTGTCTCTTACTCCAGGTGCCTCTTGACTTCCTACTTTTGCATTTCAGCCTCCTCTGGTGAAAATGACATCTTTTGTTTTTTGATGATAGCTTTAGAAGGTCTTGTGGGTCTTCATAGAACTGTTCATCTTCATCTTCAGCATCCGTGGTTGGGGCCTAGACTTGAATTACTGTGATAATAAACAGTTTGCCTTGGAAATGAATTGCGATCATTCTGTCATTTTTTGAGATTGCACACAAGTATTGCATTTTGGACTCTTTTTTTTGGCTATGAGGGATACTCTGTTTCATCCAACTGATTCTTGCCCACAATAGTAGATAAACAGTAGTCATCTGAATTAAATTTGCCCGTTCCCATCCATTTTAGTTCACTGGTTCCCAAAATGTTGATGTTTATTCTTGCCATCTCCTGTTTGACCACATCCAATTTACCTTGATTCATGGACCTAACATTCCAGGTTCCTATGCAAAGAATAGGAGCTCTTTACAGCTCAAACTTTACTTTCACCACCAGACACATCCACAACTGGGCATCACGTATGCTTTTGCTCAGAGTCTTCATTCCTTCTTAGGCTGTTTCTCAGCTTTTCTCTAGTAGCATATTGGGCACCAACTGACCTAGGGGGTTCATCTTTCTGTGTCATATCTTTTTGTCTCTTCATACTGTTCATGGGGTTCTCAGGCGATAGTTCCACAGTGTTTTGCCATTCCCTTCTCCAGTGGACCACTTTTTGTCAGCTATTTCCACCATGACTCATCCATCTCGGATGGCCCTACATGGCATGGCTCATAGTTTCATTGAGTTACACAAAGCTATGATCCATGTGACCCTTTTGGTTAGTTTTCTGTGATTGTAGTTTTCATTCTGTCTGCCCTCTGATGGATGAGGATAAAGGCTTATTCAAGCTTCCTGATGGGAAGGACTGGCTGTGGGGAAAACTGGGTCTTGCTCTGATGGGCAGAGCCATGCTCAGTAAATCTTTAATTCAGTTTTCTGTGGATGGGTGGGGCTGTGCTCCCTGCCTGTATTTTGGCCTCAGGCCAAGCTACGGTGGAGGTAATGGGGACCTCCTCTACATATGTCATCAGTGCCCCTGACCCCATAGCAGGCCATTGTTGACCCACACCTGCACAGGAGATTCCCAGACACTCCCAGGCAAGTCTGGCTAAGTCTCTTGTGGGGTCATGGCTCCTGGATCCTGGATCCTGGTGCACACAAGTTCTTGTTTGTGCCCTCCAGGAGTCTCTTTTTCCCCAGGCCTGTGGAAGTTCTGTAATCAGACCCTGCTGTTGCTGCTGCTGCTGCGAAGTCGTGTCAGTCGTATACGACTCTGTGCAACTTCATAGACTGAAGCCCACCAGGCTCCCCTGTCCCTGGGATTCTCCAGGCAAGAACACTGGAGTGGGTTGCCATTTCCTTCTCCAATACATGAAAGTTCAAAGTGAGAGGGAAGTCGCTCAGACGCGTCTTACTCTTAGTGACCCCATGGACTGTAGCCTACCAGGCTCCTCCATCCATGGGATTTCCCAAGTGAGAGTACTGGAGTGGGGTGCCATTGCCTTCTCCAATCAAACCCTGCTGACTTTCAACAATTATACCAAAGAGGTGTAACTTTCTCACACTGTTGTGAAAGTTCTAGGTCCCATAATAGGCTTCCCAACCTGGGAACCCAGCAAAGGGACTGAGACTCTCCAGGAGATCTGCCTTTGAATCAAACCCTGTTGACCCTCAAAAGCAGATCTCCTGGGGATTCTCAGACCCTTTGCTGGGTTCCCAGGTCAGGAAGCCTATTATGGGACCTATAACTTTCACAACAGTGTGAGAAAGTTATACCTCTTTCGTATAATTGTTGTCCGGTTTGTGAATCACCCTCCAGGTTGGCGCTATGATGGTGAGGCTAATGGTGACCTCCTCCTAGAGGACTTAGGCCATGTGCCACCCCTCCCAGGACTCCTGCCAGGGGCCCTGTCCCCATGGCAGGCCACCGCTGAACCTCACCTCCTTGGGAAACCCTCAGACACTCCCAGGCAGGTCTGGCTCACCCTCTCATGACTCAACAAATATTTATTTACACCCACAATGTGCCTGACCCTATTCTAGGTATAGTAAGCAAGGTAATCAAAGCCTCTGCTTTCGTGGAGTTTTATTCTACTATGAAAGACAGACAATAAATGAAATCATTTCATAGTGACATGTCATGAAGAAATACCTTGGGAAGAAATGCTAGAGAGGGTGGTTTTGAATGGAGAGAGGGGTGGTAAAGGGTTAAGAATTTATGTTAGGGATCAAAAAAGCTTCCTAAAGGCCCAGGAGGAGGATTCCTCCCTAATTTTATTCTGTTAATAATCCCCAGTTTAAACATAAAATGCATGCTTGCCCTTGTGTGTATTTTATAACAAACTCAGCATTTTGCATGTGCCTTATGAGAACTGGTTGTTCTCTTGGTACACATTTATTTAGTCTTATGTTTGATTTGTGTATTTTTGTTTAATCTCTTGTATCAAATGTCTGCAATTGTAATCCAGTCCCTTTTCAATTTCTTGAGTAGCCTCAATACAATGGCTTCTAATATTGCAAGAAGGCCCAGAAGAAATAAACCCAGAGTGGAGGGGAAAATTTGTAGAATTTGCCAGAAGACCTACCAAGTCTTAGGAGACTTTGAGGCTCAGAGCAACAAAGGTACCATATTCCAATAAGCCACTCATTATATGTTGAGCATAAAGTTTGGGGCCATTCCTGGTCCTCTTTCATCCATCAAATCATGAATATCCACCTATATACAATTATTAACCAAATGAACACATACCTAATGAATACAATTGGACAATGTCTTTTATTAACTGTCTAAAGCCCAGTTTTTCTTCCATTCCTTCCATACTCAGGCAGGGC
>SJYQ01000209.1:154359-175573 GCA_006410935.1 Redunca redunca | reverse complement strand
TCAGGAAGCCTATTATGGGACCTAGAACTTTCACAACAGTGTGAGAAAGTTATACCTCTTTGGTATAATTGTTGTCCGGTTTGTGAATCACCCTCCATGTTGGCGCTATGATGGTGAGGCTAATGGTGACCTCCTCCTAGAGGACTTAGGCCATGTGCCACCCCTCCCAGGACTCCTGCCAGGGGCCCTGTCCCCATGGCAGGCCACTGCTGAACCTCACCTCCTCGGGAAACCCTCAGACACTCCCAGGCAGGTCTGGCTCACCCTCTCGTGACTCAACAAATATTTATTTACACCCACAATGTGCCTGACCCTATTCTAGGTATAGTAAGCAAGGTAATCAAATCTCTGCTTTCGTGGAGTTTTATTCTACTATGAAAGACAGACAATAAATGAAATCATTTCATAGTGACATGTCATGAAGAAATACCTTGGGAAGAAATGCTAGAGAGGGTGGTTTTGAATGGAGAGAGGGGTGGTAAAGGGTTAAGAGTTTATGTTAGGGATCAAAAAAGCTTCCTAAAGGCCCAGGAGGAGGATTCCTCCCTAATTTTATTCTGTTAATAATCCCCAGTTTTAAACATAAAATGCATGCTTGCCCTTGTGTGTATTTTATAACAAACTCAGCATTTTGCATGTGCCTTATGAGAGCTGGTTGTTCTCTTGGTACACATTTATTTAGTCTTATGTTTGATTTGTGTATTTTTGTTTAATCTCTTGTATCAAATGTCTGCAATTGTAATCCAATCCCTTTTCAATTTCTTGAGTAGCCTCAATACAATGGCTTCTAATATTGCAAGAAGCCCCAGAAGAAAAATAAATAAATAAACCCAGAGTGGAGGGGAAAATTTGTAGAATTTGCCAGAAGACCTACCAAGTCTTAGGAGACTTTGAGGCTCAGAGCAACAAATGTACCATATTCCAATAAGCCATTCATTATATGTTGAGCATAAAGTTTTGGGCCATTCCTGGTCCTCTTTCATCCATCAAATCATGAATATCCACCTATATACAATTATTAACCAAATGAACACATACCTAATGAATACAATTAGACAATGTCTTTTATTAACTGTCTAAAGCCCAGTTTTTCTTCCATTCCTTCCATACTCAGGCAGGGCTTTAAGCATTAAATCCAGACTTGAGAAAGCAAGAACTGCTCTGCCCAGTTGTAACTACTGTTAGACTCCTAACTCTTTTTCACTTTCTCATTCTGTGTTCCTTTCTAGCAAACACAACCCCTACCTATAAAACCCTGCCTGTGTTCCAAGATCTGTTTAACTGGTACTTTTCCAAGGAAGTGCCTCTGCCTGTTTTAGCTCATGTTCAACATTCCCTTTTCAAAACCTCCTTTGCATGAAGAGTCACCATCTTACTCTGCAGTACATCACCTTTTATTTATACATTCTCTCAACTAAAGCATATTGTTGTAGAGAAAGATGGCTCCTTTCTTCAATATTTGACCTTCCAATACAGAACTTAGTAAATACCTACTACTTGCAGAATGGTTCCATCAACAGAACTAGTCTAAACTAAGTTGGAAAATAGATGATGCAGTACTTCAGATGTACTTCAGTACTTCCTATGACCTTATTCTTCCCACTTTCTTACTTTTTCAAAATAATAAATTGCTCAAACCTTATTTAGCACCCCCAGTCATGTGCTCTCCCAGTGTACCCAAAGGTCAAACTGTACAACTTTCAATAATATATTAAAGAGGTAATGATGCAAATATTCCTATTCACATCTGTTTTCAATCACTCCGTCGTGTCTGATTCTTTGCGACCTCATGGACTGCAGCACTCCAGGCTTCCCTGTCCTTCGCTATCTCCCTGAGTTTGCTCAAACTCATGTCCATTGAGTTAGTGATGCCATCCAACCATCTCATCCTCTGTCACTCCCTTCTCCTCCTGCTATCAATCTTTCCCATCATCAAGGTCTTTCCTTGAGCCAGCTCTTTGCATCAGGTGGCCAAAGTATTGGAGCTTCAGCATCCGTCCTTCCAATGAATAGTCAAGATTGATTTCCTTTAGGATTGACTTGTTTGATGTCCTTGCAGTCCAAGGGACTCTTAAGATTTTTCTCCAGCATCACATTTCAAAAGTATCAGTTCTTCAGTGCTCAAATTTGTTTATAGTCCAATTCTCTCGTCCACACATGACTACTAGAAAAACCATAGCTCTGACTATATGAACATTTGTCATATAGTGTACATGCATGCTAAGTCTCTTCAGTCATGTCTGACTATGCGACTCTATGGACTATAGCCCACCAGGCTTCACTGTCCATGGGGTTCTCCAGGCAGAAGTACTGGAGTGGGTTGCCATGCCGTCCTCCGGGACCTTGCCATCACAGGGATGGAACCTGCATCTCTTACTTCTCCTGCTTTGGCAGGCAGGTTCTTTACCACTAGCACCACGTGGGAAGCCCTTAAAGGAGTCTTAGGAAGCAAAAAGCAAAGATTTTTGGAAAGAGTTTTCTTTTATTTATTCTCAATTCAATACAGAGGCCATTGATCTCAGTGCCAGTCCAGAATAGCAGTCTGCTGCAGTTGTTTACAATTCTTTCTTTTGATGGATCCTTGTGGATGTTACTGGCAAACCAGTTAACTCTGTGTCATCTAAATATTAAGATAACTTAATAAACAAAAGAAGAAACCAACAACTTGAAAGTTACATCAAAGACATGAATGGTCTTTGCCTACGTTCTGGTATAATGGGCTGTTTGGTTGAGTTCGGTCTTTCAAGGGATTTTATTTCTCCTTTTCAGCCAGTGACCTTTTTAGAGGAGTTTTTGATATCTGTTTTGCTTGATGTCCTGATGCCTACCACAATGTGGACGTTTTTTTTTTTAACTTTGAGCTTGACTCTGCATTAAATGAACATTCCAGTTACTAAATGCTTTGAATAATCAATGAAGAGGTGATTAAGTAAGCCATAATTAATCAGCAAGAGGCTGATTCCCAAGAAAAGTTTCCTTTGAAGGATTTAAGGAGTCTGATTCTAGTTGGTTTCCAATTTTCCCTTCTGCATAGTGAACCCCTTGTGTTTCTTGAATAAGAGGAGGTTGGAGGAATAAAAATATCCTCACAAGTTAACAGTCTAGAGGCAGAACAATAGGAGATGCCGTCATCCTTCCTGGTAATATTCTGGGTGGGAAACTTCATCACCTAATGAAAAAAGCACTCTGATGGATTAACATAGTGGGATTTAAGAGAAATATTCTGATCACTGCAAAATCAGTGAGGATGAAAAATGTGAGCAGGTAATTGAATAAGAAACATTTATATGGCATTGAAGCTGTGCTGGCAAAAAAAAAATATTATTAAAGTAACCTTTTATTTAATATATCATCACCTATAAGACAGGCTTTGTAGAATTTCAGCTTGGAAGGACTTCCTTTTGAATAGTGTAAAGTTTTGGCAACTCTTTTTATTGAAGGATTCTATAACTGAACCTGAGCATAGTTTAGGGTACATAAATTAAAATGAACTTCAGAGACCACAAAGGCGAGAATTTTGTAGTATGAAGACTTTTCAATTAATCATGGAAATGGTTGGTACATAACCTTCCTTTTGACCAGGACTTACCGTAATAATTTTTATATTTTGTATTTTATGAAGTTGTGATGCAAAAACAAAGAAATACTGAAAGCTAACCAGAACACCCTATATAAAATATATCATACATAGTCATAACCCCTTAAAATGGAACAGTTTTTTAATATCTATTTTTTAATATTTTATCTATATCAGAAAGTAAAGAGCATCATCTCATCACATGGCTTCTGGGGACCAGCGTTAGGGGAAGGAGCTAAACTCTTCCGCGCCTTACTACCCTGCTCCTGAATCTCCTGCACCCGACTCCTGCCTGTCCCATCATTAGCTAATTGCATTCTCATGCCCCTTTCCTGGCTTACTTGCTAGTGGTGACTAACAATAGCGCGACTCTGCACTGATGTCTCAATTTGTCACCTTCGTCAGATCTTGATTATCTTTTAGTCTTTCTGGTTGTGGAAAGAAAGCTCAGTTTACTGTCACTATGCTCAGTAACTTCACTCCGCCTCTTGCTAGTCTCAGAGACTAGTCCTCAGAACTGAAACAGTATCTGGAGAGAGTTCCATCCCACAATTTTTGTCTTCATTAAATTTCATTCTATAGTTACTCTTTTTTAAAGATAAGGAATATTTCTTTTCCATATAACAGATGGATATGAAGTTCGATCTTTAAACCAGTTTGAGTCTTTAAAAAGTAAAGAAAAAATGTGAATTCTTTTAATTTAAAAATAGTGTACCATTTAACAACAATATAAGTGGAGCTTGAATAGCAAAAAATCATGTGAGTGGCAAAATAAAGTTTGAGAAACATTGCCTTGCCTTACCACATTTTAAAAGCGACCCAGCAATCCCACTGCTGGGCATACACACCGAGGAAACCAGAATAGAAAGAGACACNTACATATACACAATGGAGTATTACTCAGCCATTAAAAAGAATACATTTGAATCAGTTCTAAGGAGATGGATGGAACTGGAGCCGATTATACAGAGTGAAGTAAGCCAGAAAGAAAAACACCAATACAGTATACTAACGCATATATATGGAATTTAGAAAGATGTGAGACAACAAAAGAGACTCAGTTGTGTAGAGTGGACTTTTGGACTCTGGGGGAGAGGGAGAGGGTGGGATGCGATGGGAGAATGGCATTGAAACGTGTATACTATCATGTAAGAAACGAATCGCCAGTCTATGTCCGATGCAGGATGCAGGATGCTTGGGGCTGGTGCACGGGGAGGACCCAGAGAGATGTTATGGGGTGGGAGGTGGGAGGGGATTCATATTTGGGAATGCATGTACACTCGTGGTGAATTCATGTCAATGTTTGGCAAAACCAATACAGTAATGTAAAGTAAACTAAAGTTAAAATAAAAATTAAAAACAAACGAACAAACAAACAAAAAATAGCGACTCAGATGCAGAAAAACTAATAGAGAAACTGATGCAACTGGACAGGAACCAGAATCAGAAGGATTAGAAAGGAGGTGGGACCAGGCAGGACCACACTAGCAGCATAATTGAAGAGATGCTAAGCCGGAGAGAGGTGGGCTTCTGTTGCTAATCTCTCCAACTCAAGGTCAAGATGAGAAAGTGGAGCTCTGAGTTAGTTAGTGAGGCCAAGAGAGGAGGGAACTGCAGAAGCTGAGGATGAAGCCCAGAAGATTCCAGGTCCTGTAATTAAACAATGAACTGAAAGGGAATGAAGTCCAAAGGTCAAAACCAAGTACATGATAGAAAGTAGTAATAGAATCAGCTACCAAACCAAAACTAAATCAGATCTCAGAGGAAAATGTCACCCATTGTTTTATTGTTTTAAATCAAAGCTATGGGTATTTTTTAAAATAAATTTCAATTCTTTCTTTGCAATTCTCATGTGACACTGCCTTATGGTAGTATAGAAAGTGTCACTTTTAAGGATAGTTTTGAAATGCCAATTTAGATATTGTTGCTGCTACTGCTGCTAAGTCGTTTCAGTCATGTCCAACTCTGTGCGACCCCATAGACGGCAGCCCACCAGGCTTCTCCATCCCTGGGATTCTCCAGGCAAGAACACTGGAGTGGGTTGCCATTTCCTTCTCCAATGCATGCAAGTGAAAAGTAAAAGTGAAGTCGCTCAGTCGTGTCTGACTCTTAGCGACCCCAGGGACTGCAGCCTACCAGGCTCCTCCATCCATGGGATTTGTTAGTACAGGCCAAAAATTATCTAAATTTAACATAAGTGATATAATTATATGGAATGTTTCTTAAGGAAAATGATATTTACATTAATATCTGTGTGCAAAGAAGCCTTTCATTCATTAGTCACTCATGGAACTTAGATTTCTCTGCAGCACTTCTTAACATAATCATTTCAAGTCTCTGAAGAGATGATTCAGATATCTTTATTTTGTCAGATGTTTAGTATTCTTTGTGAATGATGCTATAATATCTAGTAAGTGGTCCTAAGTTACTAACATGTCTCCAAACACAAAATAGCCACCTTAATGCATGCTTCCCTGGTGGCTCAGAGGTTAAAGCACCTGTCTGCAATGCGGGAGACCCGGGTTCAATCCCTGGGTCGGGAAGATCCCCTGGAGAAGGAAATGGCAACCCACTCCAGTACTCTTGCCTGGAGAATCCCATGGAGGGAGGAGCCTGGTAGGCTACAGTCCATGGGATCGCAGAGTCCGGACACCACTGAGCGACTAAACTAAACCAAAATGCATGCTTAATCATTCATAACTTGTTATTAACACTGTAAAAGTCATAAAAATATTTAAGTCACAAGAATCTTACTTGCTTGTGTAGGCTATAAATTTGACTAGCAAACTAAAACTACACAGCATGCAACCTGGCATACACTTCCTCCTCTCTCTACACCCTCCATGAAATGTACTAATAGTTGAGAAATACAAAATATCATTTCTTTTTAGGTAGGTGACTTCATGGCAACATCCATGAAGAAAAGCATTTTCAAAATTGACCTTCTGTGTCATTCACAATATTCTCCTTGGCATGAATTTCTGCCATATACTTAGAAGGCAAACACACAGAGGCTCTTTTCTATGTGAGACCCTCACACGTACACACACATTGTTACCACCCTTAGTCTTTACCAATACATTAATAATGCATGTGCTTGTATCATTATAATATGGATTTTATTCTGAAGAGCTTATCTGTTGATTTATTCAATCTTTACATAACTCTATCATGTAAATACTATATTACCATTACTTTCCAAGGTCATTAATGAAAGATATTTGATTCACCCTTGTCCAGTCTATTTATAGCATAGGTTTTGGCATAGAGTTACTATGAATAAATGTATAATTGATGAAGGAATGCTTTGTATTTTAAAGATAACTAAACTGAAGGGCAAGTACTCTGAGTAACTCGCTTAAGAACACAATGCCTGGTTAGGACTCAGGCATCGAGCCAGGTCTTTGCTTTTTAAGTACCATCATTGGTTAAGAGTTTGGACTTTGACATCTCATGAACTTGTACTCAGATTCTGACATGTCAATATTCCATTCTACACACCAGAAACTTTGTTGAATGTTTTGGCTTACGTTTCTCTTTTAGAAGTCTTGGTTTTATATCTCATAAAATGTGAATAAAAGAAAATCCAAACTTAGTGAATTATTCTGAGAATTAAATAAGATAATATGGATTCAGCAACTTTTCTAGTGACAATATGAGGTAAAAAAAAATCCTTGTGTATTAGCTATTAATATCCCAGCATATCAAGCTGTCTCTTCATATAATGCAAATGAAACACAAGCTGTTTCGGGGCTGTAAGAAGGAAGACGAAAGAAGAAAAGTTTGGAATAACTTAGAAGAAGAGGTCAAAAATAATGTTGAAAGGGTCGTGCATGTCAACATTCAAGCAAAGCTCACATATTCCTATAGAGGTTGTTTGGGGCCTAAGGATAAGAAATGCAGAAATAAGCACAGTGTCAACCAATGGTACTTGTCTAAAGAATAATGAGTATATACAGTCAGAACAAGAGAGGATCCTAGAAATGAAGGTGAAATCCCTCATGACATTGAACAAATGTCATTCATCTTTCTCACACCAACATTTTTTGTTCCTCCTAGAGTCAAGAATAACATTGCCTGAACAGATTGAATGGTTCAGATCCCAGGCTCTCAAATCAGATTCCCCAGATTAGAATCTTGTGCCTATCACTTCTGGCTGTTTGACTTTTGGCAAGTTACTTAACCTTACTTAAACTTTCTATGTTTCAGTTTCCAGTCTATAAAATGAGAAGAAGAAGAATACCTATTAAATATGTTTGTTATGAAAATACATTTACATTTTTTAAATAACAGAGAATAATTGGTGATTTATTTATCACATAAATAAGAGCATTCATTCAATTTCCTTAAAAAAAAAATCCTACATCAAGCCTTTCTGCCAGTTACAACAGACAATGTATAATTCACAGCTTTAGTGGAAATTAGTGTTGGCATATTCAAGGGACAGCACTTTGGAAAAGGTTTTAGGCAGAACACAAGTGCCATGGGGACAGGCGTTAGCATGCCGTGTCTACGGTTTTACCCTTGATGGTTTGCTTGCTTGACTAGCACAGTAACAGCCATTCAACAATTCTGTACTAGATAAATGACTAAAGCAAAAACAATTTGCTTTACCATGTACCAAATCATTGTGTAGACAGTTTCAAGATATTTCTTCCCCTTGAAATCATGTGTTCTTAGTTCTTTCTGCTATCAGAAATTATGACAAAAGCTATCTTAGAGAATACATAACTGATACCAAAGTTTTATATCTGCAGTTTCATCTACATGCTAATCAGAGATAATTTCTTCTAACCAAAGCAACTTTACTGTGTAAACAACTGCTCGATGAGAAAGATACATTCATCGATGGCATGTATATAACCTTACACAGGTTTAGGTAAAAAGATTTACTGTGATCTAATAATACTGGCTATATTTACATAGTACCTGCTGTGTGTGGGTCCTTCCTTACCTCATCTTATCCTCCAAATATAGTACACTAAAGACACAAATCAGGAGATTTAAGTTATTTGTCTAAGGCCAGAGAGCTTAGTAAACAGCAATACAGAGGTCTCTATCCCCAGATATCTGACTCCAAAGCTGTGAGTAACTTGTGATGGGACAACATAAAGGGCTTGCCCCATTAAACATTGTATTAGAAAGGTCATTCTTTTTATGAGGGTCATGTTTTGAAACATTCTAAGAAGGTATCAACTCAAATTTTAAGAAGGATATGATAGAGATAGAAGTTGACCTAAACTCTCAATATACTCAAATAATTGGCACCAAGTGTGTATCACAATTATTATTGCTTTCTCTTTGAATTAAATATATTGGTTATGGTTACATGGTACCAGGCGCAGTGCCTGCCAGAGAGCCTCTCCCAGTGAGACTTGTCCCGGCCCGACAATCTCAACACGGTTTCACTGGAGCACGGAAGCTGGTACCCACGGTTTCCTGACTCAGCTGCTGTCCCTCAGGCCACTCATACTCAGACACTCTTGCGATGCCTCCAAGGAATCTTCCAGATGCTAATAACTGTCACTACGACTGTGACCTGTTTACATGTTTTTAAAGCAAAGCTATGATGATTTTCTATCTTGCTCATACCAGTAACCTGCAGTAATTCTTAGGCCTGGAAACACAGGATGACTGTGGCTTAGCCTCACTTTCAGGGCAAGTACCTAATGTGAATTTATATTAAAAAATTACAGAGCATGAAGATACAGAAAGTAAAACCTACTTGATTAAAAGATCTGAATTAGAAACCTATGATTTACTTCTCTGAGGATTTTTGTCCAACAAAATTCCACAGTTGCCAACACATTTTTCCTTTTCATGCACTTGCCCTCCTAAAGTATGAAGCATATGATTACATACAATATTATAAAGGGCACTTTATTTTCTTGGCAATGTCATACCTAAAACAGGTGCGTTTTAACCAGAAAGTACAAAGATTTTTGATTCATTTATATAAGTAACTATCTCTTTATTCTCTGCAGGAGATTGGTATTGTTGTTCAGTCGCTGAGTCATGTCCAACTCATTGTGACCCCATGGGCTGCAGCACACCAGGCTTTCCTGCCCTTCACTATCTCCCAGAGTTTGCTCAAACTCATGTTCATTGAGTCAGTGATGCCATCCAACCATCTCATCCTCTGTGGCCTTCTTCTCCTCCTTCCCTAAGATATGCCATAAGGAAAACAAATGATCATTTTTATATAATACCACATGCTTCAGTAGGTAAAGACTGGACTAAAAATAAGCACCAATATCTGTTTTGTGTTATTAAGTGTTATGAGTCACTGTAGAAGTAGCTGGTGTTGATGACTGAAATGAGATACCCATTCCAACACCAAATCCTAATTTGGCAGAATAATGACAGAAAAATTCACTTTGATCCAGAGGACAGTAGGAATGACATTGTAGTCTTCTTAATGGGAAAGTGACATAAAAAAAAACAAGTTTTGTGAGTAGTCTTGCAATATAAAACATCAGAGAAACATCCACTGAAAGGCATCTGCTCTTGCAAATGAATCCTTTGTAGTCTTGATCAGTTCAGTTCAGTCACTCAGTCATGCCTGACTCTTTGTGACCCCGTAAACTGCAGCACGCCAGGCTTCCCTGTCCATCACTAACTCCTGGAGCTTGCTCAGATTCATGTCCATCGAGTCAGTGATGCCATCCAACCTTCACATCCTCCATCATCCTCTTCTCCTCCTGTCTTCAATCTTTCCCAGCATCAGGATCTTTTCTAATGAGCTGACTCTTCGCCTCAGGTGGCCAAAGTATTGGAGCTTCAGCATCAGTCCTTCCGATGAATGTTGCTAAAATTTACCCTCCCATACTCTGAACTAAGCAGTTCTGTTCTATAAGCCAAGTAAATCGCCAAAATGCAGAAGTGAAAAGTGTTGTGCTGTAAGTGATCAGATGTTTCTCCCATTTTTTGATGTCTGGAATCCTCTCTTAAGCCATGAAGATTAACAGCCCTACTTGACAAGTGGATCATTTAAAGTGTTAAGCATCAGTGATAAGCTAACCATCTGATGGTTGGAACAAGCTAGTAGGGAAAAAATAGCAGTCTCTGTCACAGAGCAGTGGCCCAGTAGATATGGAGATCATTTGATTCAGCAGTGTTAGTTTATCCACGAGATCACTAAAGCTTCCTCAAGGAAGGAAAAAAGCAAAAGACAGCCATCAGACTGCACGTTCCAAGTATTTGCCACCTATTTAGAGATATAAAGACAAGTGAAATAGCTCAAATCATTATCGTTGCATGGAGAAAATGCTGACTCTATTAGTTCCTGTAAAAAACTACTCACAGAAATAGACTTGGGAAGGTTTTATTTTCTTTACTTCTCCCTCTGCCATTCTGAAAGAACTAAGCTCTGGTTCTTTAAGAACAGAGGTTCTTAATATGCAATCCCAGGACCAGCAGCAACAGCAGTACATGAGCATCTGTTAAAAATACATGCTATCAGAACCCACCCCAAGTCTGCTGAATTGGAGACTCTGGGGGTATGCTTGGCAATCTGCTTTTGCAGCCCTCCAGGTGATTCTGAAACACACTGAAAGTTAAGAACAAATTTTCCAGTATCCCTGATGCCCAAGGCAAATGGTCAGTCACGTTCTCACTCCATAGATTTCCAAGTGGAAATCAGCCTCTGGTCTGTTGTCCATTTACTGGTAAACTCTAAACTTGAGACAACACGGGAGAAATGATTCTTGGAAGCACAGTTTTCTACTTAGAAATACTTATTTTGAGATTGCAACAGATGAGCCAGCTGACACACATTTATTATGGGCTCTGTGACCGTATTAGTTACTGCAAATGACTCAGCTTCTCTTGCAAGAGACAACAATAATGTTGGTTCAAGAACAAAGAATTCCTGGGGAATTCCCAGACAGTGCAGTGACTGGGGCTCTGCCCTTCCACTGTAGGGGGCATGGGTCGCATTCCTGGTCAGTTAAGATCCCATGCAAATGATTAGAATCCATCTAAGTGATTAAAATGAGGGGATTATTTGGATAATATTCAACGTATCCATATGAAAGAATTGCATGAGAATATGAGATGAGTCGCTGCAGAGGTAGACGGTGTTGGTGATTGGTAAGCATGATAGTAGAAAGAAACAAGGGAATGAACTCCATTATTTTCTATCCAAAATACATTTTTGAGCTCCTACTATCCACCTGAAACTAGTAGTGTTGGAGACATGGTAATAAAAATGATACAACTCTGGATGCACAAAGGATAAATGATGTTGGCTGATAATAGTAGGTGATAAACAAAAACTGTTTGAAGCTGTCATATCCAGGTGGACAAGTTAAATGTGATTCTTTGTTTTTTGTATTTTGCCACGTTTTCTATTATAGTCATGATTTAATGTTATAGCCAATAATATAACATTTCTTAACAAAAGAAAAATGTAACTAGAATCCCATAAAATTAAACTACTGCACTAAAGAATTAGAGAGAAAAAAAAAATCATATGAGGAAACGTTTTAAATAAACACCTGAATTTACTTCCAAGATGTGACCTCAAACCAATATAGATTTACTAAAGGTTTTTTTTACCTTATATATCTGTAATTTTAAATAATTATAGCTGAATCTTCTGTCAGGCCTCTAGAAATTCATTCTGAAAATCAAATAAAGACCTGCTCATGTTCCTAACATTGTTATTTATTCAGGGAGAGACAAATAGATGACTTCATTAAGAGAAGCTTTTAAAAATAAGTGAGCTTAGCATAGCAAGACACTGAGGTAAAAATCGCATTACCTGGACTGTAATTTTATTTCCTAGTTAGTTGTTTTCTCCATAATTATTGTTGCTAATTTGTGTGAACCGTCACAATTTTGACTCAAATGTTCCTACCCCCTAAACTTGGAGAAGAAAATGGCAACCCACTCCAGAAATCTTGCCTGGAGAATCCCATGGGCAGAGGAGCCTGATGGGCTGCAGTCCATGGGGTCGCAAGAGTCAGACATGACTTGGTAACTAAACCACCACCACCCCAAAATGAAAAGAATAGAAATTCTTATCTCTGTTAATGTTCTAAAATCAACCAAAATGGTATATAAAGATTTAAGTCTGTGGCCCAGAAAATGTTTCAATTACCTGTCCCCCCAAATTTGCTGTTGTTCAGTCACCCATTCATGTCCGACTCCTTGCAACACCATGGACTGCAGCAGACCGGGCCTCCCTGCCCCTCACTGTCTCCCGAAGCTTGTTCAAATTCATGTCCATTGCATCGGTGATGCCATCCAGCCATCCTATCCTCTGATGCCCTCTTCTCCTTCAGCCCTCAATCTTTTCCAGCATCAGGGACTTTTCCAGTGAATGAGTCAGCTATTCACTTCAGGTGGCCAAAATCCTGGAGCTTCAGTTTCTGTGTCAGTCCTTGCAATGAGTGTTCAGGATTGATATCCTTTAAGATTGACTGAGTTGATCTCTTTGCAGTCCAAGGGACTCTTTACAGTCCAGCTCACACAACCATATGTGACTACTGTAAAGACCACAGTCTTGACTATAACAGACTTGTGTTGTCAGAGTAAGATCTCTGCTTTTCAACACACTCTCTATGTTTGTCATAACTTTCCTGCCAAGAGTCAATCATCTTCTGATTTCATGGCTGCAACAACCATATGCAGTGATTTTAGAGCCCAAGATGAGGAAATCTGTCACTACTTCCACATTTTCCCTTCTCTGGGCCATGAAGTAATGAGGCTGGATGCCATGATCTTAGATTTTAATATTTAGTTTTAAGCCAGTTCTTTCACTCTCCTCCTTCACCCTCATCAAGAGGCTCTTTGGTTCCTCTTCACTTTCTGCCATTAGAGTGGTATCATCCACATATCTGAGGATTTTTGATGTTTCTTCCACCTATCTTGATGCCAGCTTGTAACTCATCCAGCCCAGTATTTCTCATGATCTGCTCAGCATGTAAGTTAAATAAACAGGGTGACAGCAGACAGCCCTGTCGTACTCCTTTCTCAGTCCTGAACCAATCAGTTGTTCCATACAGGATTCTAATTGTTGCTTCTTGACCCACATACAGGTTTCTCGGGAGACAGGTAAGGTGGTCTGGTATTCCCATCTCTTTAAGAGCTTTCCACAGTTTGTTATGAGACACACAGTCAAAGGCTTTAACATAGCTGATGAAAGCCTCCTCAGATAACCACTTTGCATTCTTGTTTTTTTCCCCTCTTTGGGATGGTTTTGTTTGCTGTCTCCTGTACAATGTTACTGGCCTCCATCAGCAGTTCCTCAGGCACTCTGTTTACTAGATCTAACCCCTTGAATCTATTCATCACCTCCACTGCATATTCATAAGGGATTTGATTTAAGTCATGCCTGGCTGGCCTATTGGTTTTCCCCACTTTCTTTAGTTTAAGACTGAATTTTGCTATGAGTAGCTGATGATCTGACCACAGTCAGCTCCAGGTCTTGTTTTTGCTGACTGTAAAGAGGTTCTCCATCTTTGGCTACAAAGAATGTAACCAATTTAATTTCAGTATTGACCATTTGGTGATGTCTATGTGTAAAGTTATCTCTTGTATAGTTGAAAAGAGTGTTTTCTATGGCCAGTGGTTTCGCTTGACAGAATTCAGTTAACCTTTGCTCAGATTCATTTTGTGCTCCAAGGCCAAACTTGCCCATTACTCCAGGTATCTCTTGACTTCCTACTTTTGCATTCCAATCCCCCCAAGTTTGGCAATGCTTAATTGTTTTAATGTTTATATTAGTTAATAAAATTAATATTTAGAAGAGACATCACATTGTACTAACTTAAGTCCATGTTGTATTAATTTTCTCATTTAATAAGTTTAAAGAGTCTCTTACCCTAACTTCTGAAAAAAGTTTATTACTAAGAAATATAGTTCTGTTACTCAACTAAGAAACCAAAGACTGCATATGTATTAAAAGTTTACACAATCAAATCAGAAAATAGTAATAATGTTAAAGGAAATCATGTAACTATTTTGAGTAGCAATGAAAATATGATTGTCTCTACTGAAAAATCTTTAGTGGGTCCATTTTGGTACTGTGATTGAAGAGAAGCTTTCGTATGGCCTTCAGCTTTCTCTATCAGTGCTTCAACTTAGTACTTAAATGATTCTTCCCACTTTTCTTCCTATTCTTCTTTGAGGCATGGTAGCACCCTGAAAAAAATATAGGTTTCTAGTACTACATTTAAACCCGGATGTAATTCCTTTCTTGCTGGATTGTTTGATAAAGATATGAAGCAACTTATATGGGCTTCGCAGGTGGCTCTGTGGTAAAGAATCTGCCTGCCAATGCAGGAGATGGGGGTTCAATCCCTGGACTGAGAAGACTCCCTGGAAAAGGAAATGGCAACCCGCTCTAGTAATCTTGTCTGGAAAGTCCCATGGACAGAGAAGCCTAGACGGCTAGAGTCCGTGGGGGTCACAAAAGTCAAACACAACTTAATAACTAAACAACAGCAACTTATATGAAGTTCCCAAACCTTAGCAGCAATTTTATTAATATGAGCTAATATTACTCAGCTTTTTGCTACCACTGTAGATGTCTTTTCTCAAGCTGTCTAATCTTGGTAGAATTCCTTAACAGTTTCTGCCTTATCAAATAGCAATTAGAAAATGTCTACACCCATTTCAAATTCTATCTCAAATGGTACTTTTCTAACCAAGTCGTTCCTGTTCTATTCACACAGAATCATACCTCTCATATTTTACTCACCATAACTTCGTTATATTCACATTTTAATGCATTCCATATTGTTCAACTGCTAAATCATGTCTGACTCTTTGCAACCCCATGAACTGAAACACGCCAGCCTTCCCTGTCCTTCACTATCTCCTGGAGTTTTCTCAAACACATGTCCATTGAGTCAGTGATGCCATGTGAAGGGATGAGATGGACTCCTTAACGTCCTGAATTAGATTATGGGTTCCCAATTGTAGAAAATATACCTAAATAATCTTTGTTGCTCAGGCCTAACTTTTAGGTTATATATTCCTGCACAACAAAACATCCAAAGTTCTAATGGCTAAATCAGCAC
Source organism: Redunca redunca (assembly GCA_006410935.1). Lineage (NCBI taxonomy): Eukaryota > Metazoa > Chordata > Mammalia > Artiodactyla > Bovidae > Redunca > Redunca redunca. The sequence goes on along the minus strand of SJYQ01000209.1, from coordinate 159,967 downwards.
ACTCTTATTTTTCCGCATGATGCTGTGACTTGACTGGGTTCATCTGTACATTTTCTCATGTGGGCTTTCCTTCAGGCCACTCAGATGCTATGGTTGGAATCATCTGAAGGGTGAACATTCAGGACGACTCATTCATCTCACTGACCACTGATCCTGCTGCTGCTGCTGCTGCTGCTAAGTCGCTTCAGTCGTGTCTGACTCTGTGCGACCCCATAGACGGCAGCCCACCAGGCTCCCCCATCCCCAGGATTCTCCAGGCAAGAACACTGGAGTGGGTTGCCATTTCCTTCTCCAATGCATGAAAATGAAAAGTGAAAGTGAAGTCGCTCAGTCGTCTGACTCTTAGCGACCCCATGGACTGCAGCCTACCAGCTCCTCCGTCCATAAGGTTTTCCAGGCAAGAGTACTGGAGTGGGGTGCCATTTCCTTCTCCCCACTGATCCTGGACGTCAGCTGGAATCTCACTGGAGACTCTCTATCAAAGAGCCTCCATGTTTGCTTCATTTGCCTTGAGCTTCTAACAGAGAGCTACAACCAGAATTCACAAAGCATCAATGTTCTATTGGTTAAAGAGCTGCTAGGAACTACCAGATTTCAAGGGGATAGAGAAACAGACTCAATATATGTGAAGACCGTGTAGGAAGAGCAGATACTTTTAGCTGCATTTAGAAAACACAATCTGTGGTGATTTACATGGGACCGGTCTCACAAAAAGTACTTTCTCAGTTTTTGTAGGATGAATATATGTTTACTTTCTCCTTCAGGTAAGTTTTCTTGGGCTCAGTTGTTTTTATGATCTGAAGCATCTAGGTCAGGGATGAGTACATATGCATGTTCATTTATGATACTGAGTTAAAGAATGCTACCTCCCCATGAACTTGAATGATGTTCTCATTGAAGCAACCAAGTCATCTGGTTTTGTGCCTATCATGACTCTAAGAGGTACTTGGAAACAAAATGGAAGTTTTTCTTGTCTGAAAAATATTATTATAGTGGTGTCAGATATGCCATTTTTACCAAAGAAACAGTGGTTGTCCTTTGGGAAATCATTAGGTTTACCTAATATCAGAATATAAGTGAGTAAAGTATATTTAGGTCAATCTTGGGAAAATACTACTCAGATGCTCAATTAATTTAGAAAGTAAATAGATGTGTTCCTTACTCTGAACCATTTTAAACTTGTTTTGCTGGATGATGCGTGTCTGATGTTACTAGAGACAGGCCAAGGTCACTCTCATGGCGTGGACATGAGTCAGATGTAGATCACTGGAGACTCTGATATGCACTGTTTTATTGAAATGATTTGAATGAAATCCCCATTAAAGCATTATCCAGATGGGAGGTACAAGGGTAGAAATAATAATGTATTTAAATGTTTTACCAATATTCTGTTAAGGGTAGTAGAGAAATGATGCAATAAATGGAAAGAGATGTGGGGTAAAGACTTNAAAGACTTTTTTTTTTTTTTTTTGCTTACTTGTATAAATGTAAGTGATGTTAGGTGATAGGCATGTTTGGTATTAGCCCAACAGAAGAAATTGATGATGGAGGTTAGAAAAAAAGATAATTGCAGGGGTGAGATGCATGTGAAATATAGAGGAAATTGTGCCTAGGGAACAAAAACAGGTTTTTGTCTTTAGATCTCACAGGGATGTTTACTCTGTTATGAGGGAAGGGAAAAAATGTACCCGAGCTCAAGGGCAGCTCAGAAGGTGGAAAGTAGATGGCCCCTCGCATCTGACTATATACATTTCATCTGCTGTATCTCATCAGGTACATCCCTCATCTGATCGTATCTGCCTTCTCAATGAAGTCAGTTCATTTTTGGAGGTTTGAGGTCTGAAGAGAGAGAAGTAATAGTTTTCTCTAAGAGCATAAAAATACAGTCTCAGGAAATTAGAGTAAAATATGTGGTGGAGATTGTCAACTGTTCATCAAGATACTTTTTCGTTTGTCCTCTTCCTCCTGGTCAGAGAATTGGACTGCAGTTTTCAGATGTGGCTATAAAACGAGCTCTCTAGCAGCCTGTAAGCAGAAGGGTCATGTGCTGTCCTCACCAAAGATTTTCCAGAAGCAGAGAAGACCTCTCTATGCCCTCTCTTTTCTCTGTGCCAGCTGGACACCAGCAACAACTAATTCTCTGGTGAGACAAATCCAGAAGATGGAAGAAGTCCCTGTCCCATGATCACTAGTTAGGTCTCCTCTGAATTGGAGGTCTTATGACCTATATGGAAAAAGACCCTGATGCTGAGAAAGATTGAGGGCAAGAAGAGAAGAGGGTGACAGAGGATGAGATGGCATCCTCTGGATGCCATCACCAACTCGGATGGACATGAGTTTGAGCAAGCTCTGGGAGATGATGAAGGACAGAGAAGCCTGGCATACTACAGTTCATAGGGTTGCAAAGAGTTGAACATGATTTAGCAACTAAACAACATGATCTATTTAGGTCTTGTGAGCTAACCGTAAGATTCACCCAGGACTGTTACATCAATGAGAAGTAAACTTCTGTTGAGCCATTGCGTGTATTTTCCACACAGCATGTCCTAACACACTAGACTGGCTGTCAATGTTGAGGGCACATTGGTATTTATGGTCATAACTTGACCAGTCTTGATTCTGGGGTGATATGATCCTCCCAGAAATCTTAAAGAAGAGGATAATAAGATATTGTTTCAGTTCAGTTCAGTCGCTCAGTCATGTCCAACTCTTTGCAGCCCCATGGACTGAAGCATGCCAGGCTTCCCTGTCCATCACCAACTCCTGGAGCTTACTCAAACTCATGTCCATTGAGTTGGTGATGCCATCCAACCATCTCATCCTCTATTGTCCCCTTCTCCTCTCACCTTCAATCTTTCCCAGCATCATGATATTTTCAGTGAGGCAGCTCTTCGCATCAGGTGGCCAGAGTATTGGAGTTTCAGCTTCAGCATCAGTCCTCCCAGTGAATATTTAGTAAATTCCACATGATTCGAAACTTGCTAAAATGGAAGCACTGGAGTGAGTAGAAAGGATAAGTGAGTTATAGGGGAAGAAGGTAATGACCAGGGAATGGCATTTTATTGATTTTATTGGTCTAGAGTAAGATTATAGGAGTAGGTTGCTAGACAAGGTGGAGGAAATTAGTGTCAGAGTCCAAAGGTGGTAGAACTGAAACGTCTCCAATAAAAGAAAGAACAAAGGGGAAATATTGCAAAGGTGAGTGGAGGCACTCTTACTCTGTTGTGTCCAATTGGAATTAAAATGTGATCAGACACAAGCATTTATCTTCATTCTGCTTGTCAGTCCACCATCCCGCAGCCTTTTCAGTCGCAGGACGTTTTCAATTTGGCGATTTCGAAGAAAGGGTCATTGAATCACTCTTCAAAGCTGCTCATTTGCATTTTGCTCCCATTGTTCTTAACGATTTTGCTGAAAAGATCTGAACTGTCAGATCATAACCAAAATGCACAACAATGTAATCAGAGAATACTGTTTTCCTTTGCTTGGGAAATAAAAACCTTTATTTCACATTTGCATTTTCCCCAAGTCTGTTTGCTGTAAAAATCTGAAGCTAAAACACAAACCCAGCCTGTTGCTTCTTCCTGAGAACATTAATTGTCTCCAATCATTGTTAGAGCATCTGTTTCACATTTTGACAAGTGCACTTATCTTCTTTTTCCCCTTCATATTCCTCTGGTAAAAATAATGAATAAATTACAGGGGGATGACAAATGTGTTGATAATCAAGATGAAACACAAATGAGGTGGAAGAGGCTGTATTTCTTTGCAGAGTTGTAAATTGCTTTCTTTCCCCTTTGTACATCGACATGCCTGACTTAGAAACTAAAAATACCACCACATGGGAAAATTAACAGAATTGCTCAAACAGAAATTATTTTTCATCAGTGGAAGTATATAAACAGAATTTCTTTTTGACATTATGTATCATAATTTGCCTTACAATCTGGATACCCCAGGAAAGAATATCTCATTTCTCATATTTCTAGGAGGCTGAGACCATAGTAACTATAATATAATCTAATACATCAAAGCTGCATTTGGAAATAATTGTTGAATCTTGAAGGGAATTTGGGAATATCCAATTGAAGAGAGCAAATGTTGTTCAAACTCAAAGATACTAACCTCTGGGAGAAACAACTCCAGATTTGGTGTCAGGAGGCTTTAGTTCCAGCTCCAGACCATTCCCTTAAAATTTCCTATGAAAAGATTTATTTTCAATTTTACAGCCTCTGCTATCACTATGCTCAGGAATCAGTGTTTTTTTTTTTTTTTTTTTAATCTCATGAGTTAAAAAATAAAATAAAGGAGTCTGGGTGGACTAGTATGGGTTATCAGTGTTACCACACTGATTAAGACTTGTGGAAGTATTAGTCTGTCTTTTTAAAATTGAATTCCATTGCTTTTAGATAGAATAGACTCTCCTCAGCTTGCTATGTGTCTGCCCACACTTTATTTTCCAATACCTGGTTACTGTCATCTGTCAGGAGTTAGAGGTATTTGGCTTGTGCAATACCAGGCTAGGTGCAATCTTAGTGCCCTGAGAACTCAAATATGCTAAGTCTATTATTTCTATCTGTATTTAGATTATTGACATCTTGACCTTTTTTTTCTTTTTAACACCACCACTACTCCAAATATGAAACCAAAGAAATGAGTCCAGAACCCACTGAGTCTACATAATCCAGTGAAGCAAGTTCAGACTTGTTGAGAATATAACGTCTTAGTTATGGTGAAAAATAAAACAGCAAATAATACATATAGCAAGTCCTAAGAGAGTTTTATTCACACACTGAAGCATTGCAAAGCTGTGGTATATGCCTTATTTTGTTTGTATGGATTCTTTCTACACAGAAACCTTTGTCAAATACTTCATAAGTCACAACAGATATTTGGAGCAATAGACCAAAGGATATGGAATAACAAGTTACAGATCAGCTCATCTCAACTTAAGCAGACAGATTTTTTATTAGACAGACACTCCCAAGACGTAGAAGTCGACTGACCCCAAAAGAGCCTACCTCATCTTTTGTTCCAATCCCTCTTGGCTTCCCATTTTTTATAATTCCCCTTTCCTCATTTTGTTTATGGTGTGTGCAAAGTAGGGTTTGTACCCACCACCAATCAGTGAAATAGAATGGAAATGGGGCATTTACACAAGGCCAAATGATAATTGTAAGTTATATAACAGCAGGCTGTGTTGTTTATGTCCGTAATCCAGTCTGTTATAATTAGATGTAGAATATTCACTATCCCTTACTGGGCTCCTGAATGCCTAAGGTTACTTGGAGAAGCCCCTGCGGTTATTTCGTATGCACTGTGTACCTATAGGCATGTGCAGGAGCTGAAAAGTCTCTGTGGTTATCTTGTAGCATATTTGTGAGCTCTCCTGGGGATGCCTGGGATGGAGTTTAGCCATCCACCCTTCAAACTTCCTAACAATAGTAATCAAGGGAGTTCTCTGTTCTTAGAAAATTGACATATCTCATATGTGAAAAACTGCCATGTCATCAATACATTTTGCAGTTACCACCTTCTGGGCTGTTTTAATACAATTATTAAGACACAATTAAGTAGACTTGTACATTTCATATTAGAATGCTTAAAA
>SJYQ01000209.1:75103-153801 GCA_006410935.1 Redunca redunca | reverse complement strand
TACTAACTTTAAAATAAAAATATAAAAATGTCCTTGTTCTGATTTTTAAGAAAAATGTTTAATCTGGTTATTTTATATGAAACATTACTCATGGAATCTTAAACAATAATTTCAAAAGTGTCTGGACAAAATGACAATTGTTATCACTGATGTCATTCACAGCATGTCACAGTTCGGGTTGTTTGGGAAGCAGACTCCGAGACAGTTTATTGCTCAGAACGCTTACTAGGAAGTGACCTTGAAATCATCCCTACGGAGGGAGGAGGGGAAGCAGGACTGCCTGGAGAAGTGGAGGCTTTGCGGAGGCCGAGTACTTCAGCCAACCCCGTGGGACGCTCAGGACCTGGAGTGGCCCTTCAGAGGCGTCCTGTGCTGGACCAGAGTGGCCAGGTCTTTCCAGTTCTGCCTCCAACAGATATGAAATATGAGCTTCTGCCCGCAGGCGGCAGCCTGGCCGTTGGTGGTTCTCTGCGCTTGGAGCCACCTCTAACAAACCGACAGCTGAAGAGAGCGGACCGAGCAGACGCCTAGCCGCTGGGGCCACGAGATCTGAGAGGTGACTCTCCGGGTTGGCTGCAGGCCACTTCGTGTGCTGCTCAAACCCACTTCTCCACTCGTGTCCTCTGGTGCTCTTCTCTGACCAGGGGACACTTAGAGGAGAAAGGTGATTGAAACAGGCGACAGCACCCAGAGTAACAGCCGGTCTGATGAGGGAGCCGGATCTGCCGCTCGGGGGGCAATTCTGCTCGCTGTGCTGGCTTTGCTGGCGACATTGACATTTCTCTCTCGTTCTCTCTCTCTGAATTCCCAGTCATCATGCCCTTCTAAGGTTATATAGTAGTCTTCCTAGGCTGCCATGATAGAATACCACAGAGTGAGCGGTTTAAACGACAAATGTTTATTTCCTCACAGTTCTGGAGGCCAGCAAGTCTAAGATCAAGATTCCATCCGAACTGGCTTCTCATGAGGCCTCTTTTCTTGTCTTGCTGATGACAACCTTCTGTCTGTGATCTTTTCTGGCCTTTTCTCTGGGCACGTGTAGAAAGAGTGAGATCTATGGTGTCTCTCCTCTGCCAGAAGTGTACCAATCCAGTCAGAACAGAATTCCATCCATCATTTTACCACTTCCTCAGAGTCTCTGTCATGTCACATGGGGGCCGGAGTTTCAACATATGGGAGGGACACGGTTCAGTCCATAACACGCTGTGATTTCTACGACCACTCACCATGACAGTTGGGTAAAGTAATAAAAAGCAGGGGGAGAACGGGACAACAGAGGATGAGATGGTTGGATGGCATCACCAACACGATGGACACAAGTTTGAGAAAACCCTGGGAGTTGGTGATGGACAGGGAAGCCTGGGATGCTGCACTCCATGGGGTCGCAAAGCGTCAGACATGACTGAGCAACTGAACTGAATAAAAAGCCACGTGGATGGCTTGGATACTCAGTATATCCCTATCTTTGTTGTGAATCTACCAACTTTCTGACGATCAGTGATGAGTAACCCAAGATGACGATGTCCCTTCTTTCATGGAAGTTCTTGAACACAAGGCACCCAAAGTGTCCTGCTAGAAGTCAGAGTTACAATGCAGTGATACTCCTGACATGCTTTCTGGCATGTATTCCCCACAGGGGACCAGGACATCTAAGCCTACTCCATCCAGAGTCATGGGGACAATAAGCATATATTCCCCAAGTGAGCCACTGGAAGTGATGGTGAGTGGGAACATTTGAGCATCTTGAACCCAGGTAGTCTTCCTACTGGGGAAAAGGTAGCAGATAAAGCTCATTGATTCAACATACATTTTGTGTCCTGGAGGATGCTGTCCTAACTCTGAAAAGTATCCCCTCCAATCGAGAGCCTTAGCTCTGTCTTCATAACTTTGTTCCAAAGCTCTGTTTGATAGACAGCTTCCTGGGAGTGTAGTATGCAATATGGCTGGCTGATACCACAGTTGCGGGTCCTTTTTTGAACTGTATTTGCTGTGAAGTCAGTTGTTTCGTGTGATGTGTTTTATGGAATTGCACGGCAGCACACCAAACACATCGTAAGCCCTTGGATATGGTGCTGCCTGAGACTGCCTGCTTCTGGAATATGCTTACATAATCAACTTGCCATTGACTGCCCAGTTTATATTCTCAAGCAGCGGGGCTATACTGGTAGCTCAGAGTCATTCTCTGTTGTTGGCAGATTGAAATCCAGCAGTGTCAGTATTCTCTGTATGTCATTTAAAATATTGCTTTTTTTTGTAGTTAGTCACCAAGTCATGTCTGATTCACCGTGACCCGATGGACTGCAGCACACCAGGCTCCTCTGTCCTTCACTATCTCTCAGAGTTGACTCAGACTCATGTCCATTGAGTCAGTGATGCCATACAACCATCTCATCCTCTATTGCCCCTTTTCCTCCTGCCCTCAGTCTTTCCCAACATCAGGGTCTTTTCCAGTGGGTTGGCTCTTTGCATCAGGTGGCCCAGGTGTTGGAGTTTCAGCATCAGTCATTCCAATGAATATTCAAAGTTGATTTCCTTTTGGATTGACTGGTTTGATCTCCTTGCTGCCCAAGGGACTGTCAAGAGTCTTCTCCACCACCACAATCCGAAAGCATCAATTCTTCAGCACTCAGCCTCCTTTATGGTCCAGTTCTCACACTCATATACCCTGGTGGATACCTTGGAGCCACAAAATGCCCTGGTAGCTCAGACAGTAAGGAAGCGGCCTGCAATGCAGGAGACCTGGGTTCAGTCCCTGAGTTTGGAAGATCCCCTGGAGAAGAAAATGGCAACTCCTCCATTATACTTGCCTAGAGAATTCCACGGACAGAAGACCCTGGCACCCTGCAGTCTATGGGGTTGCAAAGAGTTGGACATGACCAAGTGACTAACACATACTTTCACTTTCATACATGACTACTAGAAAAACCATAGTTTTGACTAGACAGACCTTAGTTGACAAAGTGATGTCTCTGCTTTTTAATACACTGTCTAGGTTTGTCATAGATTTCCTTTAAAGGAGCACACATCTTTTAATTTCATGGCTAGAGTCATCATGCACAGTGATTTTGGAGCCAAAGAAAATAAAATATGTCACTGCTTCTGCTTTTTCCCCTTCTGTTTGCCATGAAGTGATGGAACCAGATGTCATAATCTCTTATTTTTGAATGTTAAGTTTTAAGACATCTTTTTCACTCTCCTCTTTCACCCTCATCAAGAGGCTCTTGAGTTCCTCTTTATTTTCTGCCAGTAGAGTGGTATCATCTGCATATCTGAGATTGTTGATATTTCTCCCAGCAATCGAGATTCCAGCTCATGATTCATTCAACCTGGCATTTCACATGATGCACTCTGCATATAAGTTAAATAAGCAGGGTAGCAATATACAGCCTTGTTGTATTCCTTTCCCAGTTTGGAACTGATCAGTTGTCCCATGTCCAGTTCTAACTGTAAAATGATAAAAGATCTAAATAATGAGAGATTCAGTTCAAGTTTTCTTTCTTGTCTTTCCTTCTCTACATGCCCTCTGAATGCAAAAATCCTTGTATACCAGACCTAAGACATATTCATAGCAGATGGAATAACTGAATAAATCAACAAATTAATGATAAATTATAAGAGAGATGGAATGATAGTCAGTCTATTCAGTCACTCAGTTGTGTCCAACACTTTGCGACATTATGAACTGCAGAATACCAGGCTTCCCTGTCCATCACCAACCTGAATGATAGTATTTGGGTCACATATTCAACCAGTGTATTTTAAACATGTTACACATGCACATGGAATATAAGAAATAAATACAATAACTGCCCTAAGTATATGGGGCTTCCCTGCTGGCTCAGATGGTAAAGAATCTGCCTGCAATAAAGGAGATCTGAGTTCAATCCCTGGGTTGGAAAGATCCCCTGGAGAAGTGAATGGCTACCCACTCTAGTATTCTTGCCTGGAGAATTCCATGGACAGAGGAACCTTGAGAGCTACAGTCCATGGACTCACAAAGAGTTCGACACAACTGAGTTACTAACACTCAGTTAAGTTCAGTTCAGTTGCTCAGTCATGTCCGACTTTTTCCAACCCAATTGGGTGCAGCATGCAGGCCTCCCTGACCCTTACCAACTCCTGGAGTTTACTCAAACTCATGTCCATTGAGTCAGTAATGCCATCCAAGCATCTCATCCTCTGTCATCCCCATCTCCTCCCACCTTCAATCTTTCCCAGCATCAAGATCTTTTCAAATGAGTGTTCTTCATATCAGTTGGCCAAAGTATTGGAGTTTCAGCTTCAGCATCAGTGCTTCCAAAGAATATTCAGGACTGATTTCCTTTAAGATGGACTGGTTGGATCTCCTTGCAGCCCAAGGGACTCTCAAGAGTCTTCTCCAACACCACAGTTCAAAAGCGTGGATTCTTTAGGACTCAACTTTCTTAATAGTCCAACTCTCACATCCATACATGACTACTGGAAAAACCATAGCCTTGACTAGACAGAACTTTGTAGGCAAAGTAATGTCTCTGCTTTTTAATGTGCTGTCTAGGTTGGTCATAACATTACTAACATTAGGTTTATGGAAAAATCTAGCAGTTTATACAGGTATGTATGAAAAGACAGAATACAAGTCTACTATGAAAATTAATAAAGTTGTGCTGTTAGTGGAAAGTATCATTAATCTCAGAGGTTGGAGGGTTTAACTTGCTTAATGGAATTCAAGAAAGGTTTTTACCACAGAGTAGATTTTATTTAATTCATATCTATAAGGAATAGGAAAAGGCAGCTTGGGCCTCTTTGTTGTCAGTAAGAAGCAGCCTCCAACAGAAAGGAAAAATGAAAAAGATTAAGAAGAGGCTAAAAGAGTTAACCTCAGAAAGAAAACCCTGCTTACAATGTGAGTTCAATGAGGGCTGAGGTTTTGCATCTGTTTTGTTCACTGTTGTATCCCAGGGCTTGGACCCCCATCTCTTATGCTCCTACATTGGCAGGCAAGTTCTTTACCACTAGCGCCACCTGGGAAGCCTTCCAGGTAAGGTCTCCCCTAACAATAAGCCCTACAAGATATTGACAACAGCAACCTTATCTATTAAATTAGTGTATGGATGAAATGCTGTAACAAAGACATCTTTAACTAGAGAAGCTTAAGTGAGGCAAAAATTTATTTATTTTTCTTCTATATAATGGTCCCTAAGTTGGCAGTCCTCAGCCAGTTCTATGGTGCAGCCCTCCTCAACAGGACCATTCCATGTTTGCGTGCAAGGCAGCCATACCTGCTGTCTCCATTGTCTAGCAAGTGAGTGCAAAGAGCAAGTGCTTCCTAAAGAATCTGACCCAGGTATTGTGTGCAAGGCCACATCATGCTGGTCACATTTCGCTGACCAGGATTTAGTTCCACGGCTTCTTAGGTAGAAGGAAGACCAGGAAATGTGGTTTTTGATTAAGTGGTGATGCTCCCAGCACAGACTGTGTGGGGATGGCACTGTTACTGAAATTGAGAAGGAGGAATTCTAGGGGAAAATATCAAACTCTGAAGTTCACGGTAAGTCATACTTTAGATATTTACTTATTTTATTTTATTCAAAGACATCATGTATCTGGTTGTACACCTGCCTCACTAGTGTCTCCTAAGCCCCCTTTACTGGATTTTCCTTTATATGTAAATGTTGGAATCTTGGCCCTCCTTTCTTCTTGTCTACATGTACTCTATCTGTGGTGAATAAGAAGAGAGAAATTCCAGCATGTTCAAGCACTGTTTTATTTATTAATCTCATTCTCATAATCCCTATATGTATATCCTTTATTGCTTAGTCACTCAGTCGTGTCTGGCTCTTTGCAACCCCATGGACTGTAGCCCACTAGGCTCCTTTATCCATGGGATTTTTCAGGCAAGAGTACTGGAGTTGGGTTGTCATTTCCTTCTCCAATATTCTCTATATACACAATTTATTTTATTTCTCTGCTGCTGGACTCTACCTCTAAATACCCAATTACCAAGTCAACATTTCCAAGTGGATCTCTAATATATATTTCAAACCTAACTTGGTGAAAGTGTATCTATAGATTCCTAACCCTCTAAAAATTTGCTCCTGACTCCCCATGCTTTTTTCAATGTCAATCAAATGCACACAGTTGTTTAGATTAACAAATTAAGAATCACTCTAGATTCCTCTTTGGTTTTCCAATTCCATATCTCAAACATTAATTAAAAAAAAAAAAAAAGCTCTGTCTCTAAATTACATCCTGAATCTGATTATTCAATTTTTGTATCGCTTTGATACTAATCTAAGCCACCATCACCCCTCACGTTTGCCTGGGCTCTGATTTCTAATCCCTCCTACTACTTGTGTGCCCTCAATCTAGTGGCTGGAGTGGTTCATTTCGGAGAGCATTCTCCAGACTGCATTAGGCTCTGATGCCTCCGTGACTCTTTACTACCTTTTATCTTCTCCATAGCATTTATCAGCATCTGCTTCCCTTGTCTGTCTATATACCAACAAGAGCAGGAGGTCAATGTTTTATCTTCCTCCTCTTGAAGGTATGTTTTATAATGAATGCCTTCCTCAACACTCCATCCCTGCTGTGTAAATGTCTGTCATTACAACAGACGTTAATTTGCAATTCCGAATATTTGGTAGTCCATATAATCAGGAGTAAATGTCTGAGTTAATGGATGCTGACTTCTAAACCTTTATTATCTCCTAACACAGTCTCTTCGGAGAAGGCAGTGGCACCCCACTCCAGTACTCTTGCCTGGAAAATCCCATGGACGGAGGAGCCTGGTAGGCTGCAGTCCATGGGGTTGCTAAGAGTCGGGCACAATAGAGTGACTTCCCTTTCAGTTTTCAGTTTCATGCATTGGAGAAGGAAATGGCAACCCACTCCAGTGTTCTTGCCTGGAGAATCCCAGGGACACGGGGGAGCCTGGTGGGCTGCCGTCTCTGGGGTCGCACAGAGTCGGACACGACTGAAGCGACTTAGCAGCAGCAGCAGCAACACAGTCTCTTATGTATCACTTTCTCTCTCATTCTTCTTGATCTTATCTTCCAAACAAACAAGTTTATGACCCTCTTTGTCAAAAACCAGATATTGCTTCACAGATTAGAAGTAATGAGACAACATACCACATTCCACCTTCAACTTAAGTTTTCTTTTAATCATTTTTTATTTAGGAAATTTTGATTGATTTCCACTTGGAGCCAGTACTCTGCTAGGTGCTAGAGATACAGAGCTGAGTGAAGAAGTAATCTTTGCCCTTAAGGAGCTCAGCATGCAGTGAAAGTACGCTTCATCAGTTCCATGGTCCAAGTGTGCATAAGGGGCTCAAAGAGGCATTGGAAGGAGCAAGCTGTGAATGTATTTAATAAAGATTCATCAATTCTCACAGGTCATGAGTCGCCCTAAGTACAGGAGAGGCCAAAGCCACCAGATAAACATGCCTCTCTAAACCTTTCCTTCAATTGGACTGAATTATAAGTAGAACTTGGTAAACTAATAAATGATTTTTGACAAGCTGTCCAAGATTGTTTCATGTTAGAATTTTTAAAAAGAGAGAAAAAACAAACTATGTGAACTGAAACTTTACACATTTCCAAAGGTTGCTGATTTAAGCTCCTCTGAAGATATTCTTTTTTATGTTCTGTGAGAGGAGTTTATTGCTGTGACTTGGGGTTTTTCCCTTAATATTTCTGTCTCTTCCTTCTATCATAAATATATTTACTGACCTCTTATTGCCTGAAATCAAATCCAACAGAATTATTTGAAAGACATATGTCCTTTAAAATTATTGCAAAGAAAGGGCATAAGAATGCTCTCAATTCTCCTGATTCCAATTTTCTCTTCAAGTTCAGAGTTTCACCGTAAGTCAATGAGAGCTCTGTGCTAGAGGGGAATAGGGTAACTCTAAGAATTGGGCCCCCTAGAACCATCCAGTCAGATAATTTATCATTCTGTCCTCCCGGAATCGTGATGTTCCTTTGCCCTGTCACCGCTATCTTATTACTTTTGTTTTATTTGTCCTTACAGATTTTCACAGGGTCAGAACCCTACCACAACCTTCAACATGCCAGTTAGCAAGAATATCTAAATATGTATGGAAATTTGTTTCTTAGGTTGGGGAACAAAACTCCAGTTGCCATAAAATTGTTTGGGTTCTAGTTAAACTCCGAGTTGTCACTTTTTTATGTCACTTTTTATTAGTTTATTCTTGTTCTTTCAAGTGAATGTAATGCATTTGAAAGGTGCCAGATTATCAACACAGGTTTAAAATCTTTATTTAGGTCATAGAACAGATACAGCATCGGTAGCAATAGGAAAATATGTTGCCTGATAAATGTTTATTGATGAGGGATCCCTGCTGTAAACAGAGCAGGATTTTTCATAAATATTCCAATTGTTGTATCAATAATCCACTCTAAATTAGATAGCATATCTGTGAATAAGCCAAATCTTAAAGAGAAAAAACATCGATGAGAGAAAGAGACAGAAAATTTCTATGAGTGTGTATACACAAAAGATAAGTGTAAAACATACATGCATTATATATTCAGTAGATAGATAGATATTATTTCAGTATACTTCAGATTAGTTTCTTTCCACTCCATGGACAAGACATGGATCTTAGAAGACTAACTCCTTTTATCTCCATTACCAATCCCAACTTTTGTATTATCACTGCCATTAGGATGTGAGCTGGTCGGATGGCATCACTGACTCTATGGACATGAGTCTGAGCAAGCTCCAGGAGCTGGTGATGGAGAGGGAAGCCTGGTGTGCTGCAGTCCATTGGTTGCAAAGAGTCAGACATGACTGAGCAACTGAACTGAACTGAACTAAATTATATAAATATGTGTGTGTGTATATATATGTATGTTTGTGTGTATATATATGTATAGTAACTATGTGTTTATATTTAAGCCCTGCATTATACTTACTTTACTTTATACCATGAATATTCATTTAACTATTTTATATCATCAATATTCACATATTAAGTTTTTTCTAGTGTTCTTCATTTCCATTTCTTCCATCTAGTCCAATTTTCCTTCTGCCTAAAGAATGCCATTTATCCTTTTGGGGGAAATATGCCAATGAAGATTTATCACTATATTTGTTTGGAAATGTCTTTTTACTTTCACTTGAATGTAGCATTTTAGGAGGTCTGGTTTTATTATTTAGCCACTTAAAGGTGTTAACTTATTATCCTCTATTCTTCATTTTTGTTGAGAAGTTACTATCAGTTTTATTGATTTAAGATGCTTTGAGATTTTCTCCCTGTGTTTCAAGAGTGACACATCAGTGTGCCCAGGTTCTATTATATATATCCTGACTGTCTGGTTAGAGTGGTTGGATCTGTGGCTTGATGTTCAGTTTTGGAGAATTCTTGTCATTATCCCTACCATTATCCCATTGTCCATTGTCCATTATCGCTACACTATCCATACCTCTTTCTCTTTCTCCTCTATCACTAGGGCTTCAATTACCAAAGTTATATAATTTTTTTAAACTATTTTTTTCTGTAGTTATATACTTTTATGGATTTTTCTATTCATTTGCTCTTCATTCTTCAATTCAGATATTTGCTGCTGACTTGTCATTCTTTGATAACTCCTTTCTTTTTCTCTATAAGATTTGTTCTTATTAGTACATCAGAGCTAACAATTTCAATTACTCCATTTTTAAATGAATTTTCAATTTTAGAGTTTTAGATTTACAGAAAAGTTACAAAAATGATATAGAGAATTCCCATATACCCCACATCCAGTTTCCCTTATTGCTAATATCCTACCTTTGTATGGTACACTTACCACAACTGATGAACCATTACTGACACATTAATTATGCCATTTTCTATTTTAGAATTTTATTATATTTTCTGAGACTCTGTAATGCACCTTATAAACTATTATATTCAACTTACTAATCAAAGTTATTTTAGCATCTGGGTCCAGTAACTTCCATCATGGTCCAGTAACTTCCAACTGTGGGTCAGTTTCTCTAAATATTTTTTTTCTTTAGGTTGTTTATCTTGATCTATTTGGTGTGTGTGTGTGTGTGTGTGTGTGTGTGTGTTTAATGTCAACCATCGCTCTATAACATTGTGAAGGTTCTGGATGGTGTATTCTTTATCCTGAGAAGGTCTGTTCTCTCCTCTGATGGGTAGCTTGGAGGGGATGATACTCAACCAGCGATTGGACTGATTTAGAGGTTCAGTTTTACTAGCACCTTGCATTCTTACACTACTAAGAAGGAGCTTTCCAGGGATCCCACCTGAATGTCTCTGTTGATAACTGGGGCTTTTCTTATTTCATTGTATATTCATTTTTGATTCATTTTTTGGGCTCTTTAGGAACCAAATAGACCTAGTGGTACCTTCCCAGGGATGGACCCTCCTGTATCCTCTGCCTCTTGTCTATAAGAAAACTCTAGCCTCCTCAGCCTTCTCTTAGTTCCAAAGATCAAATTCAATCAGAGAAATTAGAAAATGTAGAAACAAAGGAAAACCATCCAGTTGGACAAAATAATAATAGTTTGGTCATAAAACAAAGTCAAGGACCTTTAATTCCTCCTCTAGGACTATCAATAATATACTGAGCCACATTCTTGAGTTGTTTTACATGTGCTAACACCCATCAGGTAAAAGTTAACTCCATGCTGACCGCCAGCACATAGACATTAGACCAGTTGGAACCAAAAGGTTGTCAACTGAGATTGCTGAAATATCACCCTGTTACTTCACCATCAACAAGTCAGAAAACAGCATGAACTGATCCCAAACTCCACAATCCTCTCCTTCACCCTGTCTTTAAAAACCCTTACCTAAAAGTTATCAGGGAGTTAGCATCTTTTAAGCATGAGCTCCCCATTTTCCTTGCCACACAATAAACGCTGTTCTTTCCTTTACCGCAACTAGGTATCAGCAGATCAGCTTTGCTGCAAGTTGAGTAAGTGAACCCAAATTTGGTTGAGTAATAAGCTCTGTAAGATTACAGATCTCTTGCTATACTTTTGGTGGCTTTATGCTTAGCTCCTTAGTTCCCTGCCTTGCAAATGCCATAAAGAGCAAGCTATGAACTGTTTTAAGATTGACTCATCATGTTCTTAGCCTTTTAAATCCTAGCTGCTTGAGTGCGCTGAATTTATCTTTTGATTTACTCAGACTTATGTCATCCCTCCAAGTTCGGCTGATTTTTCTTCCTCTTAGCCATGGCCTTTTGCCTGGATTTCTCCACCTCTTGAGTTCCATAAATTGCAAATGCCAGGAGCAGAAAGAGGCTGATAGAATGTACAGGTCTTAATCCACACATTCTCATCTTGGAAGCTTCACTGATGGCCTCAAACAATTTGTTTTCCTAATTTTACATATTCAATCTAGTATTTTTTTAAGTGAAATCTCTAATCTTCCACATGCTACTCCATCTTAGCTAAAAGAAAAAGTACTTCTGTATTGCTCTTCTGCTGTTGTCATTGTTTACTCATTTTTTGATAAAAAAATGTATAATAAAATGCATAAGTTGTAATTACACAGCTAGATACATATTATATAATTAGGCACTTGTGTAACTACCCCATCCAAATGAAAATTTAAGCTGTTGAGTATTTGTGGCATCACAGAAGGCCCCAAGAGACCCCTTTTAGTTTCAAATAGTATCCTCCACCCCATCTGGAACCACTATTCTAATTTTTATCTCCAACCAGTCCATTCTGAAGGAGATCAACCCTGGGATTTCTTTGGAAGGAATGATGCTAAAGCTGAAGCTCCAGTACTTTGGCCACCTCATGCAAAGAGTTGACTCATTGGAAAGACTCTGATGCTGGGAGGGATTAGGAGCAGGAGGAGTAGGGGATGACTGAAGATGAGATGGCTGGATGGCATCACGGACTTGATGGACTTGAGTCTGAGTGAACTCAGGGAGTTGGTGATGGACAGGGAGGCCTGGCATGCTGTGATTCATGGGGTTGCAAAGAGTTGGACACGACTGAGTGACTGAAATGAACTGAACTGATCTGATTCTTAAATTTCATATAAATGTAATTATAAAATGCCTGTCCTATGTGTCTGTTTTCTTGATGTAATTTTTTGAGATTTATTTATGCAGTTACATGTATCAGTAGTTTGTTTTTAATTTTACTGATGTGTAATTTTAAATTATATCAATATGCCACAATTTTAAAAATTGATTTTATCTTTGGACATTTTATATTCAGCTTCAGGTTCTTATAAATAAATGTACCATATGTAGTCTCTTAAAAGTCTATCTGTGATCATCAAGCACTCTTTGCTGATAAGTATATGTCTACCAATGAGTATTTTAAATTGTTGAAGCAGTACATTCATTTTCATTGCAATAAGAGAAGGACAAAAATGTATTTAGAGGCATCATGATTTACTATTTTTCTTGAAGTGTCAATCACATAGTAAGGCAAGAAAATTAGATAAAAATATTGGGAAAGTGAAGATCATTGTCAGGAACTAGATTCTCTAGCTGAAACAAAATAAAACATATAAATGAACAAACAAACCACTAAAATAAACTTCTTGCTTAGAAAATACAATAACCTAGATTTAAGAAATCACAGTTGGCCATAAAAAAGCAGAAAAAGTTGTCAATGATGGACCAAAAGTAATGATCAGAGCAGATAAGATGGTTTAAATCATGACTGTCTTCAAAATTAATCTCTAAAATATCAATATATTTAAATATATTAAAATAACTTGATAATATAGAACCTGGCTATTCAGATAAATAACTTTTATTTATTGACATGTTGAATAATTGGCATAAGGTAATTTGAATTCTGCTCTTCCTGATGCCTACAAATATGGATGTTAGTTTTTAGGGAAAAAATTATAGCAAGTACATGATATGTACCTTATCAGCAAAAACAAAACAATTTAGACATTTTAGTATTTCCATAAAGAAAGTTCATGGAACTAATAGGGTGAGTATAGTATATATTTTCAGTTGGGGTAATATTGCTTAAATTGACACACTTCTTTCATGCTAACTAAAGAAAGATCTATTGTCTAGTTAGCTAGTCATGTCCAACTCTTTGTGATCCCAGGAACCATAGCCTGTAAGACTCCTCTGTCCATGGGATTTCCCAGGCAAGAATAATAGAAGAGGTTCCCACTTCCTCCTCTAGGGGATCTTCCTGACCCAGGGATTGGACCCACATCTCTTGCATTTTCAAACAGTTACTTAGCACTGAGCCACCTGGGAAGCCCGCAAAGAAAAATCTAGCAGACTATAAGACCCTTCAAAGAAGTGGACCTTTGAGAGACCATTCTTTCTTTATTTCTACTCTTCTAGCTAGAGGACAATCAGGTCCACAGTGAGCATCCAGAGAAACAATTGCATTTTACTGACAAACACAGTCTTTAAGTTTTGGTGTTATTTACCTAGATACGAGTCTGTATAAAAACATAATATCAGTTTGCAATATAAAGGGAAAAAAAAAAACTTTATAAGAGTCTAAGTGTTAATGTCTCAGTCCTGTCTGATTCTGAGACCCCGTGGATGGTATCCCTCCAGGCTCCTCTGTCTCTGGAATTCTCCAGGCAAGAATTCTGGAGTGGCTAGCCATTCCCTCTCCAGGCGTCTTCCTGATCCAGGGAGCCAACCCACGTCTCCTGCATTGCAAATGGATTCTTTACAATCTGAGCCACCAGGGAAGCCCTCTCAGAGTCTGAAGTGCATGTAAATAGACATAGGCTGGTCAGTAAATCTCATTTTAGTATCTCTCAAGAGAAAGTAAAATTGTGCCTTTAACAGTTGCAAGAAAAATTTATAATCAAACGTGTCTGGAATATGATATGTCCTCTATACATACTTGGTGATAGATGCTTGTCCTTTAATTCCTTTTTATAATATTCTCATTAACCCTGATTCAATCAATAATACAGTGCTAGGTACATGGTACACAATTCATAACTGTTGAACTTGAGTCTGAAGCAATATTTAGATTACTGGCCAGTAATTCTAATTTACTCCCTTGCCTGGCAACAAGAAGGTTTTTGTTGTTGTTGTTGTTGTTGTTGTTGTTTTGTTGTTCATTTCCACGACCCCTAAGCTTTTCTGGATGGTTGGAGATGAAACAGGGAAAACAGAAACATTTTCTTTGGGCAAAGCTTTCTCAATTTTCCTATTTTGGGATAATAAAGCATGAGTTTTAATTAAGTTTGTAGGCTTACCATCTGTGAGCATCTGGAGTTTCATTCTGTTGCAATGTTGCAAGAGCTACCAATTCCAGCTCTCCTGAAACTACAGGACGTGTCGACCAAAGAGCAGGGTAATGGCCAGAAGGTAAGATTTCCCTTACGGTCACTTTCTATTCTATCTGTGAGTCCAGAAAATTGTTGGTATAAAACTTCACAGCCATTTATACTCAATTATTACTTTCATGGAAAGCTTATAATAAGTCTACTTATCCTTTATTTTTCCTATTAATAACATGCTAAATTTGAGATTTTTCTATTCTTAACTACTCATTTTCAAAATACAATTTGTTCAGATCTTTGTTTACCTACCTGATAAGACAGAAACATTCATTTTATTTAATAGGAAGAAAATCTAGTGCTATTTCTATATTAAAAAAAAAAGAATTCTAAGGTTTGCTACTTTTTTCAAATGAAAATTTAGGAAACAAAAAGGGCTGGTGTATCAACATTCAAACTGATAGAATAATTTTGACCAAATAGCCTGATGCCTAATTTTATAAGGTAACAAAAGAATCACTATATCAAACAGGAAAATCAAATCAGCTGTGGTTTAATCATCCAAAGTCTGTGGTCTTGAAATGATGGCAAAAAAAGTTCATTGTTAAAATGTAACTTTTAATGATTAGTGGTGAAATTTGCCATAGGTAAACGGACATGTATTGAATTTTGGCTTCTGTTATAATTATTGCAAAAAAATGATTAGATAACTTTTATTTCTGTAATTGGCAGCAATGTGATGTTGTGGGGGAAAAAAGGCTCTAGACCTAAACCCCAATCTCAAAGTAATTTCAGTGAATTACATGCACTTTCAGTGGAAAACTTTTTGAACAGCATGTAACTGGCAGAAATCTGTCAGTCAAGGGGGAATTTACATTTTCAAAAGATTGTAAATTATTTTCTTGAGATAAAAAGCCTTTACATTAAAAGGACAATAATGTGTATGTTTTGTGGGAAGGAAATGGCAACCCACTCCAGTTTTCTTGCCTGGAAAATCCCATGGACAGAGGATCCTGGGAAGTTACAATCCCTGGGGTCACAAAAGAGTTTAGTTATCTACTTCTGTGTACCAAACCACCTCCTACTTTAAAACTTGGCTTCAACTAACAGCTATTTTATCATGTATCATGATTTTGAGGGACAGGATATTGCTTAGGAATCAGCTGACTTTTTTTTTAATGTATCATGTGATGTCAGCTCAGTCATTCAGTGATAATCAGCAGACAGATGGTCTCGTCTAGAGGATCTCAAACAGCTTTGCTCACATGTGTTTGCCTTACTGGTGACGACTAGGAAACAGTCAACCACAAATGTGACTTGGATTCCCCTACAGCATGGCAGCCTCAGGGTAATCAGATACATTTGAGATGGCCCAGGACTCTGGAAAATTGTTTTCAACAGGCCTAGGTAGTATCTGTAGGTTTTCTGTGACTCATCCTTAAATGTCTCAGAATATCACATATTCCGCATTCTGTTGATTAAATACACTACTAAGACTAACCCACACTGAAGATGAGTGAAAATAGATGTCTCTTCTGTGGGAGATGTAAGCCAAGCATTTGTGTCCATTTTAAATCTAATATATAGAAAATAGATATATAACACATGGATGTAAAAGCTAGCACACTTTCACACATTGGATACATCTCAATAGCCACAACAATATTAGAAACAGAACATTAACAAACAACACTGCAGTTCAGTTCAGTCACTCAGTCGTGTCGACTCTTTGTGACCCCATGGACTGCAGCATGCTGGGCTTCCCTGTCCATTAACAGCTACCAGAGCTTACTAAAACTCATGTTCATCTAGTCGGCGATGCCATCCAACCATCTCATCCTCTGTCATCTGCTTCTCCTCCTGCCTTCAACAGTTTGCAGCATCAGAATCTTTTCCAATGAGTCAGTTCTTTGTATCAGGTGGCCACAGTATTGGAGTTTCAGCTTCAGCATCAGTCCTTCCAATGAATATTCAGGACTGATCTCGTTTAGGATGGACTGGTTGGATCTCCTTGTAGTCCAAGGGACTCTCAAGAGTCTTCTCCAATACCACAGTTCAAAGGCATCAATTCTTCAACGTTCAGCCTTCTTTATTGTCCAACTCTCACATCCATACATGACTACTGGAAAAACCATAGCTTTGATTAGATAGACATTTGTTGGCAAAGTAATGTCTCTGCTTTTTAATATACTGTCTACGTTAGTCATAGCTTTTCTTCCAAGAAGCAAGTGTCTTTTAATTTCATGGCCGCAGAGGTTTGGGAGACCAAAAATATAAAGTCTGTCACTGTTTTCATTGTTTCTCCATGTATTTGCCATGAAGTGATGGGACAAGGTGCCATGATCTTAGTTTTCTGAATGTTGAGTTTTAAGCCAGCTTTTTCACTCTCCTCTTTCACTTTCATCAAGAAGCTCTTTAGTTCTTCTTTGCTTTCTGCCATAAATGTGGTATCATATGCATATCTGAGGTTATTGATATTTCTCCCAGCAATCTTAATTCCAGCTTGTACTTCATCTAGCCTGGCATTTCATGTGATGTACCCTGCATGTAAGTTAAATAAGCAGGTTGGCAAAATACAGCCTTGACGTACTCCCTTCCCCATTTGGAACCAGTCTGTTATTTCATGTCCACTTCTAATTGTTGCTTCTTGACCTGCATAAACATTTTTCAGGAGGCAGGTTAGATGGTCTGGTATTCCCATCTCTTGAAGAATTTTCCATAGTTTGTTGTGATCCATACAGTCAAAGGCTTTGGCATAGTCAATAAAGCAGAAGTAGATGTTTTTCTGGAACTCTCTTGCTCTTTCGATTATCCAGTGGATGTTGGCAATTTGATCTTTGTTCCTCTGCTTTTTCTAAATCCAGCTTGAATTCTGGAAGTTTATTGTGCCCATCTTTACATGAAATTGTCCCTCAGTATCTCTAATTATTTTTTGGAAGAGATCTCTAGTCTTTCCCATTCTGTTGTTTTCCTCTATTTCTTTGCAATGATCATGGAGGAAGGCTTTCTTATCTCTCCTTGCTATTCTTTGAACTCTGCATTCAAATGGGTATATCTTTCCTTTTCTCCTTTGCCTTTTACTTCTCTTCTCTTCATAGCTGTGTGCGGCCTCCTCAAACAACCATTTTGCTTTTTTTGCATTTCTTTTTCTTGGGGATGGTTTTGATCACTGCCTCCTGCACAATGTCATGAACCTCCATCCATATTTCTTAGGCACTCTGTCTATCAGATCTAATCCCTTGAATCTACTTGTCAAGTAGATTTGAATCTACTATACTTCCACTGTATAATCATAAGGGATTTGATTTAGGTCATTCCTGAATGGTCTGGTGCTTTTCACTACTTTCTTTAATTCTTTCTTTCTTTATTCTTCCCCCTTTAAGTTATATAAGCCACTCCAGAGTAACCACTATCCTACCCTGTAGAAGCATAGTTTGGTTATTGTGCTTTATAGTGGAATTAGACCTATATCTTCTTTTGGATCTGTCTCCTTCTGTTCAACATTATGTTTGTGAGAATCCATCTATAATGTAGGATATAGTTTTAGTATTTATTTTCATTGCTGTATAGTATTTTATTTTTGAGACCATAACACAAAATTTATCCCTTCTGCTACTGAATAACTAGATATATGCATGGTTCTCTGTTCAGGCTAATCTTTAAAACACAGATATCTTCTCTTGCAGACTCTCTCTTTTTTTTTTTCTAGCTCTAGGGAAAGGTTTTTTCCACAACCTCACATGGAACAATAAAAGTGTTTAATATAGAGAGATAAAGGGGACACATCACTTTCATATTTTTTGCCCACATGTCTCAAATACATATTTGTAGTAGATGATGTAAAATATCGACAAGAGATCAAATAAGTATGTTTAAGAAAAAAGGCATTTCCTTTCCGTGCAGAACTTACTTTCAGGTATCACTATTTCCTAATACGGACCAAATGCCTTATATGTTTATCCAGGCAAAGTGCTGAACACAAGGATGTCTCTGCATTGATATTTCAGCCAAGGCTGCCACAAATAAGGAACTGTTGTGTTGGCCAAGAGATTCATTCAGGTTTTTCTGTAACATCAGAGGAAAAATCCAAATGAACTTTTTGGTCAACCCAATGTTTATTGTGAAATGATCACTTTTGTGCTTTTCATAGCCTTACACAGATTTTGTCTATTGAATCACTAGCTGCTCCCTACAGCTACGATGGTTAAAAAAAGAAAAGAAAGAAAGAAATTTTACCTTGAGTCCTAGAATAATATATTGCCNGTTTATTGTGAAATGATCACTTTTGTGCTTTTCATAGCCTTACACAGATTTTGTCTATTGAATCACTAGCTGCTCCCTACAGCTACGATGGTTAAAAAAAGAAAAGAAAGAAAGAAATTTTACCTTGAGTCCTAGAATAATATATTGCCAGTCCAGTCTCTAACAAGTATAACTTCAAAAGTTTGGGGGGAAGTATAACCCTTGAAAAATAAATAAGAAAGAGATACTAATCAGCTGTAGAGAAAAGAAACTTCCTCCAGCACAAAACATAGGATAGACAATTTGTTTCAAGCTGAGATCAGCGTCACCTGAACACAAATGGCAGGGGATTTTCTGTGCCTTTGCATGGGATCAGTTACTTGCAGATGCGAATGATTCAAGAAAAAAATACAGCAAAACGTAAACTTGTTTTAAAATGAAAAGTTCAGATTAAGCATGAGAGAGGAACGATAGCTTGTTTCACCACTAGTTATCAATAAATTGCTCTAAATGGTGTGACATGTTCCTTAAAGGGATTTTATAGAAATATATGGTATATACCTTGACTATTTGTTTGGACACTTGGTAGTTGTTTGTCTGGACTCTGTACTTTCTCATTTGATTATTTATGCATTTTTCATGTGAAAGGTTGATAATGACTTTCATCAGTTTTGTATTTGTGATCATTTACATTGCATCTAAGGTTAGTCATTTTATCCACATTACATCTTTACTGGCACTTTCTCTCACAAGCCAATAAAGCAAAGAATTGGTTTTAGGAATCTTCTAGAAGTTTCCATGCTTTTGAGATGAATAATGCCTTGATAGAAAAAAAATCCATGGAAGAATTGAGTTCATTAAAAAAAAAACAAAAAACTGTTGTTTATTACAGTACATTGACAAATAAGTAAAAGTTAAATTACTTTAAAAGGAGCTCAGTTCTTATGCTTATTGTGTATTTTTATTAGTTGTTTACTGAAATTGCCATCCTTGACTTTAATACTTTTGAAAGCTCTCTTTATCAAAACAATTGTGATTCACTTTATCACTCTCATAGATTGGATATCTGGGGTTTAAAAGTTCCTGCTTCATTATTCTTGGTTGGAAATTGGCCAACCATCCATGTGAGTGTGATCATCTATGTGAAAACAAGTGTTGTCAGTGCTTGTCAAATTTACCCAATTCTTTTCTGCAATCAGTAGACCTTTGCACATAGCTTATGCTGACTTCTGTAGTACATCTATATTTTAGCTAAATCTAAAGAATAAATTACAAAGATCGTAAATGATGTAGAAAAAGACAAAACATGGGAAAGAGGTTTCATGGAGCAAAATGACTGGGTTTTAGCCAAGCCAATCCTTTATGGCCTTCAGTACCCATGACAGTGACTCATGTGAAGTATGAAAAGTGTTAACTATGGTTCATTACCCTCATCTGGACAGGCCACCCTTTAGGACAAGTTTCTATAACAAGGCTAGAATTTCTAAAATGATGGAGACAAAGCTGTTTCCATAAAACTCATTAAAATAGAAATCCTCATTATTAAAGAAATATTTTAATTTATAAATACCATTCATAAGCAAGCAGTGGTGGTTGGACACCTGGTAGAGCTCTGATAAGGTGTGAAATCTGACCCTCCACACCATGGATGTTTAATGGATTATGCACGTTTTGGAGAGCAGGATCACAGGATTCATTAAGGGTAACGTGTGTGTGTGTGTGAACCTTTATGATATCTTCAGACATAATGCTAGGTCTTAGACAGGTTGGAGAGTTTTTTAAAATGTTTATCCTGTATGCTTCACCTTCATTAAAGACAAGACATGTTGGGTGGACCAAAATTTTCTTTTAATACTGTAAATTGGATCCCCTTCCCATGTCCTCATAATGTTCTGTTCATTGATTAGTCCATTCCTGTAACTTTGCAAAGTTGGAATGCTAAAGCAAAGCAGCTTACAATGACAGATTATGTTTGCAAGATAAATAGCAAGACAGTATAAATCAATTCATGTAAAGTTACAACTGTTTTATTTCCTGTCATTTATTAAACAAATGAGCCTATATTCCACTGTTTTTATCCACATAATAAACTTGTATATCACTAGAGATGCCTCTGTGTATGGTAAAAAGGACAGAGTTTCTGGAAAAATATTTGATACAAAATTTATCTCTGATATTTAATAGCTAGCTACCCTTGAGCAACTTTCTTAACCTCTTTGTGTCTTAATTTTCCTCACTGTAAAACAATCTTACTAAATACTTACAGGTAGTGCTCAGAAAATTACCCCCCACACACAAAAAAAATGGTAAGTAGAAAACTCTCCCAGAAGAACGGATTACTAGCACCTCTCTCTCTATAGAAGATACTTCATGCCAGGTAAAACTTTGCCCCAATGACTTTATTGCTAAGCCTAGACTATATCATATTCCTTAAAAAACAAAAAATCCTTCAGCATCACTGCCTCTAGCAAGTTTCCTGACCTCCATCCATTCCCATTGAACTGACAATCCTTATTTTCATTCGACATTTGTATCCGTATGAGTGCCTTAAGATATCATTCCATGTTTTTCTCTTTACTTTTAGAACCCATATGCCCTGAAACTTAAAAAAAAAAATAAAGCATGAAATCATTCCTGATCTCACAAGGCTCCTACCACAGTGCTCAACCACAGACGCTTAACAAACATTTGAAAGAAAGAAGAATGGATCAAAGCCTGAGGTTACAATTCAAAATAGATGCGAGGAAGAATACACGACTAAGAGGAGCTGCTGCTAAGTCGCTTCAGTCGTGCCCGACTCTGTGCGACCCCATAGACGGAAGCCCACCTGGCTCCCCCATCCCTGGGATTCTCCAGGCAAGAACACTGGAGTGGGTTGCCATTTCCTTCTCCAATGCATGAAAGTGAAAAGTGAAAGGGAAGTCGCTCAGTCGTGTCCGACTCCTAGCGACCCCATGGACTGCAGCCTCCCCAGCTCCTTCCTCCATGGGATTTTCCAGGCAAGAGTGCTGGAGTGGGGTGCCATTGCCCGCTCCAAAGAGGAGCACAGTGAGCAGAGAGAACTGTCCTCACAGCAGAACAGAGTGAACTTATCAGCTGTTCTCCAGATCATCAGTCAAATGTGGTGGCACTTACATGATTTCAGGGAAAAAAAAAAAAAAATGTTTAGTAATATCCCAAAATGCATTTTTGTTTTGTTGGCCAAGTTTGAGTATGTATGTGTATGCACAGATGTCGATAAAATGATTCGGTAACATTAACCTTATTCAATGATGTTTCAATTCTTGGGACATAAATTAGGGATAAATCATTAAGAATTTTCAGGAAGATTATTTTGATGGCTTCTGTATGATTTTACTTTAGATTTGTGGCCAATAAAGTGATGTGGGCAGTTTAAATTTTTGTAACATATCCCCTTGGAGGAAATCATGCTACTACACTGTTAGGTTAAAAAAAAAATAGGGGGCGGGGTATGGGCAGCACTAGATCTTAACAACAGCTTTTCCCTGAGATACAAGTTGACAACAAAGTCGAAATCCGGTGCAGCGGGGTGTGGTTGGTGATAGAACTAAGTTACAGCTGACAGAGTTTGGGTTGAAGTGATGCACCAGGCTGTGGACAGCTTCCTGAGCAATCCTTGATTTCTCCTGTCCTGTCCCCTGCCACCAGCAGTGAGAGATCATGGAGAATGGTGACAATAGAAGGTGGAAGTTGCCAAGGAACCCTGGGACACCACATTCAAGTAAGCTTCCCAGGATATCTTTCAGACCAGAAGTCTACTTTGGACTTCTGCATGACTGAGAAATCAAATTTCATTTTGTTCAACTATTGATACCCTAACGAATACAATGACATTCTGCTTAATGAATATTTTAAACTGATTAATAAAACTTGACACAGTAAATTCTTAAAAATTTAAAGGTTTTTAAAATTAAGAATTGAGTTAGACAAGGCTGTGGTCCGTGTGATCAGACTGACTAGTTTTCTGTGATTATGATTTCAATGTGTCTGCCCTCTGATGCCCTCCCGCAATACCTACCATCTTACTTGGATTTCTCTTGCCTTGAACGTGGGGTATCTCTTCAAGGCTGCTCCAGCAAAGTGCAGCTGCTGCTCCTTACCTTGGACGAGGGGTATCTCCTCACGGCCGCCCCTCTTGACCTTGAATGTGGAGTAGCTCCTCTCAGCCCTCCTGCACCCACGCAGCCACTGCTCCTTGGACGTGGAGTAGCTCCTCTCAGCTGCCGCCCTGACCTTGGGCGTGGGGTAGCTCCTCTCAGCCAGGCTTCTGCATGGTCCGTTGCAGCCAGTCATATATGGATGTGAGAGTTGGACTGTGAAGAAAGCTGAGCCCTGAAGGATTGATGCTTTTGAACTGTGGTGTTGGAGAAGACTCTTGAGAGTCCCTTGGACTGCAAGGAGATCCAAC
Organism: Redunca redunca; assembly: GCA_006410935.1. Taxonomy (NCBI): domain Eukaryota; kingdom Metazoa; phylum Chordata; class Mammalia; order Artiodactyla; family Bovidae; genus Redunca; species Redunca redunca. Next base: position 130,927 of record SJYQ01000209.1, on the reverse strand, counting down.
CAGTCCACTCTGAAGGAGATCAGTCCTGGGTGTTAATTGGAAGGACTGATGCTAACACTGTCAATACTTTGGCCACCTCATGCGAAGAGTTGACTCATTGGAAAAGACTCTGATGCTGGGAGGGGTTGGGGGCAGGAGAAGAAGGGGACGACAGAGGATGAGATGGCTAGATGGCATCACCGACTCGATGGACATGAGTTTGGGTAAACTCCGGGAGCTGGTGATGGACAGGGAGGCCTGGCGTGTTGCAGTTCATGGGGTCGCAAAGAGTTGGACACGACTGAGTGACTGAACTGAACTGAAAATTAAGAATAAGCTTCAAACATACCCTAAAAACAAAAGATGTATAATGAATCCACATACCATCATTTGGTTTCAACAGTTAGTAACATTATGTCATTTTTCTTTTAAATTTTCCCTCTGTGTTACATTTATGTATGTGTGTGTGCATGTGTGTGTGTATATTTACATGTAAGATACAGAAATCTTAAGGCTTTGTTCCAAAATATTTCAGAATGCATCTCTTAAGATAGGGAAATAGGGGAATTAATGGCAAGGATTTTTATATAATTATCTGATATCTAGTCTATACACAAATATTTCAAAGTTGCATTTGATAGCTGCTTTTTGATAAACTTGGATTCCAGTCAGGATTTAGGAACTGCTCATAGCTCTTTAATCTTTTAAACCAGAAATGCACCTGTGTCTTTATTGTTCTTCCCCTTGTGTGTGTATTTCCAGTTGCCGGTGTACAAATTAACACAAACTCAGGGGCTTAAATTTTTATTCTCTTACATTTCTAGAGATTGGAAGTCCAAAATGAGTCCTCAGGCCTAAAGTCAGGTGGTTCCTTAGAGAGATCATGACATAGTCCATCCCTTACATCTTTCGCTCTGGAGGCTACCAGCTTTCCTTGGATCCTGGCACATCCCTCTGAGTGCTGTTCCTCTGGAGCACACCAACTTTTCCTTACTGTAATAAAAATCCCTCTGCATTGCTATTACAGGGCACTTGTGACACATTTACAGCCCACTCAGATAAACCAGGATTGTCTTCCCACCTCAAATTCTTAATCACATATGCAAAGTGTTTTTTGCCATATAAGGTAACATTCACATGTTCTGAGGACTCAGGTTTCTTAATTAATCTTAATTTCTGGACATCTTGGTGCACCATTTTCAGCCTACTACAGCGTGTGGTGATACTGATTCCTTGAAAAGATCAGGCTGATTTTCTTACAGATTGGCCCACTTTCTAGATTTGCCTGACTATTACTTCACTGTGTCATTTAACTTGTTCTTCTATGTCCCATATATCTTACACAGTAAAGTTTAGGTCTTCAGGCTTGATGAGATCTAGGCTAAACATTTTTTGGCAAAAAATAATTTATAGGAGATGCTGTGACCTTCAAGATTGTATCACACCAGAGGGCATGCATTGTGAGGTTTTTCCTGTTTTCCAGTAATATTAACTTTGATGACATTAAGGTGGCCACTGCCATATGTCTCTGGTATATTTTTCCTTTTGAGTTGTCAAGACAGCTATGGGGTAAGTGATTGATTCTCTGTGACCATCCTATTTTCTAATCTTTTACTTAGTAATTTTCTATCCTACTGTCTCACTTTGATTTTTCTTCTGTCTTTTTTCACAAACCTCTTAAAACTTAGCTAATCCCCTCTTTCTTCCTTCACAGATACAGTTCAATCAGGGTAATTTAATCTTTGATGCTAATAGATCTCATAAAGTCCAGGGTCATCTTTTAAACATTAATCCTCTTTGAACACTAATACAGTGACAAAGAAGAAAATTTATATTTAAGAGATCCTGTTACAAGGGTCCCATTTCAAGAAGCTTTGAAACAGTGATCCCTTCTTATATCCTACAGTGGATTTCAAAACAGAGTCTTGGATTAGACCCATATATAGCTATGACATCATAGGCATATAAAAACAGAAATTGAACTATTGTATTCTGTTCCTTGCATTATAGTAAGAGGTTATCACATTTTGAAAATTGGCACATTTGGATGTCATGTTTTGTGTTAGTTGGAATGAAATTGCCTTGATGTGGAAGGTGCTCTCAATGGAGGTATCATACTTGTTTTTCTGAAAAGGGATCACTTATGTCCAGATGGAACTCACTCTGAGAATATGGTCATGATCACCGTTCCATTTGATTCTCATCATCAGAAGATTATAATTATTTGACTGCAGGGGACTGATTGAAATGTCCCAGAAAAGTGATCTGATGTCATTTTCTATATCGCCCATCCCTATAGTCTCTCCCACAGCCAATGATTAAAAAAAAAATTCGGTTGCCAAAAATAAGTCAGTGCCTTGAGAAATCAGATATAAGATGCTAGCCAGCTGTTTCCTTTCTCACTAAGTACTAACTGTGAAAATAGGGGGGTGAATTGTTGGGATCAGGACTTTAGGTTAGAATGGATCAACTTAATGACTGAGATGTATGAGCATGGCAAGCTCTAAAATTTTATTTTCTGGATAAAGTCATGAGGAAGTGATAGCCAGATCTTCAAGCACCCCAAAACCAAAATAAGATGGATTAAGAGACTGATTCTATTGAGTTCAACTATTTTAGTGTTTTTTGGTTTTTCTCCTATAAGAAAATTACTCGACACACAAGAGTAAGTTAAAGACAGATTTGTTTGGATTTCTTTTTTTCATCTTCTTCCAGTCCTGAAGGACTAGGTTATTAACGAGATAGGATTGACAGGGACAAAATGCCATTTTGAAATGTCTGAAAGTAGCTGAAGAGATATTCAGAAACAGAGGTGACGGTATTGCAAGATAGTTGGGTGGGTTAAGAGAGTTGAGAGAGTGAGAGTTGGACTATAAAGAAAGTTGAGTCCTAAAGAATCCATGCTTTTGAACTGTGGTGTTGGAGAAGACTCTTGAGAGTACTTTGGACTGCAAGGAGATCCAACCAGTCCATCTTAAAGGAAATCAGTCCTGAATATTCATTGGCAGGACTGATGCTGAAGCTGAAATTCCAATACTTTGACCACCCGATGAGAAGAACTGACTCATCTGAAAAGACCCTGATGCTGGGAAAGATGGAAGGTGGGAGGAGAAGGGGATGACAAAGGATGAGATGGCTGGATGGCATCACCGACTCTATGGACATGAGTTTAAGTAAACTCCGGGAGTTGCTGATGGACAGGTGATGGCGTGCTGCGGCCCATGGCATCACAGAGAGTTGGACACGACTGAGCTACTGAACTGAGACTAGAAACAGAGAAAGCTGTTCTGTCTCGAAGGAGAGGTTTACTGTGAAGACAGGAAAGGTAGTGCACCTCAGTCCTGAATGTACCAGCTTCTGGATAAATCCTGACCCAATGCTCCTGGCACTGACTTGAGCCCTGGCAAACTGTGTGCCTGTTTCTGGGAAAACGTCATCACCTGAAGCACTTCCTCTCCAAGCTCAGTCTTGCAAAGACATGAGGATCTGGGCAGTTGGAGTTAATGCCAGGAAATGATGTCTCCTCCAGCATACACTAAAGCAGTGCGTCCTGCAGCATGGGGTGAGAGCAAGAAGAGCAGACCCAGCCTCCATCCCATCCATCCCCCTGTGGGGGCAGGGCTGGGGGTGGCATTTCACCATCCTCTGACAAAGTGGTCCTGAAACTTCAGTGCCCCCCAGAGTCACCTGGGGGCTTAATAAAACCCACATCACTGGCCCACAGCCCATGAGTCATGAGACTCTGCATTTCTAATGACTGAGCAACTGAACTGAACTGAACTGAGAGAATTCCCAGGAGATTCCCCCTCCGCCAGCACAGGACCCATTTCCCCACCTACTGCAGCTTCTGTTTCTGTCAGGATCTTTCACCCAACTCTTTCCTTTTGTTCAGCCTGCCAGACAGGAACATTGACACCTTTCTCAAAGCAGTGTTCCAGAAGCCAGCGGTAATGACCCTCCCCAGGCATGGCCTCAATGCCTCCCTCCCTGTGAGGACGTGTCAAGGCATGTCGGAACTCAAGAGGACCCTAGCAAGTGTACTGCAAACTTTGCTACTCGATGTGGCCTGAAGAATTCGTCATTATGCATGATGGCACTTTCCTGGTACCAGTGGTCCCTGCATGGACCAGGGAGCATGCATCTTTGCCTCTAACTTGTCTCGAAAAGATAAGCATCTCCAAAATGTATATTCTGCTTCCACTCTGTGGCTAGTCATTCTTCATGGTAGTTCAGGACGCAAGACCTGCCTCCTCTGCTGAGGAGCTCAGAGCCTGAGCCTCAAGACCTCAGTCTTGCTCAACAGATAGGGTTAGAGCCCTGGCAGAGGGCATACCTCTGTGCCCTGCTGGTCCTCGGTCTGGCTTAGGTGTTTCTGTGGCACATAATTAGCTGCACACAAAACTGTATGCAGCAAGACCTGATTTTATAAGAATACACCATCCCTTTTGATACACCTTTTAAATGTATTCATTGAAACAACACAGCCTTCAGCTCATAATATTAAGAGGTAGGAAAGAGTACAAGAAGAAGACAGACTTTGTCATTACAGTTTATGCAGTTATTTGGAGGAGGAGATATTACGTATGAATAATGGAATTACTAATGACACTATAAATAATATACAGAAATATACTACACAAAAGGAGTGTGCTGCAGAGGTCTTGCACCAGACTTACCTCTGAGGAGATGCTGTTTGAGCAGTATGCATTACATTTATTCAATACCCATTTAACAGGTCCACTAAGCTCCACTGTGCGGAAGACACTATCTATCTTTCAGTTCTTTACAACAAGGCGGTCTGAAAGAGTTTTATGTAATGATAGAAACTGCCTATAATTGCCTGGTCCACCATGCAGCTTCTAACCACCTGTGGCAATTGAACAATGGAAATGTCATTAGTGTGACTAAGATACACTCTTCTTATTTGTGTATAACATTTTTAAGGTCGCATGTGGCTGGGACAGGGACTTCCCAGGTGGCACTAGTGGTAAAGAGCCTGCCTGCCAGTGCAGGGGACTTGTAAAAGATGCAGGTTTGATCCCTGGGTTGGGAAGATCCCCTGGATAAGGAAATGGCAACCCACTCCAGTATGCTTGTCTGAAAATCCTCATGGACAGAAGAGCCTGCTGGGCCATAGTCGATAGGGTTGCAAAAAGTCAGACACAACTGAAGCGACTCAGCACTGCAGCACTGTGGCTGGGAGCTGCCACTCTGGACAGCCCCTACAGATGCTATGTGGACCCAAGAAAAATATGTAATTTGTAGGAAAAAGATCTCAAGATAACAGGGTTTATTGAGAATCTGCAAAGTTTGGACAACAGATGGAAATCTATCTGATAAAGCAGAAAGCCAAACATTTAGTTCATACCCCACATTCCCAGCTTTGCTTATTATAACCTCTGTTTCCTAGCTGTGTTGTTCACTTTTTATTTGAATTTATCCAACAGATTTGTGACAAGATCACTGCTCTTTCTTGCCAATGTATCTGTCTCTGATTTCCTGCCCTGGGATCTTATTTATGATTTCTTCCCTAAATGTTAAATAGTCTCTCTCTCTCTCTCTTTTTTTTTTTTTTTTTTTTGCCTTTGAAACTATTCCTAGTGTTGAAGTAGACATTTTTTGACTTTGAGGTACACCCCTAAATTCATATACCTTCTCAATATTTCTTCTCAGGTTCATGTCCTAAGAAGTATACTGATATCAAACTTTTGATTCAATGTTGACCCAACTAAGAATATTTTGTACCAATGTAAGTGCTTTATTTTTAAAGCACTCCCATATCTAGTATATAAATAAGCAACCCAATGAAGTCTATAATATGAGTAAGCCAACACGCTACTTATTTTTATTTGTTCATTGGGTATGTTCTTCATAAGAATGTCAGTTTATTAGGAGCAGATTCTTTGTCTACTCACTAATATCTTCCCATTTTCAAGCATAGTCTCTGGCCTAAAGGAGAAACTCATTAAATATCTGTTGGATAATAAACCACCATAGGTCTGGCCTGTTGCTTTTTAGCACAGGCTATAATCATATTTTCTAAATTTTTGTGAAAGGATTCTGGATTAACTTTCTGCTCTTTATCACCAATTTTATGTAAACTTCTGCATAAGGATCTCAGCATAAAATTTCTTTCTTAATAGAAAAGCAACAGTGGTGAATTAGGCACACAATCAATTCCTCGTTCACATTTACATGATGGGCTTGAGAATTTCTTCACATTGGAGCAATAATAGGGAGAAATACAGAATTAAGGGTAAGGATCCCACCTGATTCAAGTACTATATATACTATGCCTTGGGAAATTAACTGAATCAAAATGCAATAAAAGATTTGTTTTCTGCTTTGGATTTTTTTGTCATTGTCAGAAATTTTGGAAGGAGCTGTCAGAATAATTTTAGTTGCGTATACTCCAAACTAAAGATTGCCATAATGGCAAGGAAGAAAAACAAAACAAAGTGAGAGAGAACTTTGTATTTTGCAGGCGTGGATCATGAGCAGTTTTAGCGATGTTAGTGTTAGGACAGGCTTGGGTGTACAGGTATGTCTCTCCACAAATTGAATCCAGAAAATCAAACCAGGTCCCTTTTTTCTCCATGTTAAAAACTGGTATAACTTTATGATTATTCAGATATTTGAAAGACAGATCATCCACAATAATCATGTGCCTCAGAGAAGAGCCAAAGCAAAGCAGAGGAAAAGGTGGGAACTCTTCTTGCGGTCCATCACTGCCGCGGATGGAGGGGAGATGGCTCTTTAATAGAAACTCCCTAATTTCTTTAGAAATATCTCATCAGGCCCGCCCTTCCTGAGCTGCTTCTCCATTAAAATGTGATAAATGAATTCTGCCATTGCCAATTCCAGCCCGTCCTTCTCTCCCTTAATGAAATGAAGATGCATCATGCTGGCAAGCACTCAGAACAAGGATAATTATTCATGGGATGCAAGCAGCGCTGCCATCACCCTGCTCATGACTGCCCCACAGATGCTGGAGACGGGACCTTCAGAGCCTGAAAGGTGTTCAAATAGAGATTTATTTTCACTTTACTCAGGGGGGAAAATTCTGTCAGTTTGCATACTCTAATGACTTTTTCTCCATACTTATATTTTTTCCATCTCAGATAATTATGTGTGTGAGTGAGTATATGTATGTTTGATATTTTTACTTATGGATTTTAAATATAAATCAGTTTAAACTTAACATATATATATTTTAAGTTGAGATATGTTTTTTTAATTGTGTTTTGGAGGCACTATATTTCAAATGATGGTTTTCCCTCTCAAACATCAGTTTAGAAACCTATGTAGAACATATTTTGTGTCTCTAAACAAGGTAATTCATTTCTAAATACCTGGCTTGCCTTCGCTACCTTTCACTGGGATTTTCCTTTGATTCAGAATTACATTTTCTATCACTTGGTGCAACTCTACTATTGGGCAAACTTAAGAGGGTTGTTCTCACTGTTTCAAAGACCAGTCTTTCATAATATTCCACATTTTTCTTCAAATCAATGCACAACCGAACTTATTATTGTAACAGAATGAGACTCACATTCAAATGTAAATGGATATCATCTCAGAATCCTAGTTCTAGAAAGGGAATTTGCTATTTGTCAGAGAGCCAGCCTTTAAGTTTTTCTGAGGTGAAAATATTACCGCTAAAATCTTGACTCACTGTCCACTGATGCTGAATAGAAATACAGGGACAGAGTTTGGAGGAGATAGAAAGATGGCTTTAGTCATCTGCCAGAAAAGGGCAGAACGCAGCAGGCTAGTGCCTCAAGAGCTGCGCCCCCTTCCATGGGGTATTTGAGAGGATCATATAGATGGGGCTCACAGTCTGGGGTATGTGGTAAGGAACAAAGTAGTAAGAATCTTGCATTTGTCTTCTTGCATTGTTTCAAAACAATCAGAGCCGGCCTTCCAGTCATTGGGTCCTTTCCCTTGTCGGTTTGATCCCTTGGTGGGGAAGATCCCTTGGAGAAGGGCATGGCAACCTACTCCAGTATTCTTTCCTGGAAAGGCCCATGGACAGAGGAGCCTGGTGGGCTATAATCTATGCAGTATCAAAGAGACGGACACGATGGAGCACAGCGGAGCCTGCACATCCCTGGCTTATTGTCCTGTGACCTTTCTGAAATGCAAAAGCTACAGCGGTGGTCTGTCATGCCGGGAAGGTAGGCACCAGGTACAGTACGCAGTCTGCCTAGTGTCAGGGAGTGATAGGTTAGCTTTGTGAAGAATAAATAGAGGCATGACTGAGACACTAACATTTCCACTTTCATATATGCATTATATATACCCCACACACATTTACTTGGTTTCTTTGCAGGGCTTCCCAGCCTGCCGTCTTCTCTACATGAACCATGTTGTTTCGTTGCTCAGTCGTGTCAGACTCTTTTGCAACATTCCCCCCAGGCTTCTCTGTCCATGGGATTTCCAGGCAAGAATTCTAGAGTGGGCTGCCATTTCCTTCTGCAGGGGATTGTCCCGATCAGAGGATCGAACTCAGATCTCCTGCACTGGCAGGCAGATTCTTTACCACTGAGCCACCAGGGAAGCCCCTTGCACAACTCTCATTTGCTTTTAGCCCTAAAGTTTAGACACAAGAATAGCAGTTTTAGGGAACTTACCACCATGAGAAAGCATCTATTTACAGACTAATACCTTGTTGCCTTTTATATGCCAGTTCTACACTAACAAGTTAACCATTTTTGCAGACATTTTGTTTTTATTCCTGAGGAAGGTAAGTTATTTTTTGGTAAAGAAACTGATCCCATTCTTAGGTTCAGTTCAGTTCAGTTCAGTCACTCAGTCGTGTCCGATTCCTTGTGACCCCATGAATCCCAGCACACCGGGCCTCCCTGTCCACCACCAACTCCTGGAGTTCACTCAGACTCATGTCTACCGAGTCAGTGATGACATCCAGCCATCTCATCCTCTGTCGTCCCCTTCTGCCCCCAATCCCTCCCAGCATCAGAGTCTTTTCCAATGAGTCAACTCTTCACATGAGGTGGCCATAGTACTGGAGTTTCAGCTTCAGCATCATTCCTTCCAAAGAAACCCAGGGCTGATCTCCTTCGGAATGGACTGGTTGGATCTCCTTGCAGTCCAAGGGACTCTCAAGAGTCTTCTCCAACACCATAGTTCAAAAGCATAAATTCTTCAGCGCTCAGCCTTCTCCACAGTCCAACTCTCACATCCATACATGACTACTGGAAAAACCATAGCAATTCTTAGGTTATTCAACTAAAAATATATATATCTGCAAAACTGCTGTTTCATTGTCATTTTCAATCTTGCTGTTAAAAGTGTCATTTTCAGTGTAACTCTAAATCCTGGAGGCAGGCAGGAATAGTTATTTCTGCCATAGAAACTGAGAAATCAAGAGGTCAAATTTCCACTCTGCTGAGGATGGTGGAGTGAAGTGGGACCACAACCATTCTGTGTATGCAGGATTAGCAAGAAGTCTATTGTCAGCTCTTGACTTCTTTATTTTGTTTACAAACCTAAAGTCACTAATTGGGGCTAAACACTAACTTTGGAAGGGAGACTGACGGGTCGATGAGGACTGATCGCACAGTAAACAGACCTTTCCCAGATCATTTCTGCTGCTCTATTTAGATAATTAAACACATACTCAAAAGTCTTTCCATATGGGTAATCCAAAAATGACATATGATCTCAAGCCATTGTTTTACTGGTCACTTGACACTTTAATAACAGTAGTCATTATAATTAACATTAAGGACAGTGTGAACAAATTATTGAGTAATCCCTATTGACATGTCAATGCGCTAACAATTTTACATGTGTTATTTTGCTTCACTCGCAAAAGAAGTAGGAAGAATGGAGTTACTTACTATGAGGTAATTTGGCCAGAGTCACAGCTCATCTGTGGGAGAACCAGCTCTCTGTGTCCTGAAATTAGTATCAAGTGGTTCAGAAACCTCGTGCGTGTGAAGTTTTTCTTCTGGCTAATCGTACATTGTTTTATTTATATTTCTTCTTTTCTCAGCTATTTGTAAGGCCTCCTCAGACAACCATTTTGCCTTTTTGAATTTATTTGTCTTGGGGATGGTCTTGATCACTGCCTCCTGTTCAGTGCAACAAACCTCCACCCATAGTTCTTCAGGCACTTTATCTATCAGATCTAATCCCTTGAATCTTTTTGTTACTTCTACTGTGTAATTGGAAGGGATTTGATTTAGGTCATGCCTGAATGGTTTGGTGGTTTTCCCTACTTCCGTCAATTTAAGTCTGACTTTTGCAATAAAGAGTTCAGGACCTGAACCACAGTCAGCTCCCAGTCTTGTTTTTGCTGACTCTATACAGCTTCTCCATCTTTGGCTGAAAAGAATATAGTCAATCTGATTTTGGTATTGACCATATGGTATTGTCCATATGTAGAGTCATCTCTTGTGTTGTTTGAAGAGGGTGTTTGCTACAACCAGTGTGTTTGCTTGGCAAAACACCTTTAGCATTTGCCCTGCTTCATTTTGTCCTCCAAGGCCAAACTTGCCTGTTACTCCAGATCTCTCTTCACCTCCTACTTTTGCATTCCAGTCCCCCATGATGAAAAGGACATCATTTTTCAGTGTTAGTTCTAGAAGGCCTTATAGGTCATCAAAGAACCGTATATCTTCAGGAAAGTTATATCCATCTGAAGGCAGAGTTCCAAAGAATATCAAGGAGAGATAAGAAAGCCTTCCTCAGTGATCAAGGCAAAGAAATAGAGGAAATAACAGAATGGGAAAGACCAGAGATCTCTTCAAGAAAATTAGGGATACCAAGGGACCATTTCATGCAAAGATGGGCACAATAAAGGACAGAAATGGTATGGACCTAACAGTAGCAGAAGAAATTAAGAAGAGGTGGCAAGAATACACAGAATAACTACACAAAAAAGATCTCAATGACCCCATAACTACAGTAGTGTGATCACTCATCTAGAGCAAGACACCCTGGGATGTGAAGTCAAGAGGGGCTTAGGAAGCATCACTATGAACAGAGCTAGTGGAGGTGATGGCATTCCAGTTGAGCTATTTCAAGTCCTAAAAGACGGTGCTTCATAGCATGCATGCATTGAGTGCTTCATGCATTGAGTGCTGCACTCAATGCACCAGCAAATTTGTAAAACTCAGCAATGGCCACAGGACTGGAAAATGTCAGTTTTTCTTCCAATCCCAAAGAAAGTCAGTGCCAAAGAATGTTCAAATTACTTCACAATTGCAGTTAACTCACATGCCAGCAAAGTAATGCTCAAAATTCTCAAAGTCAGGCTTCAACAGTACATGAACCGAAACTTCCAGATGTTCAAGCTGGGTTTAGGCAAGGCAGAAGAACCAGAGATCAAATTGGCAACATCCACTGGATCATTGAAAAAGCAATAGAGTTCCAAAAAAACATCTACTTCTGCTTTATTGACCATACCAAAGTGTTTGACTGAGTGGATCACAACAAGCTGTGGAAAATCCTTAAAGAGATGGGAATACCAGGCTACCTGACCTGCCTCTTAAGAAATCTGTATGCAGGTCAGAAGCAACAGAACCAGACGTGGAACAATGGACTGGTTCCAAATCAGGAACAGAGTACGTCAAGATTGTATTTTGTCTCCCTCTTTATTTAACTTATATGCAGAGCACATGATAAGAAATGCTGGGCTGGATGAAGCACAAGCTGGAATCAAGATTTTCAGGGGAAATATCAATAAACTCCCTTATGGCAGAAAGCAAAAAGGGACTGAGGAGCCTCTTGATAAAAAGTGAAAGAGAGTGAAGAAGCTGGCTTAAAATTCAACATTCAAAAAATGAAGATCATGGCATCCAGTCCCATCACTTCATGGCAAATAGATGGGGAAACAATGGAAACAGTGAGAGATTTTATTTTGGGGGCTGCTCCAAAATCACTGCAGATGTTGACTGCAGCCATGCAATTAAAAAACACTTTCTCCTTGGAAGAAAAGCTATGATCAACCTAGTATTAGTCATTCAGTCATGTCTGACTCTTTGCACTCCCACAGACTATAGCCTGTGAGGTTCTTCTGCCCATGGAATTTTCCAGACAAAAATACTGGAGTGGGTTGCCATTTCCTTCTCCAAGGTCAACCTGAACAGCACATTAAAAAGCAGAGACATTACTTGGCCAAAAAAGGTCCATCTAGTCAAAGCTATGGTTTTCCAATAGTCACATATGGATGTCAGAGTTGGACCATAAAGAAAGCTGAGCACCGAAGAATTGATGCTTTTGAGCTGTGGTGTTGGAGAAGACTCTTCAAAGTCCCTTGGACAACAAGGAGTTGAAACCAGTCCATCCTAAAGGAAATCAGTCCTGAATATTCATTGGAAGGACTGATGCTGAAGCTGAAACTCCAACACTTTGGCCACCTGATGCAAAAAGCTGACTTACTGGAAAAGACCCTGATGCTGGGAAGGATTGAAAGCAGGAAGAAAAGGGGATGACCAAAGATGAGATGCTTGGATGACATCACCGACTCAATGGACATGAGTTTCAGCAAGGTCCAGGAGCTGGTGATGGACATGGAAGCCTGGTGTGCTGCAGTCCATGGGGTCGCAAAGACTTGGACACAACTGAGTGACTGAACTGAACTGATTTATATTTCATCCCAAGCTCCTGTTTAAGAATCCAATATTCCTCTGCCTATTATTCTGTAATAAAGGAGATTCACTCTAAATATTTCCCAGCAAGAGACTGCCATGTAAGCCCAAAATGTATCTGAGAATCTGAGAGATGCTTCTGGTCGCATATGGCTCTGAAGCGCCCATGACAGTGTCTGTCCTTCTCCACCGCTGGCTGAGCTGGGAGAGGATTTAGCTCTGGCTTTGAAACAAACTGCTCCATTTAGTGCAGGAGCATATCATCTGCTGGCATATCAGTTTGTCTGCAAAATGGAAAATGACTTTTTCTTAAGATCAGCAATGCAGACAAAAGATAAATGACAAGGTCCAAGAACAGAGGGCAAGTACTGAAATTAGAATGTGTAGAGCCAACTGGCAAACTCCTATATATTTTGTGAAAAGTGCTTTGTGTGGAAATAGATGTAATCCATGCTCTGAAAATGAGGACCATTGATTCTGAGTTGAATTTTGGAATTTAGTGGCACCAAAGGAGCAGTGAATCTATGACTGAGAGTCCCTTCTGATGACTGCATCTTTCACACAATATAGAAAAGACATTTTGCCTATGCCTGAGATCCAACCAGTCCATCCTAAAGGAAATCAGTCCTGAATATTCACTGGAAAGACTAACATTGAAGCTGAAACTCCAATAGTTTGGTCACCTGACCCGAAGAACTGACTCATTTGAAAAGACCCTGGTGCTGGCAAAGATTGAAGGCAGGAGGAGAAGGGGATGATCGAGGATAAGATGGTTGGATGGCATCACTGACTCAGTGGACATGAGTTTGAGCAAGACCTTGGAGTTGATGATGGACAGAGAGTCCTGGCATGCTGCAGTCCACAGGGTCACAAAGTCGGACATGACTGAGTGACTGAAGTGAACTGAACTGAAAAGTCTGGAGGCCCAGAGGTTGAGGCTATCTGTCAGTGAATCCCAGCCAGTTAGGGCCCAGTATGGGTCTAGAACCTCTTCTTTCCCTTTTCAGCCAGGTGCCTTTGGGGCAGCCCTGGGTCATTCTGACCTCTGACTAGACAAAGGTGCTTATTCCTTTGAATGTATTTCTAGCTGACTCTTTCCTTCTATATTTGCATGAAGTTCAGGAAGCAACTTAGCAGCAGCAGCAGCAGGATCTTCAATATTCTCAGGGAAGCTCCTTTCCTTAGTGGTTGGTTTTCATGAAGGGGAGTCTCTGCAGGGCTTTGCTGCCTGAACCTTTCCTTCATTAGCTCCTTCCTCGGGGAATGCACAGTGGAGAGAGTGCCTGGGCCCATTCCAGCTTCTGCCATTTTTCTCCTCCATGTCTGCACATCTGTGACCCACTTCCACAGCAGCCCGCTGTGTTTCTTCCATCAGCTTTATCACAATTTGTTCACTTTTGTATAGTGTCTGCCTCGGCAGGAACGTCACTGCTCTGACATTTCCTGTTTTCTTCACCAGAGTGCTCAATGTAGAGCATATTATCTGGCTCCAAAAATATCTGTAGAATCAGTTTATAATTATTTAGTAATTGACACTGAGTCAAACTCTGGGACAAGCTGAACCCACTCAGCCCTGTACCTTCCTTACTGTAAAATAGTGATACCATACAATAGGGTTTTGAAAGATAAATATACATTAGAAATATTACTTATTTCACAGCATAAAATAGTTACTTGGTAAATAACAGTTATGGAAGTATTATTTTTGAAATAACCCTTAAACATCATACCAAACCGTACCAAAGTGGAACCTGGCTTCTTCGAGAAACAAGCCTCAACCTGACCAGGATGCTGGAGGAACTGGTGCTGGAGAACAACCAATATTTACAAACATTATCCTTTTTTTTTCACAACTGTACTGTAAGCTAACTGATTTTATGCAACTTCTAAGATCTCAGATGAGAAAAACTGAAGTTCACAGAAGTTAACTGACTTGTGATAGACCACACAAAAATAGCAAACCTGGGTTTTAACCCCAGTTTGGAATGAGAGATTCCGAAGTGCCCGTTCTTTCTCTTGTGCCTGATTGTCGGTACTGATCAGAAAAGCAGACTTCTTTATGTATAAACTATCAGAGATATTTTGGGGTGATACTCTGTCAGCTTGTAAGAAAGTGTTTCCGCCTACATTCAGGGCTAATTTATGCACCGGCATTTGTAGCCATGTTGTTCTTGAGTCAGAACACAAGTTGCCTCAATACATCAGCCAGAAGCAGGTCTTCTTCTAATAGCTGATTCCATGACTTGTCACATTTTCAAACCCCTTTGGGTGTTGTGATGGGGGTGGAGGGGCATTTTATTTAAAAACATGAAGAAGGTTTCTATTTCTGAAACATTAGAAGATTATAGTTTACTGGCAGGTTATATTGACTTTCCCTACTTTTATACCAGATAGAATGACTACATTTACACATTCAGGAAATTGAAATATCTAAGACTTACACTTAGGAGGAGTAATTTGGCATGTGGATAGGAATGGAAGTGAATCATTTTGAAGACACATCACAGCTGTTAGCCTCGTGAGAAATGGCCATCACCACAATCACAAACACATTTATGCCATTAGTATGAAGGGGAGAAATGGAACATTTTTCTTCACTAATGCTTTTAAGTCTGACTCACAAATGCCCATCTTTTTTCTTCTCCCAAGTCACTCTCCAAAGAATGGCTAATTACACTCTATTCTCACTTCCAGCAAGTAGGAATTTTTTTTTTTGATGTCTTTCCTTAAGGAAATAAAATAGCACTTAATTGTGTTTATTTATTGGTAAAAAATAGAGGAATCCTCTAAAAACAAAAGTTAAATAATAAAACAATTTTAATTGAATGGGAAGGGGAAAATGGGAACCATGAATTAAATTCTTTGTTTTTTCAAATATCAAGTATTAACACCTTAAAAAAAAAAAAAACCTATAAAACAGTTTATGATTAGTAATAAACCCAGAAATGGAGATTTTGTCTCTTGTTGATATAACAGTACAATCTTTGACTTTCAATTCTAAGGCCTAAAAAGATATCAGGCATAGCTAATACACCCCAATCTGAGAAACTATAGAAATTGCATGTTAATAACTTGTTCCTGATTATTTAATCAAGTGCTGACTATCTACTTCAGGGGCTTACGGTCACATAGACTACCAGCCTGAACACTTCCATTCTAATCCTAGCTCAGTCTCAGACTTTGCGACTGGACAAATCATGTAATGTCTCCAGGCCTTAGCTCTCTCACCTACATAATGAGAGGACAAAATAAAATAAAGTTCCCTTCTTGTCATCAAATAACAAGCTATCATCTGATAATTATTAATATGGGTTTACTTTTTAGTCATTGAAAATAGGGAGAAATTATTTCAGTAAATACATTGAATATGCATTTTGCCAAATACTGGGAAAAGTGCAGAGGCAAAATAATGAATATTTCTATTTCATTAGCAATTCTCCATCCCATCTCCAAGCTAGAACCTTTTCATTGTCTCTCTTGGGCATTGGGTAGCTAATGCCCAAGATGTGGAAACATAGTAAAATTCTCTTTCTTCATAATATTAGTATAACAGGAGGGAAACGGGCAGGGCACAACTTTTTAAAGAATGAAATGGCCCAAGGACACAACATGAACTGCATAAACTGATTAGAATCAAATGGGACCACGATGGCAGACAAGACTAGACCTTGATCATCAAACAGCAAGTGAAATGACACACCCAGAGGTGCCGTGACAGTTGAAAGGCACTGTCAAGAGACCAAGGAGTGGGCAGTGGCCCAAATCTTGGACATCTCCATCCCTTCCCAAAAATAGTTGGAATAATTCTCACACTCATTAGCATATGAAATTACCCAGCCTATAAAAACTAACCATGCCACATTTTGCATGGCACTCACCTTCTGCAATAGCCCACACACACTGTGTCTGTGGATTCTCTCTGAATCTGAATAAATCCACTTCTTACCCAACACTTTGTCTCTCACTGAATTATGTCTGTGATGAGGCATCAAGAACCTGAGCTTCATTAGGTTCTGAAGCCAGGTACTGTGGGTTTTGGCTGGGTTCAATTCCCACACTAGGTTTAGGGTGGTTTGAGTCCAAGAACATGAGTTCAAGTCCCAGTTGAGTTCAGTTGCTCAGTCATGACTGACTCTTTGCCCCCGTGGACTGCAGCATGCCAGGCTTTCCTGTCCAACACCAACTCCTGGGGTTTACTAAAACTCATGTTCATTGAGTTGATGATGCCATCCAACCACCTCATCCTCTGTCATCCCTTGCTCCTCCTGCCTTCAATCTTTCCCAGCATCAGAATCTTTTCAGATGAGTCAGTTATTCACATCAGGTGACCAAAGTATTGGAGTTTCAGCTTCAGCATCAGTCCTTCCAATGAATATTCAGGACTGATTTCCTTTAGGATGGACTGGTTAGATCTCCTTGCAAGAGACTCTTAAGTCTTCTCCAACACCAAAGTTAAAAGGCACCAATTTTTTGGCACTCAGCTTTCTTTATAGCCCAACTTTAGCATCCATACATGACTCCTGGAAAAACCATGGCTTTGACTAGATGGACCTTGGTTGGCAAAGTAATGTCTCTGCTCTTTAAAATGCTGTCTACGTTGGTCATAACTTTTCTTCCAAGGAGTAAGGGTCTTAATTTCATGGCTGCAGTCACCATCTGCAGTGATTTTGGAACCCAAAAATTAAAGTCTGTCACTGTTTCCATTGTTTCCCCTTCTATTTGCCATGAAGTGATGGGACCAGATGCCATGATCTTCATTTTCTGAATGTTGAGCTTTAAGCCAACTTTTCACTCTCCTCTTTCACTTTCATCAAGAGGTTCTTTAGTTCCTCTTACCTTTCTGCTGTAAGGATGATGTCATCTGCATATCTGAGGTTACTGATATTTCTCCCGGCAATCTTGATTCCAGCCAGTGCTTCATCCAGCCTAGCGTTTCTCATGATGTACTCTACACAAAAGTTAAATAAACAGGGTGACAATATACAGCCTTGATGTACTCCTTTCCCACAAACTTTGGAACCAGTTTGTTTCCTGTCTAGTTCTAACTGTTGTTTCCTGACCTGCATACAGATTTCTCAAGAGGCAGGTCAGGTGGTCTGGTATTCCTATCTCTTGAAGAATTTTCCACAATTTGTTGTGATCCACATAAAGACTTTGGCATAGTCAACAAAGCAGAAGTACGTGTTTTTCTGGAACTCTCTTGCTCTTTTGATGATCCGATGGATGTTGGCAATTTGATCTTTGGTTCCTCTGCCTTTTCTAAATCCAGCTTGAACATCTGGAAGTTTGGAGTTCACATATTATTGAAGCCTGGCTTGGAGAATTTTGAGAATTACTTTACTAGCATGTGAGATAAATGCAATTGTGCTATAGTTTGAACATTCTTTGGCATTGCCTGTCTTTGGGACTGGAATGAAAAGTGACATTTTTCCAGTCCTGTGGCCACTGCTGAGTTTTCCAAATTTGCTGGCAAATTGGGTGCATCACTTTACCAGCATCATCTTTTAGGATTTGAAATAGCCCAACTGGAATTCCATCACCTCCACTAGATTTGTTTGTAGTGATGCTTCCTAAGGCCCACTTGACTTCACCTTCCAGGATGTCTGGCTCTAGGTGAGTGATCACACCATTGTGATTATCTGGGTCATGAAGATCTTTTTTGTATAGTTCTTCGGTGAATTATTGCCACCTCTTAATAGCTTCTGCTTCTGTTAGGTCCATACAATTTCTGTCCTTTATTGTGCTCGTCTTTGCCTGAAATGGTCCCTTGGTATGTCTAATTTTCTTGAAGAATTCTCTAGTCTTTCTGCTTCTATTGTTTTCCTCTATTTCTTTGCACTGACCACTGAGGAATCATTTCTTTTCTCTCCTTTGGAACTTTGGAACTCTGCATTCAAATGGGTATATCTTTCCTTTTCTCCTTTGCTTTTCACTTCTCTTCTTTTCACAGCTATTTGTAAGCCTCCTCAGACAGCCATTTTGTTTTGTTGCATTTCTTTTTCTTGGTGATGATCTTGATCACTGCCTCCTGTACAGTGTCATAAACCTCCATCCCTAGTTCATCAGGCATTCCATCAGATCTAGTCCCTTAAATCTATTTCTTACTTCCACTGTATAATCATAAGGGATTTGAGTTAGGTCATACCTCTATGGTCTAGTGGTTTTCCCTACTTTCTTCAATTTAAGTCTGAATTTGGCAATAAGGAGTTCATATCTGAGCCACAGTCAGCTCCTGCTCTTGTTTTTGCTGACTGTATAGAGCTTCTCCATCTTTGGCTGCAAAGAATATAATCATTGTGATTTTGGTGTTGACCATCTGGTGATGTCCATGTGTAGAGTCTTCTCTTATGTTGTTGGAAGAGGGTGTTTGCTATGACCAGTGCATTCTCTTGGCAAAACTCTATTAGTCCCAATCTCAAGTCCCAGTCTGAGGTAAACCATCCATTAGTTCTAGCTAGTTAAGTCACAGTGAAACTTACAACTGATCACATGGTTACTTTTTACTCTATATAATTGCGCATATGTAGTTTTCCTTATTCTACTGTATCTACTCAGTGACTTTACGGTAGGGCCTGAGTGTCATATAGATGACACGCATGAGGTTCTGGAAGACTTTAAATGAGGGATAGAGAGTAGTTCCTGGAATCCAGGATTCAGAAGGTTTCAAGGTTACTGTTCCTGTTAAAGGACTCAGGAATCTGACATTATTCACCTAAACTCAATTCCCTTTAAAAATTCAAATCCTTTTAAAAGGGAGAAATTGTAGTAACTGCCAATCTTTTGCATTTGCATTTATCAGATCAAATTATCTCACTCAAGATAACATCATAAAAGAATATTGTCAGAGGCTTGATGTATGCCTGGAAGATAAATGGTTCCCCTGTTAGGTAACAAGGGGAAATAGCCCTTGATAAGGCTCCAATCTACTGTCATTGTGTCTAGGGGTGAAACTTCTGGGAACTGAAAGGCCTTCCTCATGCTGAAGTTTTCTCCAAGTGGCCACAGGGAGTGTGTAACTTACGTGTGCTGTGCTGAACCCCAAAGCCCAAGTAAATGACTCCCACAAAATGTAACACATGGGGCGGAATAAACATTGCCATAGAAACCCCATCCAAACCACAGTGACGGGCAGCCAGGGCAGCCAATCAGCCACCAGATGATGAAGGGAACAGTGGAAGTGTTGCACAGTCATCCAAGCCCCTGAATTCAACTCCCATGAATGCTGTTGTCTCTCCTCTGCAAAAGGATCAAATTTAGCCCTATCACACAATACTTCCCAGGTTTGAAAAATATAGTTATGTCTCAGCTCTGGACTTATTAGCTGAGTGACATTGGCAGAGCTTCTTCACCACCTTGAGATTCAGACTCCTTATCTATAAAAATGGGTAATCAGATAACCATTGCCTTATCTATGTCACCCATCATTTCCTGGAAAAAAAACAATGTGAAAACTCTTTGTCAGGTATAAAGTGAAGTCGCTCAGTCGTGTCCAACTCTTTGTGACCCCATGGACTTTAGCCTACTAGGCTCCTCTGTCCATGGGATTTTCCAGGCAATAGTACTGGAGTGGATTGCCATTTCCTTCTCCAGGGGATCTTCCCAACCTAGGGATTGAACCGGGTCTCCCGCATTGTAGACAGACGCTTTACTGTCTGAGCCACCAGGGAAGTCCTATCTAAGTATGAAACATGTAAATGCTAATTGGTAAAAGGAGTCTATTTCACTAAAAAGAATAGCAAAGTTATAGTGCTTTTCTTTTTAAGTGTCTAGCAGAATATCTAATATCAAATCAATGCTGTGTCGACTGAAAAAAAATATGTGCAATCTAAAAGTTGAAAGTTAGGTTTTATTTAACAGAAAAATTGAGGACTTCAAGCCAAGGAGGTAGCATCTCAAGTAACCCTGAGGCAAGAGGGGGAGACAGTTTATATAGAAGTTTTGCAGCAAAGGGTGGGTAGTCTGAACATCAAAAGATTACTGTTAATTAAAAAACAACAGATATCTCAAGTTAAGGAATTTAGTGCTTTTCTATGTGTGGGAAGACGCAACAGTCTGGGCTCACTGAAATCACTTCTTTGATGTGCACCTCAGCTGTCTGGGGCCAGATATTTTCACATCCTGAGTTTCCACAGGGCTCACTGTAGGGAGTGGCTACAGTTTAATACCTGCTAGATGGCAGGTATTCTTTTTCTTCCTGAGTTTCCTTAGGGTTCACTGGCTAATGTTGGGGGGGCTGCAGTCACTGATGCCCGTGACATCTTTGTTTATGGATATGGGAGGAAATATTCCATTACTCAGTTGTCTATCTTCTTTTTTAGATTTCATCTAAGGAACAGAATCAGGGTGGGATGGGATGGGGGCGGGGCTTAGAAATAGCTGAGTACCTGCTGCTGCTGCTAAGTCGCTTCAGTCGTGGCCGACTCTGTGTGACCCCATAGACGGCAGCCCACCAGGCTCCCCCGGCCCTGGGACTCTCCAGGCAAGAACACTGGAGTGGGTTGCCATTGCCTTCTCCAATGCATGAAAGTGAAAAGTGAAAGTGAAGTCGCTCAGTCGTGTGCGACTCTTAGTGACCCCATGGACTGCAGCCCCCCAGGCTCCTCCATCTAGATGATGCTAAATAGGCAGGTGAAAAAAAATTACTCAGGTACACTTCATTGTTTTCTGTGTATCTGAATAGTGGAGCTACTCAGGCTCAAATGGAAAATTTTAGTTGAGGAGCTCAGAAGTAGAAAGGAATATGGATATTCTGGAGAGTTTAGGGTGGTTGCAGGTAGCTAGAAGGTGAATAGAGATTTGGGAAGAGAGAGAGGGACATTCCCAGTTCCTTTCAGCCTCTAGGACAAAAATGGTAGGGAAAAAAGTTATATGTTTAGCTCAAGACTGGGGAGAATCGAGGACTGCATATTAAACCAGGTTAATGGTAGGACAGGTTAATGGTAGGACGAGCTAAGCAGCACTGATGGAAACTCATTCAAGTTAACAAAATGACTTGGAACAATACTGGGGCCAAAATGAGAGGATGCTAGAGAATTCAAAGCGTGCATATGGGTGTCATTTTACAAGACGCCAAGAGAAGCCCTATCTAGCATTTATTATGTGTCTATCCCAGCCCGCCACCTGAGACTCAAGCTTAACCCAGTGAGTGACTGGAAGTGGGAAAACTCTTGTGTTGTAGCGCTGAGGCAACAAGAGTTCGTTCTGTAGGATGATAACAGCACAAGTTTCACTGTCCAAGGAAAGTTCTTGAAAAGTGTGTTGGCAGACAAAGTAAGGATGAGGACATTTTGGAATAGCTAATTTTCTTATGATCAAGGTGATTACAACACAAGCAATGGCTGTTTTATTTTTGGAAGTGACATGAGTCAGAGGAGTAGTCGTGGGAGTGATGAAGAGCAGATTCTAGACACACGTGGAGGATCAAAGAGATCAGATATATTGAAGAAGCAGATACAGACATGAGAGGAAAGGGTCGTCAAGGACAGCAGGGTTCGGTTCTGAGCAATGGTAAGAATGAAGTTACAGTTAAATGAGATGTGGACTAGTGTAAGAGCAATACTTTTTAAATTTAATTTTTTCAACACAAAAACCATTTTGTATTAGGGCACAGCTGATTAACAATGCTACAGTAGTTTCAGGTGGACAGTGAGGGGACTCTGCCATTCATATACATCTATCCATTCTCCCCCAAACCACCACCCTGATGCAGGCTAGTGCATAACACTGAGCAGAGTCCTGTGTGCTATACAATAGATTTTTGTTGATTATCCATTTCAGATGTAGCAGTGTGTACATGACTTTCCCAAAGTCCTTAACTATTACTTCCCCCCAGTATCTGTGAGTTCATTTTCTAAGTGTGTGAATCTCTTTCTGTTTTGTAATTAAGTTTGTTTGTATTGCTTCTTTTTAGATTCCACATATAAAGGATATTTCTCCTTTTCTGTCTGACTTCAGTATGACACTGTCTAGGTTTATCCATGTTGCTGCAAATGGCCCCATTTCATTCTTTTTAATGGCTGAGCAATATACCTTTGTATATATGTACCACATTTTCTTTATCCATATCTATTGATGGAAATTTAGATTGTTTCCATGTCTTGACCAGTGTAAACAGTGCTGCAATGAACACTGGGGTACATGGATTTTTTTAGGCCATTTTTCCTTTGGATATACGCCCAGGACTGGGATTTCAGGGTCATATTATAGCTCTTTTCAGTTTTTTCAGGAACCTCCATACTGTTCTCCATAGAGGCTATACCAATTTACATTCCCACCAACAGAGTAGGGGAAAGTTCCCTTCTCTCCACACCCTCTCCAGCATTTTCTTGTTTGTGCATATTTTGATGATGGCCTATGTGGATATCTCATTGTAGTCTTGATTTGCATTTTCTAGTAACTAGCAACGTTGAACATCTTTTCATGTGCCTTTTGACCATCCATATATCCTCTTTAGAGAAATGTCTATTCAGGTCTTCTGCCCATTTATTGAGTGCATTGTTTGTTTTGATGCTATTAAGTGTCTTAAGCTATTTGTAAATTTTGGAGACTAATCATATCATTTGTAAATATTTTCTCCCCATCTTGGGTTGTCTTTTTGTTTTGTTTATTGTTTCCTTTGCTGTGCAAAAGCTTTTGAATTTAAGTAGGTACCCATTTGTTTTGGAGAAGGAAATGGCAACCCACTCCAGTATTCTTGCCTGGAGAATCCCATGGACAGAGGAGCCTGGTAGGCTTCAGTCCACAGGGTCGCAAAGAGTCAGACACGACTGAGCGACTTCACCTTCACCCTTCACCTTCACCCATTTGTTTATTTTCACTTTTTCTTTTCCATTATTCAGGGAGATGGTTTGAAAAAGATGTTGCTATGATTTATGTCAGAGATTAAAACAATATTTTTAGGAGGAAATGTGGACTCCTATTAGAAATCAAAACTAATATGTCAAGTATTAGCTTCAGTTCACAAGTCTGAAATTCATGGGAGAGGTTAGGGATACATATATAACTTGGGGGTCCTCAGCATATTTAAAGCCATGAGTCTGCATCAGACCAATAAGAAAATGTGTATAGATTGAAAAGAGAGAAGACCCAAGTGTTCATTCCTAGACCTCTCCAACATCTAGAAGTGAAAAAAATATAATAGGTAAAAATACATTTATATAGGTAAAATTTATACAGGTAAAAATAAAATGTAGAATAACAAAAGTGAAAGGGACAAAACTAGGGTTAAATGGAATTATACTGTTGTAAGGCTCTTTTCTCATTTCTAAAGTTTTATTGTTTAAAAGTAAACCAAGATGGGTTAAGGATGCCTATTCTATTCCCTAGAGCAATCACAAAGACGAAAATAAAACAAAGACATAGCTAAAGAACAACAGAAAGACAAAGCTGAATACTAAAAACTACTCAATTAATTCAAACATATACAGAAAAGGAGAAACAAAGGAATAAACAGATGGGACATATAAACAAGTAGCAAGATGGTACCCTTAAAAAGCTAACCAAATTAGTAATTACATTAAATATAAATAGCTTGTGCTGTGCTGGGCTTAGTCGCTCAGTTGTGTCCGACTCTTTGTGACCCCACAGACTGAGGCATGAGACCTTTCCCTGTCCTTCACCATCTCCTGGAGTTTGCTCAAACTCTTGTCCATTGAGTTGGTGATGCCAACCAACCATATTGTCCCCTCTTGGCTTTTTCTCCTCCTGCCACCTAATCTATGACAAAGAAGGCAAGAGATTTCTCCAAAGACATAAAGTTGGCCAAATATATGAAAAGATCCTCAGTGTCACTAATTAATAGAGAAATGCAAATCAAAACTACAATGAGATATCCCCTCACACTGATCATAATGGCCATCATCAAAAGACCTACAGATAATTCTAGGAGGGTGTGGAGGAAAGGGAACTCTACCATACTGTTGGTGGGAATGTAAATTGGTCTCCACTATGCAGAAGAGTATGGAGCTTCCTTAAAAACTAAAAATAAAGTTTCCATATCATCTAGCAAGCCCATTCCTGAGTATTAATCCCAAGAAACCCAAACTGGAAAAAGATATATGCACCTCAATGTTCATTGCAACTATTTACACTAATTAGGATATGGAAGCAAGCTAAATGTCCATCAACAGATGAATGGATAAGGAAGATGTGATACATATATACAACAGAATATTACCCAGCCACTAAAAAGGGAACAAAATAGTGCCATGTGCAGGGACATGAATGGACCTAGAGATTGTCATAAAGACTGAAGTAAGTCAGAAAGAAATGATGTATAATATTGCTTATATGTGGGATCTAGAAAAATGGTAAAGATGAACTTATTTGCAAAGCAGAAACAGAGTCATAGGTGTGAAGAACAAATTTATAGTTACCAAGGTGGGGAGGGGAAAGAGGGAGGAATTGGGAGACTGATTGATGAAGATACACTACTATGTATTAATATAAAATAGATAACTAACAAGAACCAACTCTTGAGAACAGGGAACTTTACTCAATGCTCTGTGGTGACGTAAATTGGAAGGAAATCTAAAAATAAAAAAATGTGGATATATGCATACATATACTTGATTCATTTTGCTACACAGCAGAAGCTAACAACATTGTAAAGCACCCGTGAAAGTGGAAGTGAAAGTCGCTCAGTCACGTCCAATTCTTTGCGACCCCATGGGCTATTCAGTCCATGGAATTCTCCAGGCCAGAATACTGGAGTGGGTAGCCTTTCCCTTCTCCAAGGGATCTTCCAAACCCAGATCAAACCCAGGTCTCCCACATTGATGATGGATTCTTTACCAGCTGAGCCACAAGGGAACCCCAAGAATACTGGAGTGGGTAGCCTCTCCCTTCTCCAGAGGACCTTCCCAACCCAGGAATCAACCTGGGGTCTCCTGCATTGCAGGCAGATTCTTTACCAAAACACCTATACTTCAGTAAGTAAAACTTAATTCAAATAAGAAACATTAACCTTTGCACTTGCACATGGGGATCTTGGGCTTCCCTGTGGCTAAACTGGTAAAGAATCTTCCTGAGATATGGGAGACTGGGGTTCACTCCCTGGATTGGGAAGATCCCCTGGAGAAGGGATCAGCTACCCACTCCAGTACTCTGGCCTGGAGAATTCCATGGACTGTATAGCCCATGGGGTTGCAAAGAGTCAGACACAACTGAGTGACTTTTACTTCCTTTCACTTTCATAGGAGTCTAAATGTTACTTCAGTGTTGGAAAACTGTCAACTTCATATAAAATTAAATATATAGCTACTCAACAATCCAGCAAACCCATTCCTACATATTTAGCCAATGGAAATAAAAACAGATGCCCAGACAAAGGCTTCCCCAAGAATGCTCAGAGTTGCTACATTCATCAGAGCCAAATGCCAGAAACAACGCAAATGTCCATCCATATACAAAGAAGAAATAGCATATAGTGTAATACTAAACAATAAGAATGAGCTACTCTTACATGCCCCAATATGGATAAACCTAAAGATAGCACTCAAAAGCATATGCCAAGCAAAAGAGGTCAGATTGCATACTATATTTTCTATTTATGAGAAGGTCAAAAACAGGCAAAGCTATTTATGATTATAGAAGTTAGGAGAATAGTTACTTCAGTAGTGTATAGGAAATTCCCAAGATGAAGGAAACACAGTATATACATTTGCAAAAAATATATAGTTCATATTTTTAAAGGCATAAAGATGAAGTAGAATTTGCAAAGAAACTTAGAGGAAGTAATCAGTGATGTATGAGATTATTATAGTTAGGATATTATGATGGCCCAGGACCCAAGGAAAGGAAGTGTTTCAAGGTAGATCTACATTCGGAGTAGATTACAGAAGACAGTGATGTACTGTGACAAGTACTCATGGCTATGAGCTGAATTAAAAGACACTTACTCCTTGGAAAAAAAGTTATGACCAACCTAGATAGTATATTCAAAAGCAGGGACATTACTTTGCCAGCTAAGGTCCGTCTAGTCAAGGCTATGGTTTCTCCAGTGGTCATGTATGGATGTGAGAGTTGGACTTGAAGAAGGCTGAGCGCTGAAGAATTCATGCTTTTGAACTGTGGTGTTGGAGAAGACTCTTGAGAGTCCCCTGGACTTCAAGGAGATCCAACCAGTCCATCCTAAAGGAAATCAGCCCTGGGATTTCTTTGGAAGGAATGATGCTGAAGCTGAAACTCCAGTACTTTGGCCACCTCATGAGAAGAGTTGACTCATTGGAAAAGACTCTGATGCTGGGAGGGATTGAGGGCAGGAGGAGAAGGGGATGACCGAGGATGAGATGGCTGGATGGCATCACTGACTCGATGGACATGAGTCTGAGTGAACTCTGGGAGATGGTAATGGACAGGGAGGCCTGGTGTGCTGCAATTCATGGGGTCGCAAAGAGTCGGACACAACTGAGCGACTGAACTGAACTGAACTGAACTGAAGTCATTGACTGATAACGAAC
The DNA here is from genome assembly GCA_006410935.1 of Redunca redunca. NCBI lineage: Eukaryota > Metazoa > Chordata > Mammalia > Artiodactyla > Bovidae > Redunca > Redunca redunca. Next base: position 103,872 of record SJYQ01000209.1, on the reverse strand, counting down.
AATTTAGGTGGAGTGGTGGCTTTCAATCTAGCAAAAGTTCGAAAGGGAAAGTGGCAAATAGGTATAGATTTTTAAGAAGTTGCTGTAGAGCAGAAGAGAGACAAGAGTCTCCACTACAGAGGAAAAGTTAGCCAAAAGAAAAGATTATTTTCTCAGATTGGAGGATTATATTATGCAGCTCCACTGTTGGAAGTAATCCAATACTTCAATCTTTTGATAATAGAGAAAATTTGATAATTGAACAAGGACTAAAGGGACCTTTGAGCTATGTGCCTGAGTAAGTAAGCAGAGATAAAATCTAGAGTAATCAAAGGTTAGTAACAGTTAACTTTAAGGTTGCATGCACACATGTGTGTATAAATGTCAGATAAAATAATGAATTATGCTTAGCATACTGTCTAAACATGGATTTCTCTAGGTAGAGGCTGCTTTTTTGCAAGTTAATCAACTCATGAGCCATTTTTTAGATATTTTGGGTAGCACCATACAGTGTGCTCCACATCTATATTGAGAGTTAAAACATTATATTTTGTTGTGTTCCTCTTTCTCTGATTGGGAAATGATTTATTAACTTTATCCATGATGGCAGAAAGAGCTACATAAAATCCTCAGTAAATTTTTGGAAAATAAATAAACCATTGCCCTTTTCCTAGGGATGTTTTTATTTACAACCTTACTTCTCATGATGCTATGAAAGGCTCCAAATCCTGGTGCTAAGGAAATAGCTGAGCAGTGTCAGTACCCCAGTGCTTCTCAAAGTGTGATTTTCAGATCTGCAGCAGCAGCACACAGCGTCACCTCGGAAATGGTTGTAACTACCAATTCTTGGCCTTGCCCAAGTCTATTGAACCAGGAGCTCTAGGTGTGTGGTCTCGTAAGCTGCAGTTTAACAAGCCCTCTAAGTGCTACTGGTGTACAATGAGGTTAAAGTACTGTAACACACATTCTTAACTTTTAATTCCTTGACTAGGAAGATGCAAGGAAACACCTTATTACACTTTGATCATCAATCAGTGATTTTATTAACTCTTATCTTAAACTTTTTCTACACATTTTTTCCTGTTATTAGAAACATAACATTACTGATTTATCCTGTGGTCTTTAAATGTGTTTTTCACCCAGATGCATGCATGTTAGGAGTTTTTGGTGACTCTTCAAGGTGAGGGGTGGGCGGGTGAGGGGTGTGATTTCTCTGCTTCCAAAGGCACAGACAGGACCTTTTTGAAATAATCCAGAACTCACTGACTTTGGAAAGATAACGAGTGATACTGACACCAATGGCTTTTATAAGCAGTTCTTAGATGCATTCAATTCTGGGGAATCCTCTTTGCCCTAGAAGAATTGAGACTGTGATACACTGAGTTTATAATCTGGAAGGCCTGAAAAAGACCAGAGATAGAAAAGCACAATACCGAAGGAGCTCTGACCCTTAAAATTGATTCCCCTCCCAGGACAATGGTACAGTTTTGTACCAGTTTTTTTTACCTTCCCGGATTCGTTTTCATCTCTGAAAAATAAAGTTCGATACCTTGCTGTTTACCAGAAGATGATCTAGATGACAAAAATTAATTGAGGTTTAAAAGTTCCCTCCCACCTAATCCTTCACAAAAATATCAATGTGCTATTATGGGGTAGTTCTCTTTCACCCAGACTGAGCATCAGTGGATCTTGTATATCTTTAAGAAAGTCTCTCAACTCTTTATAGTTGGAAAAAAAACCTAGACCCTCCAAGTGATAATAATGGTTATGATGAAACTTACATAATAATTTCAATATCACCACACTCTTCAATGCTTACTATCTCTATTGGTACAAAGGTATATATGGCAGTGCTCTTTGAGGGGAAAAAAAAAATTTAAGTACAGAGAAGAAAAAAGAAAGTGAAGTTGCTCAGTCGTGTCCGACTCTTTGCGACCCCATGGACTGTAGTCTACCAGGCTCCTCCATCCATGGGATTTTCCAGGCAAGAGTACTGGAGTGAGTTGCCATTTCCTTCTCCAGAAGATCTTCCCAACCCAGGGATTGAACCCGGGTCCCCCGCTTTGTAGGCAGGCACTTTCCCTGTACAGAGAATCTATAATCAAAACTGAACAGAACACAGTAAAACTTCATTAACAACAAAATTATAGACAATATGTTTTTTAACAGCTGAAAATTTGTATTTGTGAATTACAGTACAAATTGGAAAATATTTCCATGGATGAGGAAGAAATTGTCCTTTATGTCAGTGTTCTATCGTGTAATCAACTACCACAGACTTGGCAGCTTAAAATGATATCCATTTGTTACCTCCGAGCTCTGTGGGTCAGGAGTCCAGGTCAGTTCAAATGGGTTCTCGGAGTAGAGTCTCACAGGCTGAAATCAAGGTGTTGACTGGACTGGGCTCTTAGCTGTAGGATTTGGGAAGAATCCTCTTACAGGTTTGTTCAGCTGTCGGAAGAATCTAGTTGCCTGTAGTTACAGGAATGAGACTCCCATTTCCTTTCTGGTGGAACACCTTAAGCCACTCTCTGCTTCCAAAGGCCACAAGAATTCCTTATCATGTGCCCGCATCACCTTCAAAAGCCACAGCAATACATTATATCTCTCTTGTACTTGAATCTCTGATTTCTCCTGTTTGCCACAAGCTGGAGAAAATTCAGCTTTGAAGCATTTGCATGATTAATTTAGGTTCAAGGATTTACTGTATGTGGTAATACGTGTCTGTGAGTGCCCAGTCATGCCCAACTCTTTGCAACTCCCTCAGTTATAGCCCACCAGGGTCCTCTGTCCATGGAATTTTCCAGGCAAGAATACTGGAGTGGGTTGCCATTTCTTTCTTCAGGGATCTTCCTGACCCAGGGATCGAACCCAGGTCTCTTGCATCTCTCCTGCACTGGCAGGCGGATTCTTTACCACTGCACCACCTGTGGGAATATAATCATAGGATAATCACAGGTAACATGTCATCATATTCACAAGTGTCATCTATACTCAAAGGGAAGGGTCACTCGGGGTTATTCTTAGAATTCTTCCAACCTTGCTGTGCTGTGTGAGTCACTCTGTTGTGTCCGACTCTTTTGTGACCCCATGGACTGTAGCCTGCAAGGCACCTCTCTCCATGGGGATTCTGCAGGCGGGAATATTGGAGTGGGTTGGCATGCCCTCCTCCAAGGGATCTTCCTAACCCAGGGATTGAACTCAGGTCTCTCATTGCAGGCAGATTCTTTACCAGCTGAGCTACCCGGGAAGCCCAAGAATACTGGAATGGGATAACCCATCCCTTCTCCAGGGGATCTTCCCAACCCAGGAATCAAACCAGGGTCTCCTGCATTGCAGGTGGATTCTTTATCACCTGAGCTGCCAGGGAAGCCCTCTTCCTACCTTATCAGCCCTTATAAATGAAGGACAAGCCCTAATATAAAAGCTGCAGAGAGAATTTGGGGAGAGGTGATTCTGTGATCAAAGGAAAGGAAGAGGAACAGAGATGAACGCCAGTAGACAGGGGGAGCTCTTTGAAAAAGTATGAAATAGCCATCTTGTCCTCAGGGCACCAGCTTTCCCCTCTCTGCTTTCAGCTGGCCAGGGCTCTGATGTTCCTTTACTCTTAACCCTATCAAAGACCAAAGAGGAAGACCTGTTACAATTATATACGTCGAATCATAAACATAAGCAAGGTGTGAGCATTGCTGTGCCTGCTTGCAATCTCATCTCTAATGATGATGTGAAGGTTTCTTCCTATCTGTCAGTTCTGGGATTTGGAAATAAACTAGAGGAGCTCCTGAGGGGCAAGGTAACTTATGTATGCCCCTGAAATTTAACCAGTAAAGAAGGTCACCAAGCTGCTTACATAGAAGCCTGGCTTTAAGTATGAACTGGTATCAAAAACTTTCTTTCCAAACTTGGCAAGCCACTTCAGCCTTCTGTTTCTGTTGAACTATATTAAGTTAGAATATTTGGATGGGTATCCAAGTGTACTCTTAATTGCTTCCAAGAGCTCTCAACCAATAGAACACAAATGTCAGGTTGCACTTGGAGAGGAACAAAGCTAAAGCCATGAGGCTCAAGTTTAGGGAAAATGGACTTTTTTGCAACTCCCAGGCTCACTGTTCTGAGTGATGAGCTCATTCTAACATTAGTTAGTCCTAGAATTCATCACCTTCCAAACGCTAAAATAAAATCAGGGAAATGTCATCAAGTTGTTAACCATTATTATCTATTAAAGTAGCACTGCTGAAGATGGGGGAAATCGCCTAATAAAACCAATCTTTCTTCTTTATATCACCTAGAACTGTCAGGACTCCAATAGATTATAACGGGCCCAACTTAAAACCAATGACCTGCATATTATACATGGAAAATCCCTCTTATCTCAGCAAGTTACCAACACCAGGCTTGTCAATTAGGATAGAAGAATGTCAAGGTTAAATGTTTCTCAAAGCTTCTGATGTCTACCTTTCAAGGTGGAACCACATGAGCTACCTGTGTTTTGACTCTTGGCAAAGGCATTTTTCTATTTCCAGGGGAAAAAAAGATGGATTTGATAGAGCTCTTATAGAATATAGCAGTGCAGTGTTATTAGGTTAAATGATTTATAAACTGAAGCATATTAGGGAAAAATAAATCCTTTCTAGAGGCTCCAAAGTGACCCCATTTTAAGGAGTGAAATCTCTGGCAATTTTCCTCTCCAAGTCTGTTACTTTGTCTCAAAAACATGGATAATAATAGCTCTCAGAAATTATTATATTGAAATTAAATTGAGGTAATATATATTAAACTATCTGAAAATAACAAATGATGAATAAATCAAAGATATTATTGGTAATATTATTTTGTTGTTATTGTTTATTCACTAGGTTGCATCTAACTTTTTTTTGTAACTCCATGGACTCGGTCCCTGGAGCCTTCCAGGCTCCTCTGTCCATGGGATTTCCCAGGCAAGAATGCTGGAGGGGGTTGCCATTTCCTTCTCAATAGTATCTTCTCAACCCAGAGATCACAACCCACCTCTCCTAGACCTCCTGCACCGGCAGGCAGATTCTTTGCCCCTGAGCCACCAGGAAGGCCCAGTATTATTTTACACAATTCCATTAATTTATTTAACACATATTTAGTGAAGGGTCAGAGAAGGCAATGGCACCCCACTCCAGTACTCTTGCCTGGAAAATCCCATGGGCAGAGGAGCCTGGTGGGCTGCAGTCCATGGGGTCGCGAAGAGTCGGACACGACTGAGCAACTCCACTCACTTTTCACTTTCATGCATTGGAGAAGGAAATGGCCACCCACTCCAGTGTTCTTGCCTGGAGAATCCCAGGGACGGGGGAACCTGGTAGGCTGCCATCTATGGGGTCGCACAGAGTCAGACACGACTGAAGTAGCTTAGCAGTAGCAGCAGTAGCAGTAGTGAAGAGTGATTTTACATGGGCTTTAGGTAGATGGTGGGAATTTAATGATAAATAAGACAGTCTTTACTCTGAAGGAATCTGCTGTCATATGGTAAGTAGAGACAACTGAACAAGAAATTATAATGCAGAGTTATTTTATAGGAGAAATATGAGGTTTAATGGATGTACAAGCAGAGACACCTAATACGCAATGGTCTGCTAGGTTTGAAAATTCAGGGAAGGCTACTTAAAGGAATGAACTCCAAAATGACATTTTGAATTTCTGCTAATCAGCAGAAATAAACTAAGCCAAATGGTGATGAGAAAATGCTCACAGCAGGGGGCAGAGAGAGTGCAAAATCTTGTGGAAACAGGGCGCCTATTGACGCCTTAGAATAATTCACAATGGGTGGAACCTCGGGCTGAAAGAAACTTAGTGAGGGTAGCCTTTCTTGTCTCCATCTGGCTATATTCCTGGGAAGCTTCGGTCAGGAGCAACGCGGAGAAGCACAGAGGACCCTATTGCCTTTTGCACTCAAGCTGTCTCCCGAAAATGTTAGGTCAAGGGCATCAAGCAGTGCGCTTGCTGTCTTTGGCTAGTTCAAATGGGAAATTTTAACAACGGATTAAAGAGAAAAATACAGCAGTTTGGAGACTGTAGTAAAGACCTGAAATATGCGACAGGACAGTAGAAGCTCAATCACATTTCAAACTGAAGACCCATCTGCTCTTTGCTCTTGCCCAGGATACCCTGCCCCCTTCTTCCTTCCAGTGGACTCACATTCGTGGCTTAAAAGAGGAGTCCTTATGAAGCTTTCCTCACTTCTAGCAAGAGAGCTACTCTCCCTTCCAGTCTGTCTCCATAGAAAACTATTATCTTGGTTGAAGTACTTTCCTTTTATTTTATTTTATTATTGTCTATTGATATGAATTCTCCCCCACAAAATGAGCTTTCTGAGAACAGAATAAAATCGTTATTCACTTATATATCTCTGGCATGATTACGAACTTCGACTTTGGTAATATTAATAACATGCTCTTTGGATTCCCACCTATGGTCAGCACAACACGGTATTAACAGACTTCCCCTTTCTTCCATATTGATCAGATTTCAGAGTTGGAATGAGCACGTTTCCTGACTCAAAAGGCAGGAAGCATGGTGCCCTCCATGACATGACAAATGGATGGAATGTTTAAAACTCAGGGATTTTCTGTTTGCAGTGAATCTTCAGAAAAGGTGCCAGGTTAGGGAATGAGATGAAGAAAGGTGATAGAAGCCGGAGGAAAAGTGGCAGGGTCCACGCTATGGGATGAGAGCGCCTGCTATGTCAGAGCCCAGCCTAACAGGCGCTACTCGAGCTTGAGGAAGGTTTGTCCCCAGGGTGGAAATGACAACTGGGCTTCCAGCAGAGTGAGCAGCCTCCTGGGCATTGGTACCCAGACCTTGCAACCATTGGCTTCCCTGAGCAGACAGCTCCCTTTGTCCCGTGGCAGCCACAGTGGGGACTCCAACGAAGACACCTGGGAGCTTCTGTGTGAGGCACAGAAATGGCACCAGCTACTTGTCTACGTAAGTAGAAAACTTTGTGACATCACGGACTGTAGCCCACCAGTCTCTCTGTCCATGGAATTCTCCAGGCAACAATACTTGATTGGTTGCCATTTCCATCTCCAGGGGATCATCCCCGTCCAGCAAATGTACTCAGGTTTCCCTAAGTTCAGTTCACATTGCAGGCAAATTCTTCACCATGTGAGCCACCAGGGAAGCCCAGAAGACTCACAGAGAAAGTATTTGAGAGCATCTAACATTTCTTTAAATATCTTCCTAATTATTTTCTCTCTTGAATTTGCCCATTCCACTTTTTTCCTCAACAGCTTAGGAAATACTTTCTGTGTGGTAGCCCACATTATGGGCTTTGTAACAAAAATTTACAGCACAGAGATCCAACCAGTCCATCCTAAAGAAAATCAATCCCGAATATTCATTTGAAGGACTGAGGCTGAAACTGAAGCTCTAATACTTTGGTCTCCTGCTGTGAAGAACTGACTCACTGGAAAAGATCTTGATGCTTGGGAAAATTGAAGATGGGAGGAGAAGGGGACAACAGAGAACCAGATGGTTAGATGGCATCACTGACTCAATGGACTTGAGTTTGAACAGCTCCAGGAGTTGGTGATGGACAGGGAAACATGTTTCCCTGTTGCAGTCCNACTTCCTAGGAACTAAAGTGAATAAATCAAGAAATCCATTGTTTTTCTTAATGTATTAAATGGGATTTATCTAAAGAAGCATTTAGTCTGTAGACTCCTTTAATCACTGTATTTTTAAACTCACATATATCACCATTACCACCTACATTTTATCCATAATCACTTACCCTCAAGCAACAATGAGGTTTTATCACTGTGAGCATTTTTTATTTGAAATTAGTTTTTCAGAACTTTTAACAAAGAGGCAAGAATCATAAAAGTTTTTCAAGCATCACAAGACTTCCTATTGGGCTTTAAGTGTATGAGTGAAAGTCGCTCAGTCATGTCCGACTCTTTGCAACCCCATAGACTGCAACCCACCAGGCTCTCCTCTGTCCATGGGATTCTCCAGGCAAGAATACTAGAGTGGGCTGCCATTCCCTTCTCCAGGGTTAAGAGTATAGCGTTGAAAAATATGTTGACTGTCGAATGGGGTGTCCTGACTTTGGTCTAAAGGATCTTCTGCCTTCATCTCTTGTCCCTATTCTGCTTGAGATCAGTTCCACTCCAAGAGCTGTGTCCTCAGTGTAGAAGAAACCTCCTCAATCCTAGGAAGAAACCCAGCAAATCAATCAAGAGAGACTAGACTGTTCTAGCCAATTCAGTCCTCCTTACTGCAGGCTTTCACTCATCCAGAGGTGGAAACCCTTTCTTACAAAACTCCTGGTCTCCAATTGACCTGCCTCTCTGCTTTCCTTCCCTCTCTTCCATAAACGCACCCCTCCAGTGTGCACGCAGACTGTCTTTACTTCCCTCATATTTGGAGGCAGTGGGGTGCCTTCCCATCCGTGTGCCAAGTCACTTTAGTCCTGTCTGACTTTATGCAACCCTGTGGATTACGTAGCCCACCTGGTTCCTCTGTCCATGGAATTCTGTAGGCAAGAATAATGGAGTGGGTTGCCATGCCCTTTCCCAGGAGATCTTCCCAACCCAGGCATTGAACCTATGTCTCTTATGTCTCCCGCATGGGAAGGAAGGTTCTTTACCACTAGCACAATCATTGTCACGTGTTTCTGTTCTGTTCTGTTATCTCTGTTTTCATGGGGCATTTTGAAGAGACTGAGAAACCTCTTCTGACACTGTGGTCATTTTCCCAAATGGCTTCACCTCTTCCCATTCTTCATCTCCTGTCAACCATTCTCAGAATAACCAGTGTAATGTTTTAAAACATAAAACTTGTTATTCTTCTATTTAGCTTCCCCAGTAGTTTCTTCTCACTCTTAGATAAATACATACATACATGTATACATACAAAAGGGTCTATGGATTAGTCATCATCTGGCCCCTTCCTGTATTTCAAACCTTCCCCCTGTTTAGTTCAGTTCAGTCACTCAGTCCTGTCTGAGCCCACAGACTACAGCACACCAGGCTTCCCTGTCCATCACCAACTCCTGGACCTTACTCAAACTCATGTCCATCGAATCAGTGATGCCATCCAACCATCTCATCCTCTGTTGTCCCCTACTCTTCCTGCCCTCAATCTTTCCCAGCACCAGGGTCTTTTCCAATGAGTCAGTTCTTCCCATCAGGTGACCAAAATATTGGGGTTTCAGCTTCATCATCAGTCCTTCCAATGAATATTCAGGACTAAGTTCCTTTAGGATCGATTAGTTTGATTTTCTTGCAGTCCAAGGAATTCTCAAGAGTCTTTTCCAACACCACAGTTCAAAAGCATCAATTCTTCGGCACTCAGCTTTTTTTCTAGTTTAACTCTCACATCCACACATGACTACTGGAAAAGCCATAGCTTTGACTATATGGACCTTTATTGGAACTTTCCCTCCATTACTGCATTTTCTTCTCCCCTTTTAAACATATCAAGGTAGCTCTTGATTTAGATACTTTTTACTTACTATTTCTCTCTTCTTGAAAATATTCACTGGCTGTATGAGAGGGAAACTGTTCCTCTACCCTCTTAAGTTGTGTGTCTGCGAGTGTTAGTCAGGGCTTCCCTGGTGTCTCAGATGGTAAAGAGTCTGCCTGAAATGCAGGAGATCTGGGTTTGATCCCGGGTTGAGAAGGTTCCCTGGAGAATGAAATGGCAACCCATTCTCTCCTTGGAAATATTCTCTGGCTATATAAGAGGGAAAAACTGTTTCTCTCCCCTCTTAAGTTCGGTGTCTGGGAATTGTGAATTAAACTAACAAACAATAGATTAACAGAAGAAAAAGCACACAAATTTATAGTTTTAAATTTATGTGCACATAGGGTACACAGAAGACAAGACTAGTTAGAATCAGAGACTTATACATTATTTTAACAAAGAGCAATAGACTGTGAAGAAGCGAAGACACAAAGGAAAAGGAAAATCTCACCTTCTAGAAGAGATAAATTATAAAAAAGTGACTAGGAGATGTATAGTAGGTTACGGTTATTTAATAAAGTCTGTTACCCAGAGATTATTGGTGCTGACTCCATTGACAAGGCTGTATCCTCTCCAATGATTAAGAATCTTTCTCCTCTTCCATGTATAAGCAAAATTTTATATCACCCCACCAAAAGGAAATTTATGTCACCTTTTAGGCAGAAAGGGGAAGGGCAGAGAGCTCTCCTGTCTACTCTTTCTCAATTGTCTTTAGCTGTAAAATGATCTTTACGTCAAAGTGGCATATTTTAGAGTGCTGTATTCTGGTCCCCTTTATCTGCCTCTGGCACTTGGACTGTTTTCTTCTTTCAATTCAGAATTCACTGTAAATATTGTTTCATGATCCCCCTGGAGAAGTAGCACTTGCTTCCCTCTGTTTCATGGTAGTTTCCCTACTCACTTCATAGCAATTTTTACTATTAGTAATTACCTTGCTTATAGAACGTGTGTTCTATTCCCAGTCAAAAAGATGGAGGGCATGGCAACCCACTTCAGTATTCTTGCCTGGAGAATCCCATGGAAAGAAGAGCTTGGTGAGCTACAGTCCATAGGGTTGCAAAGTGTCAGACACACCTGAAGCTATCTATTTAGCCTGCATGCACACACATCGATTAGTTATGTAATATCTACCTGCTCCTAGCCTGCTGCTGCTGCTAAGTCGCTTCAGTCGTGTACAACTCTGTGTGACCCCACGGACGGCAGCCCACCAGGCTCCCCTGTCCCTGGGATTCTCCAAGCAAGAACACTGGAGTGGGTTGCCATTTCCTTCTCCAATGCGTGAAAGTGAAAAGTGAAAGTGAAATCACTTAGTCACGTCCGACTGTTAGCGACCCCATGGACTGCAGCCCACCGGGGTCCTCCGTCCATGGGATTTTCTTGGCAAGAGGACTGGAGTGGAGTGCTATTGCCTTCTCCGCCTGCTCCCACGAGAATACAGAAATTGTATTATTCACATCCCGATCCTCCATACTTAGAAAAAAACCTGGCACATTATAGGAGTTTACCAGTCAAATAATAAATGTTCATAGTTTACTTATGTTGCTTAGTTATCCTAACTTCTCAGTTAAATTCTTAGGACCAAACACTGCTCCTCCCACTGTATAATGAAAAGGCATTTTTCTCTTATCCCCTGTTGTTGTTCTTTCATTTTTAAAGTCAACCTTGCTTAGACTATAACAAGGCTTTAGCAAGGGACCAAAGGAAGGCCAAAGGACAAAATCTGTGATGACTTTAGCTCCATGGGGGAAAAATAAAAATGGTCTGTCTTCAGAATTCACTGAACAGATGTCAACTCCATTTGCTACTTCACAAATCATTGTAAAGGATAATTGGATTTCATTGCTCCTCAAACAAGGTGACACAAAGAAAGATGAAACTGCTTTCCAAAGACCGAGGTGGGGGGAAGTCATAGCCAAACAGCTGAGGACTGCTGCTGGGGAAATCACTATCAGATTAAGGATCAGAATAGCAAGGCTGCATTCAGAAGGAAATCTGAGACATCACCCTGGCCTGGCCAGCACCAAAAGGGACACTGGGGAAAAGAAAAGAAAAAAAATTATATTTGCTGAGTAATTTGTGTAATTAATATAAACAAAATAAAAGCAATCCTCTACTTTTGAAAACTGCATTTCATGGTCACATGTCTGAAAGCTAAGGGAAATATACATTTAAAAGGGAATGGTTGGTACAAGAGGAGGTTCTTTTCTGAAACTGCCTATCAGTGTAACAAAAGACATATTTTATCCTCCTAGGGATCCCTCCCTTCTTGTCTCCTAGCAACCTGGCATATAGAAAAGAACCATCGCCAAGGCCAGGGACCTCACCCAGGTACAAATAAGAGTGTTACCCACGGGTGGCCATTCTAATAGCTGAGGGCACCAACCCAACCACAAGTTAGCCCCTACTTCAGTGAAGTCTTACCCTGGGCGGTTGTGTAGTACTTCACAATCAGGCTTCTTCTGCTCATCTTTAAAGAATTTATTTTTGCTATGTGAAAGGAATTTTAGTTGTAAAAGTAGTGGGAAAAATATGAACCATGAAAAAGCTGAATACTTACAGTAAAACAAGTTAAAAAGTTAATAAACTGTAATTACTGGCCCTTCAAATAGGAAACATGGCACATGTATATATCAAATAAACATTAAGTGTGATTGCTTGGAACAGCTTGCTATGTGCAGTGGGTGTTTCAATGAACTAAGCATGAGGACTAACTTTTTTTTTTTTCTGTTAATTTCAGAAAGCCATTTTCCCAGAAGCATTAATCATGTGTTCTATTATGCTCATGAAATTTCAGTCTACAGAATAAATGCTCTATATGTGTAGTGCTAGTGGTAAAGAACCCACCTGCCGATGCAGGGGACACAAGAGATGCGGGTTCGATCCCTTGATTGAGAAGATCCCCTGGAGAAGGGCATGGCAACCCACTCCAGTACTCTTGCCTGGAGAATCCCATGGACAAAGGAGCCTGGTGGGCTACAGTCCAGGGGGTCTCAAAGAGTCAGACAAGACTAAGCAACTTAGCATGCATGCACACACCTGTGTTCTCATACAGGAACACTGTCTAAGGATATTTTTGGTACCGTGGCTATAGGAAGAAAGGGTTCTAGCATCTAGTGTGTTCAGTTCAGTTCGGTTCAGCCACTCATCGTGTCCAACTCTTTGCGATCCCATGAACCGCAGCACGCCAGGCCTCCCTGTCTATCACCAACTCTCAGAGTTCACTCAAGCTCACGTCCATCGAGTCAGTGATGCCATCCAGCCATCTCGTCCTCGGTCGTCCCCTTCTCCTATTAAACATCCTATGATGCATGGAGCAGTCTCCCAAATGAAGAATGATCTTTTCACAGCGTTAATGGTGCCCACCTGAGAAATTCAGCTTTAGACTTGAGGAGATGGGTAGGTAATGATGGTGACAGTGAAGGAGATAATATTCTTTTGTTAAAAAATGAGAACAAAACAATTGAGACTTGAAACAAAATGCCAAAGAACACANTGCATGCACACACCTGTGTTCTCATACAGGAACACTGTCTAAGGATATTTTTGGTATCGTGGCTATAGGAAGAAAGGGTTCTAGCATCTAGTGTGTTCAGTTCAGTTCGGTTCAGCCACTCATCGTGTCCAACTCTTTGCGATCCCATGAACCGCAGCACGCCAGGCCTGTCTGTCCATCACCAACTCTCAGAGTTCACTCAAACTCACGTCCATCGAGTCAGTGATGCCATCCAGCCATCTCATCCTCTGTCGTCCCCTTCTCCTATTAAACATCCTATGATGCATGGAGCAGTCTCCCAAATGAAGAATTATCTTTTCACAATGTTAATGGTGCCCACCTGAGAAATTCAGCTTTAGACTTGAGGAGATGGGTAGGTAATGATGGTGGCAGTGAAGGAGATAATATTCTTTTGTTAAAAAATGAGAACAAAACAATTGAGACTTGAAACAAAATGCCAAAGAACACAGCACTATCCATTTTAAAGGAAAAAAAGACTCAGAAATGCTCATCTTGGCGTTATTTTACTCCAGAGAAGTTTTCCACATTTATATGCCAAAAGCAATTACCATACTTCTGTTTGCTAATGAGGCTGGCATAGGTTTTAGCGTATCTACAGATGGCACTTTAAATGATAGTTAATTTTTAAGTTAAATTTTAAATTTTGTAAGTTTAAATGTTTAAAGCTATGACATCATCTGTTAATATATTCACCACAATAACAGGCCCAGCTCTGTCACATATCAGTGTTGGGCATATGCAAAAACAAAGAGGTTTCCCAAGCCACATGCAAACATCAATCACATTTCTGGAAAGCGTATCCTATATAGAGACTCATTAAGTTGCAGGAAGATTGTGCCTGAGAACCCCATCCCCTCCCTCCTTCCCTCACACATTTCCCTTATGTGACAAGAACTGTGTGATGTCTTTCATTCTGGTCCTCACACAGGATTTCTAATGAGTTAGGTGATCGTGATCAGCCCAATAACCACTGATGCCTCACTCTATCCATCTGTACAATGGACAGTTAGAATCATTTTCTGTTACTCTTCAGCAAGGCTCCATGTGAGAATGCCAAAGCTTGGATGCTCTTCCCCTCAGATGTATATTCAGCGCCTAGATTTTCAGAGCATTCCTTAAAGCCCATTTATGAGTTCACTAGAAATCATCTGACCACTGGTTAACAACTTCTGTATTAAACCAGGTTCTTATACCATTTCCAATTCTAAGAAAAGTTTCAGCTAGACAATATGAAGAATTAGTAAAGGAAATCTCTTTCACCCATAGTAGCCTGGCTAATGACTATTGTCAAGAACAAGGCCACCTGGGTCAGCAAAGAACATTCTAAAGGGAATGACGATAAGCTATCTTTATTTCAAAGAGCAATAAACAAAATCAACCTTCAAAATTCTGTTCTTTAAGACCATTCACATTAGAATACAAATGGTATTAGTCTCAGAATAGACTGTTAAAAAAAAAAATTAGTAAACAGAAATGAGACTAGAAGGGGAATCTCTCCTACTCCGCGATAATAGAGCATGACAGTAAGACTCCTCTGTTTCTCCCTGCCCCCCAGCAACAATTCAGTCAATGAATAGCTATGGACATTGTTTACTATCAGTTCAGTTCAGTTCAGTCACTCAGTTGTGTCCAGCTCTTTGGGACTCCATGAGTTGCAGCACGCCAGGCCTCCCTGTCCATCACCAACTCCCGGAGTTCACTCAAACTCATGTCCATCGAGTCAGTGATGCCATCCAGCCATCTCATCCTCTGTCGTCCCCTTCTCCTCCTGCCCCCAATCCCTCCCAGCATTGGAGTCTTTTCCAATGAGTCAACTCTTCGCATGAGGTGGCCAAAGTACTGGAGTTTCAGCTTTAGCATCATTCCTTCCAAAGAACACCCAGAGCTGATCTCCTTTAGAATAGATAAACAATTTTCCTTCCCTTGCCACGTGGGGACTTGTATATGGCCTATTGTGGCTGTTGTTGAGTCCCTAAGTTCTGTCTGATTCTCTGAGACCCCATGGACTGCAGCATGCCAGCTTCCTTGTCCTTCACTATCTCCTGGAGTTTGCTCAAATGCATGTCCATTGAGTCAGTGATGCCATCCAACATCTCATCCTCTATTGCCCCCTTCTCCTCCTGCTTTCAATCTTATCCCTGCATCAGGGTCTTTTCTAGTGGGTCAGCTCTTCGCATAAGGTGGTCAAAGTATTGGCCTTCATCTTTAGCATCAGTCCTTCCAATGAATATTCGGGGTTGGTTTCCCTTAGGATGGACTGGTTTGATCTCCTTCTGTCCAAGGGACTTTCAAGAGTCCTCTCCAGCACCACAGTTCAAAGCATCAATTCTTTGGCACTCAGACTTCTTTGTGGTCAGACTCTCACATCTGTACCTGACTACTAGAAAAACCATAGCTTTTACAAGATGGACCTTTGTCAGCAAAGAGATGCCTCTGCTTTTTAATATGCTCTCTAGGATTGTCATGGCTCTTTTTCCAAGGAGCAAATATCTTAATTTCTTGGCTGCAGTCAGCATCCACAGTGATTCTGGAGCCTAAGAATATAAAATCTGCCACTGCCGCACACCTTGAATTGTACTTCTCATGGTGGCTCAGATGGTAAAGAATCTGCTTGCAATGCGCGTTTGACCTGGGTTTGATCCCTAGGTCGAGAAGGTCTCCTGGAGAATGGAATGGCAACCCACTTCAGTATTCTTGCCTGAAGAATCCCCATGGACAGAGGAGTTTGGCAGTCTACAGTCCACGGGGTGGCAAAGAATCAGACACAACTGAGCGACTAAGCACAGCACAGCTGATGTTAAATGAACTCATTTTTGCTGGAGAAATTATCTGGCAATATATTTATTTCAGGCCAATATTTTGGTGGCCTGAATGTGGGGACCGGAGGAGATCCTGAAGGCTTCAGGGCTAGTGAGCAGGCAGGTACATGACCACAGCTGAGTCCATCGTCACTCACTGCCTTCTTCCTAACCTTGGAGTCTGAAGGTCTGTCCTTCTCTTGGATGTAAGATCATGCCCTCTCTGCATTTAATGCTCTCTAGCCTTTATTCAAGAACCATTTTAAAGGTTTTGTCTCTCTGATAAAGGCCTGTTTCTTTGAGCACTTGTTTGGCACACCAGTCTGACTTTAAGATCAGACTATTTCAACCTAAGCCAGTCGAAAACACCTTCAACCCATTCCATCCAAAACAAAAACTGCCTAACTGAAACTGCCCGTTTTTCAGCCTTTGGCCTCTTCCTCCGGAATAGGCGTTATTCTCTGGAAACTGGCCGAAAAGTCTTCAGCCAGGTTCCTTTGGACTAATTTGTTTCCTTCGAATTGGCTGAGATTAGCTTGCAAGCTGTTTGAACTGAGTTGTTTGGAGCTGTAAGATGTTTACACTGTTTGAAAATTGTTCTTTTACTCTAGAAAAATATCTCCAAGAAATGGGATTCCAGTTATACAAATATTTTGAGAGCCCCCTTACAGAGACGTCAACAGTTATTTTTTAAACTAAAGTACTTCTTCCTGTGTACCTCTAGCTAAATGGACTGACCAGACCAATGGCAATTTAGAATTATCAATGACCATTAGGGGAACTTTTGAAATTCCTACACTTAATTTCTTAAAACTGAATTGAACTACTCAAAAATTGAAGCTTAAAAATTTCCATTTTGGTTGGTATTAAGAGGCTTCTGAATGTTACCAGAAATCCAAAATTGCTTCTGTATGACATAAGATTGGAATTGTGTGTGTGCCGTGCTGCGCTCAGTCGTTCAGTCGTGTCTGACACTTTTGTGACCCCATGGACTGCAGCCTGCCATACTCCTCTGTCCATGGGGATTCTCCAGGCAAGAATACTGGAGTGGTTGCCATGCCCTCCTCCAGGGGATCTTCCCAATCCAGGGATCGAACCCAGGTCTCGCATTGCAGGGGGATCCTTTACCATCTGAGCCATTACTGAGGCAAATAAACAAAGAAATGAAAAACGGCTCCTGGAGCCTCAGGCTCTTCTCTGGCTTACCGCAGTCTCTGCACCGTTTTACTCCTCCCCGTCTATGGCATCCCCACCTCCTCTATACCCTCACATGCCCCTTGCTGATTCTCTCACTGATCTCATTTTCTCTGGAATTCATCCCACTCTCTTCTCCTCTGGACTTGTCAGAAATCTGCCCCTTTAAAATTATCTGATTGAGTATTTCTGGACTTTTGTATTCCCTGGACTAAAGCTGAATTTCAAGCCATACTCAAAAATTTTCCCAAAGTTACTGAATATCCTCAGATTTGCTGAGGAATTGAATATAATCATTCAAATTAATGAACTTGATTTATCTTAACTTATGCCAGCTAGTTCATATACCAGCTAGTTCAGTGAAGGCCAGGCCCAACAGTGATGAAGGCTACTAATTGGGAAAACCCTGAAAGGTCTCTAGAATTGCAACCAGTGGACCAGAGCACTTATTATATAATCATATTTGGGCGATATCTAGGTAACTTCATTAAACAATTCCTAGGGCTTTTTCAAGCCTATTGATTGACACAAAACTCAAGCTTGCACATGAATATATGATGAACCTGTTCATGACTATGATAACTGACTTCATATTTTTTATCAAAATATAGTTGATTCATTCTGTTAGTTTCAGGTGTACAATGCAGGGCTGTGATATGAAAGGAAGAAAGGAAAGAGAATAGCCTGTGACATAGGTTGAAGGATTTTTCTCCAGTATATCAGATTTTGAAACTTGCTCACAAGAAGACTCTTGAGAATCCTTTGGACAGCAAGGAGATCAAACTACTTAATACTAAAGGAAATCAACCCTGAATATTCATTGCAAAGACTGATGCTGAAGCTCCAATACTTTGGTCATCTGATGTGATTAGACAGCTCACTGGAAAAGACCCTGATGCTGGGAAAGATTGAGAGAAGGAGAAAGGCATGACAGAGAATGAGATAGTTGGAATAGCATCACCAACTCAATGGACGTGAATGTGAGCAAACTCCGGGAGATGGTAAAGAACAGGGAAGTCTGGCATGCTGCTGTCCATGGGGTTGCAGAGTCAGACACAACTTAGCAACTGAACAATAAGAACAGCAAGCACATTACAGATACAAAACCTTTTTGTTCATATGGATGAAATGTAAATCCTTTCCTTTGGTCTACTAGGCCAATTTAGGATACATGTTATCGCTGGATCAGGAAACATTTACTTATTTAAACTAATCATTTATTGCAGATAGAGATGGAGATACAATCTAGATATACTAGACAATTTTTAGTCACATAAACACTGTATTTTGTTCACTATTGTTAAGTATAATTAAAAGCAACTTTTTTTTTCACTTTAACAAAATTGTCAGTTATGTTCCATATATACTGCTTTCCCTTTTGTACTGAATAATAAAATATTAAGAATGATAGAATCACTTTTAGAACCTACTTTGATCAAAGATCATTATATTCTCCTTGTATCTCATTGGCAAAATGGGCTCTGAGCATCTCAAATCCTATTGTTATATAACAAAGGAATAAGACTTTAATCTGTGGCTCAACAAAGATTTTCTGTGAAGGGCCAGAGAGTAAAATATTTGGCTTTGTAGAGACATATGGTCTCTGTCACACATTCACCTTTAACAACTCTTTAATAATGTAAAAAATATTCTGAAGTCATAGGCTGCACAAAAACAAGCCCCTGACTGAATCTGGCTAATGGGCTGTGGTTTTTCCACCTGAGATGGACCAAGGACTGAGTTCACTTAAAAGACTGAACATGGCACAGTGTCTGGAAAATGTATTTCATGTCCATCAGTTAGTAAATCAGAAGTAGGATGCCCAAGCGTCTCAGTGTACCCAGGATGGAGGGGTGTCACAGGCCTTGCGCAGAGCTAAATCCAGGGAAGACTGTCCAACAGGGATGGCTGGTCACCCTAATAAATTCCTCAGATAGGGGAAGTGAAAACTTACAGGAGGAGGGCAAAAGTTTCATGGTTTGACCACCTAATCGAAAAGAAGGGAGAGGTTGCCAGGAGGGAGGTGGCCTTTAGAAGGCTGGTGCAGCTGGATCCTTGTAACCAACTGAACTGGGGTTGGAGCCAGCTACTGCATCCCATGGCTGGTGAAGCCGTTCATTTTTCATGTTTAGGAAAACTTGGGGAAAGAAGATGCAGAGAAGTCACAAAGTAAGAAGTGTCAAGAGGAACCAAATAGGCCAGGTTAACTCTGAAATACAAAGCAAAGATATTTACTCAGAAAAGCAGCTTGAGGTTTCCATTTAAACTTGTCAACAAACAAGAAACGTTGTGTGTGCTCACCTCTGTCCCCAGGTGCTGCTCATTTCATTTTGTTCTTTGGTGTTTTATTTTGTTTTCCCTCCCTCTTTAATGTAATTGGCACCATGTCAAAAAGAGTCCATTCCATGTTCCTCTTGCTGAGGCGATGAAGCAGATGGCATCAGAAGCTAATGCAGCAGGGAAATACAGATCACACTCAGCTTCGTCTGTGTGAGCTTGAGAAAGATGGGTTTAAAAGCAGGTTGGGTTCAGAGAGTAGAGGGGTGAGCATAGGATGCCAAAGAGACCCAAAAAGAGATGTTAGGAAAATATGATGTCCCACTGCTAAGGAGATGACTATTTCAAGGCTGACTTATGTTTCATTAATATATAATAATTTCAGTGCAATTCTGTAATGAGATCAATAGATTCAGAAAGATCACCATCGAAAGCAGCACTAAGCAGCAGAACAGAAATCTCACCTAATATAAGAGCAGCAAATGTCTTAACATTGGAACAATCAAAAGAGCTAGCAAGACGGATCAGTAATCTAAGTAAAATGGAGCTACGAGGGAAAGGGGGCCTTGCGTGAATCTCAGAAAAAACATTCCTGTATTTCCCTGGATGCATTCTATTCCTTAGGAAGTATTAAACATCTCACATGTTCTCATTAATTTACACAATCCTCTCAAGAGGTCTATGGGAAAGAAATGTTGACACCCATTTCATAGGCAGCAGGATTCAATTATTTCCCCAAAGCCATGTCTTAAAAACGTGCCGATACTGGGAACATCATCTGTTTCCCTGAACTCCAAAACAATCCAAATTTGAAGAGAAAAGAAAAGCAATGAAAACACACATCACTTATTAGACTGGGAAATACTGGATTGGCCAAAATTTTCATTTACAGAAAAACCCCAGTGAAATTTTTGGCCAAACCAATGCATTAAGAGACCTTATATTCAACATTAGAATTATTATTGCAAATAGGATGAGGGACCATAGGATAAAAGATATTACTTAGGGCAGAATTCTGAGGGTGGGATTAAAATGTCACTATATTCAGGTAGAATCCCTTAAAAAATTAAGGTAGAGAAGCTAGCAAGTTTTGTTTTGTTTTTTAAGCCTCCCCAAACTAGGGTACAATATCCGCCTGGGGCAGGACAATGAGGGAGAACAATTCTGAGGAATCAGCATCAGCAAGGCCGTGCGGCACCCCAGGGGCTTCTGCCCTGTCTTCAGCACCTGATGTGCCGACTGTGTTCCCCCCGATGCCAGACAGGGCTCTGAGCATGAAGCCTCAGGCAACAGCCCGGAAAGTGGCCAGAGGCCAGCCCTGAAGGGCCAGTTACTCTGGAAGAACCTTAGGGGCCTGCCTTAGCTTGAGAGCTCTTGAAGAAAGCAGTAGCTTCCTGCGAAGCAGGAAGTATCAGCCCGGTCCCCGCACTTCTCTGTGCAAGCTGAACTCTGACACCAGGAAGTAATCACTCCTTCGTTACGGCTGGTCTGCACTGCTGCTGCTGCTGCTGCTGCTGCTGCTGCAAGTCGCTTCAGTCCTGTCCAACTGTGCGACCCCATAGACGGCAGCCCCCCAGGCTCCCCCGTCCCTGGGATTCTCCAGGCAAGAACACTGGAGTGCGTTGCCATTTCCTTCTCCAATGCATGAAAGTGAAAAGTGAAAGGGAAGTCGCTCAGTCGTATCCGACCCTCAGGGACCCCATGGACTGTAGCCCCCCAGGCTCCTCCGTCCATGGGATATTCCAGGCAAGAGTACTGGAGTGGGGTGCCACTGCCTTCTCCGTGGTCTGCGCTACTTCAAGCTATAGTAAGTACTCGTGGTGCTGAGGGACGAAGAAAGAGAAGTCCTGCATGATGCTTACAGTCCCGTGGTGTTCTGGTAAAATGACAAACAGCCCGCTCTCTGTGGGGTAGGTCTGATTTGTACCCGCTGCAGGTTGCAGTGATATAAATAATCCCACCATGACCAGTTTCAAGCTGTCGATGTGATTTCAAACTCCTTAGAAAATTTCTGAAAATGTAGTAATTAGATGCTGGTAGGAGCCCATCAGGTGCATCACTGATGATGCTAAGGAGTTGAACTTCAAGACAAAGTAGCTGATTCTTGGAGCGGGGAGTGAAGTCTCCAATCGCGAAGTACTAGATTGATTTCCTAGTTTCTGTATTCTCACATACACTTCTCATTTCCAAAGAGACAAGAGTCCAAGAGACTCATGGCTGCTTCTGTTACAGGAAATAAAGTATGGTGTGAGAGTATGGTCACGTCCCAGCTCTCAGGAGGGACCCAGGGATGGCCACCAGGTGGGAGTTCTTGGCTTCACACTGGAAAGAATTCAAGAGCAACCATAGTAAAGAGGAGTGGGGGTCATCTGAGAAGGCAAGAGGCCCTAAAACACGTGGTGGTTCGTTTTTGTAAGCTGGGTAATTTCATAGGCTAGTGAGAGGGACGATTATTTTAACTATTTCAGGGAAGGGGTAGAGATTTCCAGGAACTGGATTATGGCTCACTTTTTGGCCTTTCATGGTTGGACTCAGAACTGTCATGTGCCTATACGTGTGTCATTTAGCATATGCTAATATATTGCAATGAACATATAATAAGGCTCAGGGTTTACTGGAAGTCAGTCATCTGGCATCTTGGACCTCGTTGGTTCTAACCAGTTTGTTTTCTTCTCAGTGCAATGTCATTCTTTTCAAGGTTGTCCCCTGCCCTCTTCCTATCCAGCCTCCAGGGACTGTCAATTTTGCTGGTCTGGAAGCCCCACAAGATTTCCGTTCTAAAGCTTAAATACTGTTTATGGTCCAGAGCAGGAATTCTATATACACAATTGCCTATTGATTAATGATTGGTCTGCCTTTCATCATTGGTTGATCGGTTTCATCATTGGGTGGTGATCGGTTTCATCATTGGGTGGTGATTGGCTGATGATCTCTGCCTTTGTTTCTCCTTTTAGACCTCCCTCTAGGGCTCATGGGGGAAAAACAAAGTAACTTGATGAAAGAAAGTTCCGGTTAGGGTGTGGAAATTCTCGGGAAGAAAAACATATTCCTTCACCTTTCAAGGTTTTTCTGACTGGTCTAAAAATTAACTTGACGTGAGACAGATTAGGAAGAGAAAATATAATTTAACTATGTATGTACAGGGAATCTGAACCCAATAGATCCCAAAGGCAGTCAGGCAAAATGAGATATATTGTCATTCTTGACTAAGAAGGGGCAGGGGTCTGAGACTTCAAAGAGAAGACAGGGAATTTACAGCAACTGTGTGGTAAACAAATGTTTGCTGGGCCATGGAGAAGCAATGGGACACAGGGAGGTATTTTAACAAACAGACTTTGCCACGTTCCTCCCTGTCTACCATATCTTGTTCATAACATACTATGGATTTCTCTGGTAATACTTCTCTTTCCTGGAATGTGCCCTCTATCGAATTGTTTTAGGCAGTTAAGGGGGTGGGGTGAAAAGAAAAACTTGCTGAGTCTTCTGTCTCTTCCTCATGCCAAAGACACATATTTTAAAGTGGCAAATTTTGCTTCCCTATAGAACCATGGCAGAAAGTGGATTAAAGCAATTCATCCCATACCCTGTTTCTCTCACTACAAACCCAGATGAAGACGACTGATGTGAACTCGTTTTACTTTATGTAAACAGCATACAATGAAGTAGTGGCCTCACGTCTCTGACTTAAGGAAAGGTTCCCTGAAGTTAGATTATTGTGCTTATTTGAAATTCAAATAATTCCAGGAGAACACTGAGGTGACATATAGCTTTAGGGAAAGAGAGATACCAAAGGTCTTTAGGTACAAGGCAATTACTTAGTCAAGTTAGCAAAGCAATCAAGGCATTTGCTCAGCTCTTTGCATACATATCTCATTCTCATCTTGAAAGTCTTAGTTATAACCTCCTCAAAGAAGCTTTCACACACACACACACATTCATTCAGGGTCACCCCTAGCACATCATCCTGTTTCAGTTCAGTTCAGTCCCTCAGTTGTGTCTGACTCTTTGCATCCCCATGAATCGCAGCACGCCAGGCCTCCCTGTCCATCACCAACTCCCAGAGTTCACTCAGACTCACGTCCATCGAGTCAGTGATGCCATCCAGCCATCTCATCCTCTGTCATCCCCTTCTCCTCGTGCCCCCAATCCGTCCCAGCATCAGAGTCTTTTCCAATGAGTCAACACTTCTCATGAGGTGGCCATAGTACTGGAGTTTCAGCTTTAGCGTCATTCTTTACAAAGAAATCCCAGGACTGATCTCCTTTAGAATGGACTGGTTGGATCTCCTTGCAGTCCAAGGGACTCTCAAGAGTCTTCTCCAACACCACAGTTCAAAAGCATCGATTCTTCGGTGCTCAGCTTTCTTCACAGTCCAACTCTCACATCCATACATGACCACTGGAAAAACCATAGCCTTGACTATCTTCACGGAAATATCACTATATAAAATCACTTTAGACATTTACTTATTTCCTGTTTAAGTCTGTTAGAATATAGAGCCAGGAAAATGGAAACTTTCTCTTGCTCATTTTGATGCCCAAAACTGTCTCTGTGCACTGGTGCTGAATCGAATCTCAAAGACAAAGTTCTGGGTAAAGTAGAAAAGAATACCTTTATATTTTTGCCAGGCAAAGGGGATTGTGTTTCTCAGAATTGTGCACCTATCCAGGGGAATTTCAGTTCAGTTCAGTTGCTCATTTGTGTCTGATTCTGCGACCCCATGGATTGCAGCCTGCCAGGCCTCCCTATCCATCACCAGCTCCTGGAGCTGACTCAAACTCATGTCCATTGAGTCAGTGATGCCATCCAACTATCTTATCCTCTGTTGTCCCCTGTTCCTCCTGCCTTCAATCTTTCCCAGCATCAGAGTCTTTTCAAATGAGTCAGCTCTTCGCATCAGGTGGCCAAGGTATTGGAGTTTCAGCTTCAGCATCAGTCCTTCCAATGAATATTCACAACTGTTTTCCTTTAGGATGGACTGGATGGATCTCCTTGCTCTCCAAGGGACTCTCAAGAGTCTTCTCCAGCACCACAGTTCAAAAACATCAGTTCTTCAGAGCTCAGCTTTCTTCATAGAAACAACTTTACAGTGTTATTTAAGCCTCACACTGTACCCAGTAGGACAACAGGTGCCCTAAAAGATGCATGGATGGCAAATGAAGACAGTTTGGCAGATGCTGGGACTGAGGTTTGGTGGAAGAAACCAGAGATCCATGGGGAGAAAGGCTCAGGATCTTGACAAAATCCTAAATATTCTGACTGTGGTTCTGACTGTGAATATTCTGACTGTGGTTCATGTATGTCAAGTGTGATAACAACATTTGCCCAACAGAGTTACTGTGAAAGTTAAGTAAGATGCAAGGAAGCTTCTGACACAGAGTTAAAGACCAGTTAAATCTAGTTCCCTCCCCATTCCTAGGCAGAAAATCAAATTTAGGAGAAAACAGCTAAGGGATAAAAGAGTTATTCTCAGCCTTGGGGCCTTCATAGGGGAGTGCTTCTCAGAGCCCACCCTTATGGAATATCACACTTGATTTCATGCTCTACCACCATGATTTTGAAATGGTTTGTAGTTGTGAATGAGGAATCCCTCCTTTTCATCTTTCACAGGATACCGCATGTTATGTAGCTGGTTCTGCTTTCCCAGAGCTCAGATATTTGTGGCTTCTGTGTCCTGTCCCAGTCATGCAGGTAGGGGCCTGGCTAAATGCTACTCTAAATAAGGCACCCAATCTGCACACTCTAAAATGAGGAGAATGAACTTGAATTCCCAGCCATTTCCTTATTTCCTCTCCTTCCACTGTTCTTACTGCTCCATTGCTTTCTACTGGCCTTAATTTAAGATTGGGGGGAAATTGAGTTTAAATATATGTCACTGACTTAATGTACGAGTTTGAGCAAACTCGGGGGAATAGTGAAGGACAGGAAAGCCTGGTGTGCTGCCATCATGGGGTCCCAAAGAGTCGGCCACAAATGGGTGACTGAACAACATATATATTTGTATATATGCATACGGAAAGTGCTCACTATCTGACTTAAAAGTTTAAGGATGCAGTAAGGCAGTCAATGAAGATTAATTCATTCCAGAAACATTTCTAAATCTTTAGAACATTGATTAATAAAATTTTATACTTAATTTCTTAAACTTGCTTTACAGGGATGATACAATTTAGAGACAAATTACTTTTAGGAGAACGCTGTGTTCCATGAGCTGAAAAATATACTGGACAAATAAAGTGAACAAATTCTTAGATGCATGATAGAAAAGAAAGAAAGATAGTGAATTTGCTCAGTTGTGTCTGGCTCTTTGCAACCACATGGACTGTAGCCTACCAGGCTCCTCTGTCCATGGGATTTTCCAGGCAAGAGTACCAGAGTGGGTTGCCATTTCCTTCTCCAGGGGATCATCCCAAGCCAGGGATTGAACCCAGGTCTCCTGCACCGTAGGCAGATGATTTACCATCTGAGCCACAAGGGAAGACTAGAAGCATAATATTTGGAGCTTAATATCACTTGGGTGGAACCTGGCTATCTCACCTCTCTTATTCAAAATTCTACCAGTAGTATAAGCTCATATGAGTAAAAACTAAAGTAAGTGTGGGTAAACAAAAACATTAGTGTCTAATAACTGCTCTGAGCACTTTCAAAGCTTTGGTTTTTCCAGTAGTCATGTATAGATGTGAGAGTTGGACTATAAAGAAAGCTGGGCACAGAAGAATTGATGCTTTTGAAATGTGGTGTTGGAGAAGACTCTTGAGAGTCCCTTGGACTGCAAGGAGATCTAACCAGTCCATCCTAAAGGAAATCAGTCCTGAATATTCATTGGAAGGACTGATGTTGAAGCTGAAACTCCAATACTTCGGCCACCTGATGCGGAGAACTGAACCATTCGATAAGACCCTGATGCTGGGAATGATTGAAGGCAGGAGGAGAAGGGGATGACAGAGGATGACATGGTTGGATGGCATCACTGATTCAATGGACATGAGTGTGAGTAGGCTTTGGAAGTGGGTGATGGACAGGGAGGCCTGGAGTGCTGCAGCCCATGGGGTCACAAAGAGTCAGACACAACTGAGAGACTGAACTGACTTAACTGAACAGAGCACTTACCCTCATGCCATGATCTGAGTTCTTCTTATTCCTTTTATAAATACAATACTGCTAAGGAGGCTCCAGTTTCTCAATTTTCATTTGATTAAATTTAATAAATTAGACTAGAAGAGAAGACTACATCATAGGCTGGTGTCCAGGGAATATCATTACCAAGAGCAAATGTGGAAGGGGAAAAGCATGTCTGTGTATCTAGATCTATATTGTGGTTGCTTAGTCAACAAGTAGCTTAGACACCAATTTGTGTACAATTCTTTTGTGACCCCAGGGATAGTAGTCCACCAGGTTCTATCCCAGCCCATGGATTTCCTGGGTAAAAATACTGGAGTAGGTTGCCATTTCTTTCTCCAGGGGATCTTCCCAACCCAGGGATTGAACCCATGTCTCCTGCTTGGCAGCCAGATTCTTTATCATTGGAGACATCCCAGAAACCCCAAACATGTGTATCCATATTTAAACACTCAAGGAAATGAACACTTAAAATTACTGCATTTTATGCTGTTTCTTAATGTAAATTTTACCTTATTATAAGGAAAAGGGGAAGTAAAGATATAAATTATCTGACCATTTGCAGTTAGATTTTTACATCATTTCTAATGTTGATTATTTTACAGCTGGTTAGTTTGCTAACAGAACCTCTTCTGCTCCATCCTGTGTGGTTAAGTATCTGTGACCCTCCAAGTACAGTAACATGAGCACAGATGTAACATTTGCATTGTCTACCAATTGCCTTGCCACCATTAAGGAAGTGGAAAATGCTACCAGGAGACATTGTAGACTTTCATTTTCTTAATATTACTCTCTTTAAGGGTATATTATCATGGTATAGCCACATACTTGAATATACAGTAGAAAATCTTATACTGACTGTCTTTGTCCTTTTGAATCAGAGTCTTTTAGCATAATTTAAATGTAGTGTGCGAGTGTATCTGCGCACTCAGTTGCTAAGTCGTGTTTGATTCTTTGTGACCCCATGGACTGCATCCCACTCCTCTATCCATAGAATTTTTCAGGAAAAGAATAGTGGAGTGGGTTTCCTTGCCCTCCTCCAGGGGACCTTCCCAACCCAGGGATCAAACCCTCATGTTTTTCATCTCATGCATTGGCAGGCAGATTTTTTACCACTGTGACACCTACAAAGCCCTATAACTTAAATATACATATGTAACAGTGTCTGTAGTAGGAAACCACTTATCAATTTCTATGTCTCATTTCTTACATGAAGTACTTTTGGGAAATTGTAGCTTTAATATCTTAAAGGTGAAAGGAGTTGTTCATCTTAAAATATTTTGATGATTATAAAAAGAACTCTCGAGTGTAAGTCTAAATTCTTACAAAAATACAAAGTGCTTTCAATTCAGTTCAGTTGCTCAGTTGTGTCTGACCCTTTGTGATCCCATGAACCGCAGCACTCTAGGCCTCCCTGTCCATCACCAACCCCCAGATTCTACCTAAACTCATGTCCGTTGAGTCAGTGATGCCATCCAACCATCTCATCCTGTGCTGTCCCCTTTTCCTCCTGCCCTCAATCTTTCCCAGCATCAGGATCTTTTCAAATGAGTCAGTTCTTCACATGAGGTGGCCAAAGTATTGGAATTTCAGCTTCAACATCGGTCTTTCCAAGGAACACCCAGGACTGATCTCGTTTAGAATGGACTGGTTTGATCTCCTTGCAGTCCAAGGGACTCTCAAGAGTCTTCTCCAACACCAGTTTAAAAGCATCAGTTCTTCGGCGCTCAGCTTTCTTCACAGTCCAACTCTCACATCCATACATGACCCCAGGAAAATCCATAGCCTTGACTAGACAGACCTTTGTTGACAAAGTAATGTCTCTGCTTTTTAATATGCTGTGCTTTAGTGTTTTTGAAAATTAAGGGATATGTATTAAGCCCAAGTTTTCATTTTTAATCTAGTTCCATTAATCAACAATTTCATTTTTCAGTCAAGGAGAATAGAGAACACTAGGACAAGCAACAATGTCCCTTTACTCTCTTAGGGTCTGAGAATTAAATTGAGGTAAGAGATTAGGGGGAGAACAGCANGGAGTGCACAGAGGTAAATGGATAAACAAAGGAAAAGCCCAGTGGTTACCTAGTAGGATGAGCCAAGTGGCAATGGAGGAAAAGTATAACGGGTGGGGAGGGGAGGCTCACAGAAGCTAAGTTATTCTAACAAGGTCTGTTTGTATAGATTTTTCTCAGCTTCGACTGTCTCTGGTGACTAGAAAGTTTCTTCTCTCCCTATACAGGAAAAACAGAGTGTTCTTGTTGTATCCACTCTTTTCCAAGTACCTTTAGTTCAAAATAATCCTTATGTTAAATTGTCATATTTGGGGGTTGTATATTCTACTACCCTTCAATATTATACAGGTACTTGTTATATAGGTATAGGGGTGTGTG
>SJYQ01000209.1:61611-75090 GCA_006410935.1 Redunca redunca | reverse complement strand
TTTTGAAAATTAAGGGATATGTATTAAGTCCAAGTTTTCATTTTTAATCTAGTTCCATTAATCAACAATTTCATTTTTCAGTCGAGGAGAATAGAGAACACTAGGACAAGCAACAATGTCCCTTTGCTCTCTTAGGGTCTGAGAATTAAATTGAGGTAAGAGATTAGGGGGAGAACAGCATACAGATTTTTACGTGGACATGGGAGTGTGCAGAGGTAAATGGATAAACAAAGGAGAAGCCCAGTGGTTACCTAGTAGGATGAGCCAAGTGGCAATGGAGGAAAAGTATAATGGGTGGGGAGGGGAGGCTCACAGAAGCTAAGTTATTCTAACAAGGTCTGTTTGTATAGATTTTTCTCAGCTTTGACTCTGTCTCTGGTGACTAGAAAGTTTCTTCTCTCCCTATACAGGAAAAACAGAGTGTTCTTGTTGTATCCACTCTTTTCCAAGTACCTTTAGTTCAAAATAATCCTTATGTTAAATTGTCATATTTGGGGGTTGTATATTCTACTACCCTTCAATATTATACAGGTACTTGTTATATAGGCATAGGGGTGTGTGTGTGTGTGTGTGTGTGTGTGTGTGCACGCGTGCACGCGTGCTCAGTCATGTCTGGCTCTTTGCACCTGCATGGACTATAGCCTGCCAGGCTCTTTTGTCCATGGGATTCTCCAGGCAAAAATACTGGAGAGGGTTGCCATTTCCTACTCTAGGGATCTTCCTGACCCAGGGATCAAACCGGAGACTCTTGCATCTCCTGCATTAGCAGGTGGATTTTTTACCATGTGCTACTTGGGAGGGCTTCCCTCCTGGCTCAGACAGTAAAGAATCTGCCTGCAAGGCAGGAGACCAAATCTATGTGTAAGTATGGCTGAATAAAAGAAAGAGTTTGGAAAAGGAGTATAGGTGTTTATTTAGCTTAATGAAAAAAATAAATAAACCTGGCAACTCTTAACTATGTGCTGTGGTGTTCAAAACTATAATAAATTCACATACTGTCTCAAGTTTATCTAAGTTTAAAGGAGTGACTACAAAAATCAAGGCTTCCTTCATAGTTCAGCCAGTAAAGAATCTGCCTACAATGCAGGAGACCCAGATTTGATTCCTGGGTCAGGAAGACCCCCTGGAGAAAGAAATGGCAACCCTCTCCAGTAGTATTGCCTGAAGAATCCCATGGACAGAGGAGCCTAGCGGGCTACAGTCCAGGGGGTTGCAAGAGTCGGACAATCCTGACTGACTAAGCACACACATATAAAAATCAACTGAAAGAAGTTTTTCATGTCTCCTAAAAAAAAAAAAAATCCAGGCAACATTATTTTATGGACAGAATCCAACAAGCTCTTTGAAAAAGATTAGGCTTGATCCTTCCTGGATGAGACAGAATTCATAATCAAGATTTGAAATCAGAAAAGTTCTAGGTTTTATTTCCTAACACTTGAAAAACTATCTTCAAACTCACTGGGAAAGAGAAAGGAAGTAAACATATGATCAACTGTGAGGAGAGTTTTTCTGTCCCAACAATACTTAGGGTAGCTTGGCCACCAACTTCATACAAGCTGTTACTTTCAGAAAAACAAAAAGACCCTTGGTATAGAGGGCCCAAATTCAATATGATGTCTGCTAAAAATCATGCACACAGTTTCCTTAATACAGGCAACCTAATGTATAACTCCAGTGTATCTTTTAGGGTTTCATATTTCTACTTACATTGAAAGCATGTATACTGGAGTGGGGAGCCATTCCTTTCTCCAGGGGGTCTTCCAATCCAAAGGATCCAACCAGGATCTCCTGAGTTGTAAGCAGATTCTTTACCCTCTGAGTCACCAGGGAAGCCCCCATTATTAATAATAACAAAATTAAAATAGTTTAATTTTAGTTTCAGCTAAAGTGAAACTAGATTGCCAGTTATAAAACCCTACATATGTCATTGTTGTATTGTGATTTATAATAATATATATAAATTATATTTATATATAATATAAAGGGGCCAGGGGCAGCAGCCGGGAGGAGCGACCCCACGTCCAAGGAGTGGTGGCTGCGCAGGCGCTGGAGGGCCTAGAGGAGCTATTCCATGTTCAAAGTCGGGAGGGGTGGCAGTGAGGAGATACCCCTTGTCCAAGGTAAGGAGCAGCGGCTGTACTTTGCTGGAGCAGCTGTGAAGAGATATCCCACATCCAAGGTAAGAGAAACCCAAGTAAGATGGTAGGTGTGGCAAGAGGGCATCAGAGGGCAGACACACTGAAACCGTAATCACAGAAAACTAGTCAATCTAACCACACTAGGACCACAGCCTTGTCTAACTCAGTGAAACCAAGCCATGCCCTGTGGGGCCACCCAAGATGGGCGGGCATGGTGGAGAGGTCTGACAGAATGTGGTCCACTGGAGAAGGGAATAGCAAACCACTTCAGTATTCTTGCCTTGAGAACCCCATGAACAGTATGAAAAGGCAAAATGATAGGATACAGAAAGAGGAACTCCCCAGGTCAGTAGGTGCCCAATAGGCTACTGGAAATTAGTGGAGAAATAACTCCAGAAAGAATGAAGGGATGGAGCCAAAGCAAAAAAAAAAAAATACCCAGTTGGGGATGTGACTAGTGATAGAAGCAAGGTCTGATGCTGTAAAGAGCAATATTGCATAGGAACCTGGAATGTCAGGTCCATGAATCAAGGCAAATTGGAAGTGGTCAAACAGGAGATGGCAAGAGTGAACGTCCACATTCTAGGAATCAGTGAACTAAAATGGACTGGAATGGGTGAATTTAACTCAGATGACCATTATATCTACTACTGCAGGCAGGAATCCCTCAGAAGAAATGGAGTAGCCATCATGGTCAACAAGAGAGTCCAAAATGCACTACTTGGATGCAATCTCAAAAATGACAGAATGATCTCTGTTCATCTCCGAGGCAAACCATTCAATATCACAGTTATCCATGTCTATGCCCCAACCAGTAATGCTGAAAAAGCTGAAGTTAAACAGTTTTATGAAGACCTACAAGACCTTTTAGAAATAACACCCAAAAAAGATGTCCTTTTCATTATAGGGGACTGGAATGCAAAAGTAGGAAGTCAAGAAACACCTGGAGTAACAGGCAAATTTGGCCTTGGAATGCAGAATGAAGCAGGNGAAGAAACACAAGCTGGAATCAAGATTGCCGGGAGAAATATCAATCACCTCAGATATGCAGATGACACCACCCTTATGGCAGAAAGTGAACAGGAACTAAAAAGCCTCTTGATGAAAGTGAAAGAGGAGAGTGAAAAAGTTGGCTTAAAGCTCAACATTCAGAAAACAAAGATCATGGCATCTGGTCCCATCACTTCATGGGAAATCGATGGGGAAACAGTGGAAACAGTGTCAGACTTTATTTTGGGGGTGCTCCAATATCATTGCAGATGGTGATTGCAGCCATGAAATTAAAAGACGCTTACTCCTTGGAAGAAAAGTTATGACCAACCTAGATAGCATATTCAAAAGCAGAGACATTACTTTGCCAACAAAGTTCCATCTAGTCAAGGCTATGGTTTTTCCTGTGGTCATATATGGATATGAGAGTTGGACTGTGAAAAAAGCTGAGTGCCAAAGAATCGATGCTTTTGAACTGTGGTGTTGGAGAAGACTCTTGAGAGTCCCTTGGACTGCAAGGAGATCCAACCAGTCCATTCTGAAAGAGATCAGCCCTGGGATTTCTTTGGAGGGAATGATGCTGAAGCTGAAACTCCAGTACTTTGGCCACCTCATGTGAAGAGTTGACTCATTGGAAAAGACTCTGATGCTGGGAGGAATTGGGGGCAGGAGGAGAAGGGGACGACAGAGGATGAGATGGCTGGATGGCATCACGGAATCGATGGACGTGAGTCTGAGTGAACTCTGGGAGTTGGTGATGGACAGGGAGGCCTGGTGTGCTGCGATTCATGGGATCGCAAAGAGTCAGACACGACTGAGTGACTGAACTGAACTGAATAATATATATTTGGTCTTTCTTCTCATTTGTGGCACATAGCTCCTAAAACTCCTGCAATATCCTAATATAGTGATAAGAGCTTTAGAGACATCTTTTGTTATATTTTTTGTCCCTGCCTCCTGAGAGCTCCATAGACAAAAAAGAAAGGAATATCTTTTGTTATTCATAACATCATCCTTTCATCATTCTCTGATTTTATGTTAATGAGGTAATGCTTAGAAAGCTCCTAGATATTCCTGGGATGGTAGCTGGGTGCCAGGGGAACCATGATTAGACATTTGGAATTTCTAGCCCCACTTTCAGACCTCTGGGCAGAGCATAGGTGCTGATCGTATATTTGCTCTAAAATTTGAGGGCTTAACTAATAAAGCCAATGATGTAATCAACCATGCCTATATAACATAGCCTACATAGAAATCCTTGAACTGAGGGATTCAGAGGTTGGTGACCCTTCACTCCCCTATGCCAGCGTTCCAGGATGGAAGTGTTAGGAGGAAGGACCAGGCGACTCTACACCCCTCCCACACACCTTGTCCTGTGTGTCTCATCCGACTGTGCCTGGGTTGTAGCCTTGTCATTCAGTAAGTAAACCATTTTCCTGAGTTCTGTGTGTTCCAACAATTTATCAAACCCAAGGAGTCCTGTTCATGGGGTTTCAAGGATTAGATCTGACAGACAGAGTGCCTGATGAACCATGGATGGAGGTTTGTGACATTGTACATAAGGCAGTGTTCAAGACCATCCCCAAGAAAAATAAAATGCAAAAAGGTAAAATTGTCTAAGGAGGCCTTACAAATAGTTTAGATAAGGAGAGAAGCTAAAGGCAAAGGAGAAAAGGAAAGATATACCCACTTGAATGCAGAGTTCCAAAGAATAGCAAGGAGAGATAAGAAAACCTTCCTTAGTGATCAATGCAAAGAAATAGGGGGAAATAATAGTAATAATAGTATGGTAAAGACTAGAGATCTCTTCAAGAAAATTAGAAATACCACGGGAAATTTTCATGCAAAAATGAGCACAATAGACAGAAATGGTATGGATCTAACAATATGAAGTTATTAAGAGGTGGAAACAATACACAGATCTGTACAGAAAAGATCTTCATGACCCAGAAAACCACCATGGTGTGATCACTCACCCAGAGCCAGACAGCCTGGAATGCGAAGTCAAGTGGGCCTTAGGAAGCATCACTAAGAACAAAGCTAGTGGAGGTGATGGAATTCTAGTTGAGCTCTTTCAAATCCTGAAAGATGGTGCTGTGAAAGTGCTGCACTCAATGTGCCAGCAAATTTGGAAAACTCAGGAGTGGCCACAGGACTGGAAAATGTCAGTTTTCATTCCAATCCCAAAGAAAGGCAATGCCAAAGAATGCTCAAACTACTGCACAATTGCACTCATCTCACATGCTAACAATGGAGAAGGCAATGGCACCCCACTCCAGTACTCTTGCCTGGAAAATCCCATGGACAGAGGAGTCTGGTGGGCTGCAATCCATGGGGTCGCTATGAGTCAGACACAACTGAGCAACTTCACTTTCACTTTTCACCTTCATGCATTGGAGAAGGAAATGGCAACCCACTCCAGTGGGGAGCCTGGTGGGCCACCATCTATGGGGTCGCACAGAGTTAGACATGACTGAAGCTACTTAGCAGCAGCAGCAGCACATGCTAGCAAAGTAATTCTCAAAATTCTCCAAGCCAGGCTTCAACTGTACGTGAAACATGAACTTCCAGAAGTTCAAGCTGGATTTAGAAAAGGCAAAGGAACCAGAATTCAAATTGCCAGCATCCTCTGGATCATCAAAAAAGCAAGAGAGTTCCGGAAAAACACCTACTTCTGCCTTATTGACTACACCAAAGCCTTTGACTGTGTGGATCACAACAAACTGTGGAAAATTCTTCAAGAGATGGGAATACTAAAACACTTTACCTGCCTCCTGAGGAATCTGTGTGAAGGTTAAGAAGC
This sequence comes from Redunca redunca, assembly GCA_006410935.1. Taxonomy (NCBI): domain Eukaryota; kingdom Metazoa; phylum Chordata; class Mammalia; order Artiodactyla; family Bovidae; genus Redunca; species Redunca redunca. Next base: position 69,159 of record SJYQ01000209.1, on the reverse strand, counting down.
AACAGTTAGAATTGCTTCTAACTGTTCTAACATAGGACAACAGACTGGTTCCAAATTTGTAAAGGAGTATGTCAAGGCTGTATATTGTCACCCTGCTTATTTAACTTACATGCACTGTACATCATGAGAAATGCTGGACTGGATGAAGCACAAGCTGAAATCAAGATTGCTGGGAGAAATATCAATAACCTTAGATATGCAGATGGCACCACCCTTATGGCAGAAAGTGAAGAATAACTAAAGAGCCTCCTGATGAAAGTGAAAGAAGAGAGTGAAAAAGTTGACTTAAAGCTCAACATTCAGAAAACGAAGATCATGGCATCTGGTCCCATCACTTCATGGCAAATAGATGGGGAAACAATGGAAACAGTGAGAGACTTTATTTTTGGGGCTCCAAAATCACTACAGATGGTGACTACAGCCATGAAATTAAAAGATGCTTGCTCTTTGGAAGATAAATTATGTCAACCTAGACAGCATATTAAAAAGCAGAGACATTACTTTGCCAACAAAGGTCCAGCTAGTCAAAGCTATGGTTTTTCCAGTAGTTCCATATGGATGTGAAAGTTAAACTATAAAAAAGCTGAGCACCAAAAAAACGATGTTTTTTTTTTTTTTTTTGTACCTGTTTATTGTTGTTTTTGAACTATGTTGTTGGAGAAGACTCTTGAGAGTCCCTCGGACTACAAGGAGATCCAACCAGTCCATCCTAAAGGAGATCAGTCCTGAATATTGATCGGAAGGACTGATGCTGAAACTGAAACTCCAATACTTTGGCCACCCACTGGGAAGAACTGACTCATTTGAAAAGACCCTGATGCTGGAAAAGATTGAAAGTGGGAGGAGAAGGGGATGACAGAGGATGAGATGGTTGGATGGCATCACCAACTCAATGGACATGAGTTTAAGTAAACTCTGGGAGTTGGTGATAGACAGGAAGGCCTGGCATGCAGTCCATGGGATCACAAAGAGTCTAACATGACTGAACAACTGAACTGAACTGAAGGAGTCCTGGTAACTTATTTATAGCTGGTCAGAAACCCAGGTGACAATCTGTGCTTTTGATTGTCATCAGAAGTAGTAGGAAAACATTCTTACAGAACTCGGGCTTTAATCTGTGGGACCTGATGTTATTTTCAGGTGTGTGTGTCCAACTCTTGAGACGCTATGGATGTAGCCAACTAGGCTCCTCTCTCCATGGGTTTTTCCCAGGCAAGAATATCGATCTTCCTGACCCAGGGACTGAACCCGCCTCTCCTGTGTCTTCTGCATGACAGCCAGATTCTTTATCGCTAAGGTTTCCCTGGAGGCTCTGTTTGTAAAGAGACTGCCTGCAATGCGGATGACCTGGATTTGATCCCTGGGTTGGGAAGATCTGCTGGAGAAAGAAATGGCAACCCACTTCAGAATCCTTGCCTGGAGAATTCCATGGACAGAAGAGCCTGGTGGGCTAAAATCCATGGGGTCACAAAGAGTCTGACAGGACTGAGTGACCAATTTCATTTTTCACTGTCACTTTCTTAATCGCTGAGCCACTGGGGATGCCCTATGTCCAGATAGGTAGTGTCAGAATTGGGGGGTTCCAAGGTGAATCTAAAGAAAGTGAAAGTGAAAGGTGCTCGGTGGTGTCCGACTCTTTGCGACCCCACGGACTATACAGGCCATGGAACTCTCCAGCCAGAATACTGGAGTGGGTAGCCTTTCCCTTCTCCAGGGGATCTTCCCAACCCAGGGATCGAACCAAGCTCACCTGCATTGCAAGTGGATTCTTTACCAACTGAGCTATCAGGGAAGCCCCTAGAGGTAAAGAAACGGCCTGCCAATGCAGGAGACATGAGAGACTAGGGTTCGATCCCTGGGTCGAGAAGATCCCCTGGAGGAGGGCAGGGCAACCTACTCCAGTACTCTTGCCTGGAGGATCCCGTGGACAGAGGAGCCTGGCAAGTTGTAGTCCATAGGGTCGCACAGAGTCAGACATGACTGAAGTGATTCAGCGTGCACAGTGTTAGAACTGAGTTAAATTGTAGGAAATGAAGTTGTGTTGGAGAATTGCTGGGGCTGAGAGGGGAAGTCCCAAACATTTGGGGACCAAGAAGGATTGAGAGTAGAGTGTTGAAAGGAGGGACATGAGGCTTTCTTTCAGGGTCAGTATAGTATTTCCTAAAATATTCTTCCTCAACAGAAGTTGGCAAAGGACCAGATAGTAATTATATTCATTTTTGCAAGCCACATCCAATCTCTAGCACAACTATGTCATTGACATTGTAGCATCATTGACAATATATATATATTTTTTAAAGGGTGTAAATGTGTTTCAGTAAGACTTTATCTGCACACACAAAAAAGGTAACAGAACAGATTTAGTTCATGGGCCACTTCTTAACTATTCACCGTTCTAAAATGAAAAGTCAAATGTAAAAACGTTAAATTTATAGGGTCACTGGTTTTGATTTGATATAGTGTTTAGGAGTACATCAAGGCTGTATATTGTCACCCTGCTTATTTAACTTATATGTAGAGTACATCATGAGAAACGCTGGGCTGGAAGAAGCACAAGCTGGAATCAAGATTGTTGGGAGAAATATCAATAACCTCAGATATACAGATGACACCACCCTTATGGCAGAAAGTGAAGAGGAGCTAAAAAGCCTCTTGATGAAAGTGAAAGAGGAGAGTGAAAAAGTTGGCTTAAAGCTCAACATTCAGAAAACGAAGATCATGGNGTCCCATCACTTCATGGGAAATAGATGGGGAAACAGTGGAAACAGTGTCAGACTTTATCTTTTTGGGCTCCCAAATCACTGCAGATGGTGATTGCAGCCATGAAATTAAAAGACGCTTACTCCTTGGAAGAAAAGTTATGACCAACCTAGATAGTATATTCAAAAGCAGAGACGTTACTTTGCTGAGTAAGGTCCGTCTAGTCAAGGCTATGGTTTTTCCGGTGGTCATGTATGGATGTGAGAATTGGACTGTGAAGAAGGCTGAGCACCAAAGAACTGATGCGTTTAAACTGTGGTGCTGGAGAAGACTCTTGAGAGTCCCTTGGACTGCAAGGAGATCCAACCAGTCCATTCTGAAGGACGTCAACCCTGGGATTTCTTTGGAGGGAATGATGCTAAAGCTGAAACTCCAATACTTTGGCCACCTCATGCAAAGAGTTGACTCATTGGAAAAGACTCTGATGCTGGGAGGGATTGGGGGCAGGAGGAGAAGGGGACGACCGAGGATGAGATGGCTGGATGGCATCACTGACTCGATGGACGTGAGTCTGAGTGAACTCCAGGAGATGGTGATGAACAGGGAGGCCTGGCATGCTGTGATTCATGGGGTTGCAAAGAGTCGGACACTACTGAGAGACTAAATTGAACTAATAGTGTTTACATATGGTTTTCACACAATTCAGTCTGTTGAAATGTAGTTGCTGATTTCCTATTATAAAAAAATACAGAAAATTAGCACATTTACACTTATTCCCAGTCTTTGCTGAAGCTTGGTGTTTGTCAGGTAGATTGTATTAGATATAATAATCTACAAATTTAAGCATTAAAAGCAAGGCATCCTTTCCTGTGGTCTATCTTCCTAACCATCAGTCAAGACCCTATAATAGTATAAAAATACCTGTACTATATGTAAACAAGTAAACACAAAGACTGCACTGAGCAACTACCAAGAAAAGTACACCAGGTATGTCTAATTATTTTATAAACTGATGAGGAAAGCAGTTGAATCCCACTGTTTTTGTGTTTTTCTGGAGCCATAGTTTGCTCCATCACACTGGAATCCACTGCTTTAACTCAGCACCCTGAAATGGACTCCCTGAAATTTGTTTCTCACTTCCTCCCATGTGAGGGAAATCGACATGATTTTACTAGATACAAAGAACCAGAAGCTTACAAACAGCATGTGCTCTAAAACTGGACAAGTATGTGTACTGAGTCTGCAAACAGATGAGTAGACGCATGATAAGAGTCATCGTCGCATGAGCCGTCTAGGGGGAAGAGGACTGGGTCCTCACCAGGGCCGAAGCTGCCTGCCCACAGCCCCTCTCTGCTGCCTCAGTGCACTGTGCTTCCCCCAGTCCTCACCCGCCTCTCCTTGCCCGAGTGCTTTCTGAGGCCTCTGGATCCCGCCCAGCTACCTCCTTGATAGGCTGTAGCAAGAATTCTTATTAATAACTCCAGGAACAGCCCTCAAAACAAAGGCTCCCAGGAGCTTCAGTCCACATCTCCCAGCTCCCTCACCCATCTCTTGTGTCTGGTTTACACAGAGCCCTATAACTCCCCTGGCAGGATGAAGACTTAGCTTCGCCTAGTGGTCCCTGGTAGCTCAGAGGGTAAAGAATGTGCCTGCAATGCAGGAGACCCCGGTTTGGTTCCCAGTTTGGGACGATTCCCTGGAGAAGGGATAGGCTACCCACTCCAGTGTTCTTGCCTAGAGAATCCCATGGACAGAGGAGCCTGGTGGGCTACAGTCCATGGGGTGGCAGAGTCGGACACGACTGAGCACAGCACAGTGGTCCTTGTCGATAATCCTCCACTCCTCGGCTGCCTTCCCTTCCATTCCTGATCTCACTTCTTTGCTTCCTGACAGGATCTTTCACCTCCCATATCCCGAAGGTATTACACCCATCTTACAGATAAGGAAACTGAAAGCTACAGATTGTAAACAACCGTCCATGATCACAGATCTTCCTGGTTATGTTGTCACTGGACACTTTATCTTTTAATTTTTTTTTTTTTTTTGCAGTTTACTCCTAGCAAGCAATAGGACACAGAGAGAAGTGGTATTAATAATTGTGCTTATTCTGTGCCAGGCACAAGCATCACTTCATTTAATCTTCACAATAATTCTATGAGGTCAGTACCATTAGCAAATGTTTCTGTGTAAGAAAAAGCAAGGGCATGAAAAAGGTAGGTAATTTAGGGTGATGGTATCAGGACTTGAACCAGCCCCTCTGACTCAAAGAGTACAAGGTTTTACAGCCTCCACTCTGCTACTTCCCAGGAGAGCAGGGCTTCAGTACTCATTTTTCAGACAAGACCATCAGTTAGTATTTTTGTTCTGCTTCTACCCGGTAGCACACAGCAGAAGCATTGCTGGGACATTTTCTAATGAGTTTTGTCTGACGTTGATATCAAAATAATTATAGACTCATCTCTTCCTGCGCTAAGTGCGCCACCCAATATCATAACAAATCGTATGATCTAGATAGTGTTACCTCTATTTAACTTAAACCTCAGTTTCTTTATCTGTTCCCAGTCACACAAATAATAAGTGGCAGCACCAAGATTTAACTTTTGGTTTGCCTGAGCCTAGCACCAGCACCAGTTCCATGATTCCTCACCCTTTCAGCAGCTCACCCACTTACTGATGTCAGAAAAGGCACCTCGCAGGACTGGCTTCAGGGAAGTTTCATTTTTAAGTGAGCCCGACGGACCTTCTTGACATTTGTTGCTGTCTTGTTACCTCCACTTGTGAGGACCTCAACGACCTCATCTCACCCTCTTTGTAAACTCCAATTTACCATCAAGGCTACCTCCAAAAGTGAGGGTCCTTTCATCCCCCACCAGGTTGGTGAGACAGCAGTGCTGCAGAGGAGGGGTATTTGCACAGCCAACAGTTTCATTTGCCGAAAGAATCCTCCTTTCACTCCAAGAAACCCCAGGGGTAAGTGGGATATTTACATATTGGTTGGTTTGTTATGTTTTGAGTGTTATCTAATTTTTAAAAGCAGAATGGCATAATGGCACCTGTCTAACCAAAAACCTGGGAGGCTCCTGAGAGTCACAATTAGGTCTTGTTTTTTTCTCCCAGTAGACCCTTCTTCACCATTCCTCTTTTCTACTGTGGCAACCGGTTTATCTCTCAGTCTTTCTCAATCTCTCTAATTCCTCTCTTTCTCCTTTTTCTCTCTCATATGATATACACACAAACACATAAAACACCTCCAGTCCATATACACATTTTAAAAATTTGATCTTAGAAGATTAAATTTCATTAAATTCACTGACAGCAAAGTATTAAAACCAAAAGCTTTATCTCCATTGAGCTATTTGCATTTTGAGCCTCAGCTGCAGCTTGCAGAATTAAAAGTTTATCTCACTTAAAGGAATTTCATACATCAATAAGCAGCTATTACAGGGAACAAGGTGTTTTTTTAAAAAATCCTACACAAATACACCCCAGCCTGGCTAATGAAGGAAGAAGGTTTGAGGGGCACTGCTAGGCATATCTTAATAGGCATTGGCTGCAGTAATTATTACCTGATGGCTTGTGTTTTAAATATGCACCACTTGGGACCCACTCTGAAATTCAGAAGGGTACCACCAACACTGCCACAAGCAGAAGCCCCGCAGTAACCATATCCCTTTCACTTTCTAAACACATTTATCAAAACCTGGCAAGACATCGCCCCCAATTGAATAAACAAAACTAAGATCAGTGTCTTTACCTCAGGGGTGTTCTGTCTCTGCCAGCAAGAAAATGTCATGGCTGACACCATTTATTCGCAGCACTGATAACCCAGCAACTTCACTCAGCATCTCTGTGGCTCCTGAGGAAATATTCTTTGATATGGGAACTTGCTGGCAGCTCTCTCTCNGGGGGGGGGGGGGGGGGTCAGGGAACAAACAGGCATCTTGAGACAGCCCAGGCCTGTTTATCTCTCCTTCCCTGTCCTCGGAGAGCTCCTCTCTGTAGGTTTGACTGACAGTTTTCTGAGGGTCCAGGAAAATTGCAAGCCAGCCCCTGTTGATGCTTTTTTTTTTTTTTTAATGCAGGAAAATTTGCTGCTATAATTGCCTCAGGGAGGAGAAAAGCTCCAAATGGAAAAGAGGCAGTGCTTTCATTCGCGACAATTCTTCTGAGAAGCTTAAACATAATCTCCTCACTGAGACTTTCATTAGGTTTTTACCTGGCTCATTCCCACAGAAGCTTTAAGAATCCACTGAGATGTCACCTCTCCTGGGAAGACTCCCTGACCCCCTGTCTTTGGTAGGATGCTCTCCTCAATGGTCTTGAACTCCCTTTCATTCTTGTTCTTATCTCCCTGGGTTTGAATTTTCTGATTGTCTGCCCCACTGGATTGGGGTCTTAGGGGCAAGCCTGTGTCCGAGTACTATATACCTGTAGCTTTATTATCTAAGTCAGTTCATCTAAGCTAGACATTTTATTTAAAGGAAAAAAGAAAAAGGACATTTCTATCTTTCAATAGAATTCTGGGGTTAGAATCCTGGGGGGAGTCAGGTGTGCTTTAGTGAGGGGAGTTCATCCTCCTTTCACTCGGAAAGGCTTTGAAGTCGTGTTGTGGATCCATTTGGCAACCCCAACAAGGCAGTGTAAAATTCTAATTGCAACAGATTTATTAAACTTGATCCTGATTGGAGACGTTTTTATTCTACTGCAAAGCCCTAGTGCCTTGCAAGCAATACACCACTTCCAGTATACCTGTGACCTGAGACTCGGAAAAGAGAAATACTGTCTAGTGCCCATGCTGGCTGTATGTAATCATCACATCACTGCTGCTGCTGCTGCTGCTACTAAGTC
>SJYQ01000209.1:0-58720 GCA_006410935.1 Redunca redunca | reverse complement strand
TTTTTTTTTTTTTGGCCACCGTAGGAGGCTTGTGGGATCTTAGTTCCCTGACCAGTGATTGAACCTGGGCCCTTGGCAGTGAGAGCTTGGAGTCCTAATCACTGGACCACCAGGGAATTCCCAGAACAAAACTATTCTTAAAGTTGGGGGCAGAAATGGCAGCGGTTCCGGAAGAAGAGAGTCTCCTGGGTGGAAGATCACAAGGCCCAGGACCTCAGTGGGCTGCGGCCAGACTCCATCCCCGCCCCCGCACCCCCCCACTCCGCCTCCAGGATCTCCCAGGAGACAGGTGACAGCACCGCTTGGATGAAGGGTGAGTGCCAGGGGCTGGGGAGCTGGGAGGTATTGTCCCCGGGCGCAGAGCCTGGGTTTGGGGCGAGGAGAAAGCTCAGGGAGCGGATGGCGGTCGTGGTCACACAACAACGCGGTGGTACCTGACGCCACTGCACCGTGCCTTAGAAACGTGTAAAACGGCGATTTCTACGCTGTGCATTCTCTGCCAGGATGGTCATTAAAAGGTCGTGCTCACTCTGGGCTCTGAAGCAATGAAAATAAACAGTGGAGCTGGGATAGGCCTGTCCACCGAGATCCCGCCCCGCCCAGGCCGCCACCCGCGCGCCGCTCGGGTCTTGCTCCGCGCGTCCCCGGCCATCGCCGTCAGGAGCCCAGGGCGGCGGAGCGGACCCTGCGGAGCGGCCCGCCCGGGACCAGCCGGCCCGCCTGCAGCCCGGGCCCGCCGGCCGCAGACATGGACGCACGGGGCCCCGAAGCACCCGGAGGGCGCGCGCTGCGGGACGTGGTGAGTGGGGACCCTCCCGCGCCGAGCGCCCCTCCCGGACGGACGCCCCGCGCCCGAGGCTGGACCCCCTCGCCCTCCACCCAGCCCGCAAGGAGCCCCCACCCCACCCACCCCCAGCTGCTTCCCATTTGCAAAGCAGCTGCAGTGCCAGAGATGAGACGGCCCAGGGCTGGCAGTCTCATTAAGAAGATTCGGTTAGGTGTACACAATTGAATCCACGTTTTTCTGACCAAAAGAAAAAAAAATTTGACCGCCGGGAAGCGCTCCAGACAGAGGGCCTGCTCCACACAGGAAGGCAGAGTCCAGGCGAGACCAGCCTCGGGGTTCTCGGCTCTAAAGCGGAGACAACACTGTGCGGGGAGGGAGTGTGTCCTGGACAGGTGAGACTTCCACCTGGAAACTCAGGGCAGCCTGAGTATGCCCGCCTTCAGTCACAGGGATGGTGTTCCGGTTTGGCCCCCTAACTGGTTTCTGCAAACCCAGTCCCGCCGAACAAGCACCCAAGAGTGTAAGGGCGGCGTGCACCCACGCAGTGTGCTCTGGGGACCCTAGCAAAACTCCTTAAGAATTCTTTGAGAACCCGAGGTTACAGATTTTCTCCTATGCTATCTTCTGAAAGTCTGTGATAGTTTGTTGCTTGTATTTAAATGTCTGATGGCTTTGAGTCAGTTGTGGATGGTGTGCGGTAAGGGTCAGGCCTGCTTGTTTAGTTAGTTACCGTTTGGCTGTCACTGTTCCAGCCGTTGGTTGAAGATGTTTGGTTGATTTTCTTTACTCTTTGCGTGGGAAAGCCTTCGCACCATGTGAAAAATCGACTAATGGTAGGGTGCAGCCTCTGTGAAAAATAGTACCGGAAGTTCCTAGAACAGTAAAAACAGAATTACCATGTGATCCGGCAAGCCCACCTGGGGCATATATTCAGACAAAACTATAATTTAAAAAGATACATGAACCCCTATCTTCATAGCATTATTCACAAAAGCCAAAACATGGAAACAATCTAAATGTCCATTGACAAATGAATGGATAAGGAAGATGTGGTACATATATGTATGTAATGGAATACTGCTACTGCTAAGTCACTTCAGTCGTGTCCGACTCTGTGCGACCCCATAGACGGCAGCCCACCAGGCTCCCCCATCCCTGGGATTCTCCAGGCAAGAACACTGGAGTGGGTTGCCATTTCCTTCTCCGGTGCCTGAAAGTGAAAAGTGAAAGTGAAGTTGCTCAGTCCTGTCTGACGATTAGCGACCCCATGGACTGCAGCCTACCAGGCTCCTCCGCCCATGGGATTTTCCAGGCAAGAGTACTGGAGTACTACTCAATCATAAAAAAAAGAATGAAGTAATGCCATTTGCAGCAACATGGTTGGACCTAGAGATGATCATACTATGCGAAGTAAGTCAGACAAAGACAAACATCATATGATATCACTTATATGTAGAATCTAAAATAAGACACAGATGAACCTATCAACAAAACAGTCTCATAGACACAGAACAGGCTTGTGGTTGCCAAGGGTAGGGAGAGGGATGGAGTTGGCAGATGCAAACTATGACGTTTAGAATGGATAAACAAGGTCCTAATATACAGCACAGGGAACTTATTCAATATCCTGTGGCAAATCATAATGGAAAATAATATGAAAAAAGAATATACGTACAACTGAGTCACTTTGCTGTATAGCAGAGATTGGCATGACATTGTAAATCAACTGTACTTCAGTTAAAAAACAATTAGCTTCAAACAAGAAATCAACTCATTGTTTATAGGGATGGTTCCCCTTCCATGGTTCTTAGAATGCTCTGCATCACAAGTAAATATATATTCACGTGTCTTGTTCAATTTTTCAGGCAGAAAATCTATTTCAGGAACTTCAAGAACATTTTCAAGCTCTGACGGCAACATTAAACTTCAGAAATATCCTTTTCTGTTTCATAACAAATACTGCAATGCTTTTGGACTGTTGAACTGTCGTGGACTATCTTCTGTTTTCTGCTGTTGGTGGATAATTGCTGACCCGGAGCTTCCTGGTGTTTCCATCTGTGCTTTTACAAAAGATCCTGATGTATTAATTACTACCCGAAGGTAATACTTCCTGCTTGACCAGCAATGCAGGGCGTTTATGTAAGGCAGGGATAAAACACAGCACATACATATAGTACATACTATCCAATGGGCTTTTCCAGCAGGCTTAAATAAATCTGGATGGTCTGCTCAGTAGTGTTTGTACTCCCTCAAACAGTCTGAACCCTGAACACGCACTGGGAAGGTCTCCAACCTAGGGATCTTTATAATGGCTCTCCTGGCCTTGTTTTGCTTTGTAACTTCAGCAGCTGACTATCAGGTTAGACGTGAATTCAATCAAAGTTAGGTAGAATGTTTGTTTAAAAAAACCCAGAAGAAGGGACACTTGCCCTAAGACTTCCCCAAATGAAGTCATGTCACACAATTAAACTCCTGCCTTAAACCGCATGGGCATCGTTTGCTGAGGGAACCCTTTACTTGCAACTTTTGATCCTGCAGATGGGGCCTAACAGGGAAAAGATTCTCGAACATGATAAAAATAAACAGGAGGAACTTGTTTTAAACAGAGTTAATTTTCATCGTATTTTCATGCTGATTCGAGTTTGGTTAAAACACAGTGAAACATACCAGACAAGCTCACATCCTAGAATCCATGTGCAAAGAAAGGGAGCCAAGTTTTCAGAACTGGGCGCCAGGACTAACAGCAGCTCCAAGCCCGCGCAGGACACGGTTAGTGAGCACTGCCCTGAGGTGATCATGCCTTCGACTCCCTCCTTTCACGTGCACCACAGGGTGTTGCCATCAGCCTCTGAGGGGCCGAGCTCGGTGCCCATGTCCATGTTCTGCTCTCCTTGACCTTGTACTGGAAGAAATGGGGGGTCGCATTGAAGACTTGCAGAAGAACGTGAATGACCTGATGGCCCAAGCTGGGATTGACAGTCCTGCTCAGAAACACAGGTGAGGCCTCCTTAGGACACCAGTGTTCGCCCGTCACATGTCCTCTGCTTCTCTCTTGAACCTTTGCCCCGTATTTGCTCACTAAGGGAACTACTGCTTCCGCACTGCATGAAAAACCTCCAGGAGTGATTTTCAAAATTCACCAATGCTCTTTTCTAAGTTGAACAGAAACACTCTCTCATTGTTCCTTAAAAAGTATACATTTAAAGGAAAACTCACTATTTAAATGTGGGTTCTATTAAAGTACTTTTCACCCTCATCCCTCAGATTAGCCTTCAATCAAAACACAAGTCGCAATGAGAGACTGGGAATGATGACTAGTGGCTTCTGTTTGAGACAGTACGTTTGTGGAACCATTTAAAAAAACACAGGTGCATTAGGCTCTCCCCCTGGTTCATGAGCGCTTCCTGAGGGTCCCACTGTACCCCCAGGATGCAGGCATTTCTTTTCTGGTGGAAGTTTGCTTCATCTTTTTTTGTTTTTTTTTTCTATTTTATCTTTCACTTTTATTTTATTTTATTTTTATTTTTTTTAATTTTTATTTTAACTTTAGTTTACTTTACATTACTGTATTGGTTTTGCCAAACATTGACATGAATTCACCACGAGTGTACATGCGTTCCCAAACATGAATCCCCTCCCACCTCCCACCCCATACCATCTCTCTGGGTCCTCTCCTTGCACCAGTCCCAAGCATCCTGCATCCTGCATCAGACATCGACTGGCGATTCGTTTCTTACATGATAGTATACATGTTTCAATGCCATTCTCCCATCTCATCCCACCCTCTCCCTTTCTCTGTCCCCCAGAGTCCAACAGTTCACTCTATAGATCTGAGTCTCTTTTGTTGTCTCGCATACAGGGTCATCATCCCTATCTTTCTAAATTCCATATATATGCGTTAGTATACTGTATTGGTGTTTTTCTTTCTGGCTTACTTCACTCTGTATAATTGGTTCCAGTTCCATCCATCTCCTTAGAACTGATTCAAATGTATTCTTTTTAATGGCTGAGTAATACTCCATTGTGTATATGTACCATAGCTTTCTTATCACTTTTATTTTATTTTTATTGAAGTTTTTATTGCATTCGATGTACAATATGTACAGGTGTACATGTAATGTGTACAATGTAATGATTCACAATTTTTAAAGGTTAAACTCCATTTATAGTTATTATAAAATATTGGCTATATTTCCCAAGCTACAATGTATCTTTGTAGCTTATGTTATATAATTTGTATTTCTGAACTGCTTAACTGCCTCTCCCCTGCTCCCCTCTCCCCATTTGCTTGTTCTCTATATCTGTGAGTCTGTATATTCACTAGTTTGTTATATTTTTTAGATTTCACACATACAAGTGATAACATATAGTATTTGTCTTTCTCTGTCTGACTTATTTCACTTAGCATAATGCCCTCCAATTCTATCCACGTTGCTGCCAATGGCAAATCTTTTTTATGACATGGTATGTATATGCCATGTCTTCTTTATCCAGTCATCTGTTGGACACTTGGGTTGCTTCCCTATTCTGGCAACTGTAAATAATGCTGCAGTGATCATTTGGGTGCGTGTATCTTTTCCAGTTAGTGTCTTTGTTTCTCCTGCACTTCATCTTGAAGATGTAGATAAATGCTTGGCCTCAGGTCTTAGACTGAATGCGTTGTCTGTGTAACATACCTGGAGACACAAGCCTTATTTTATTAAGGTACTCAAGCATGTTTCACTGACGTAATATTCTGCTTCTGGGAGCACGCTCTAATTTTAGCTGAGCAGGTAGATGTGGTTGTTTTCCTTGCTTTCATTTCTCTGTCAGTTGTTATCCCAAGTCGGCTGGCAGATCATCTGTGCTTACCCTGCTGAATCAGAGCAAGTTCACCTATCAGTGACTTATTTATAAATTTCCACATCTGCTGTTCTGGTGGAAAAGATCGCTGGAATCTGTCCTGGACACACGAGCCGCAGGTCTGGGGGCGGGCGCTCCAGCTGTCTGCAGGATACTTGGCTCTGCGCAGGTGGGGGGCTGCCTCAGACGGACCCTCCTGCCCTGGAACGCTGTCCTCCCTGCGGGTGCCGAGCACCATGTTCTCAGGGTGCGCTGCCCCGAGGGGGCTGGCGGCCGGGAACGTGGCCCCTTCTGTCACCACCCAGATGCCAGCAGGCTGTTTTAAGTTTGGTCAGAACCCATCATAGGTTAGGCATCAAGTTAAATGGATAAGTAGGTATCAAAACTTCACCTTTTCAGTGCACATACAGCCATTATCTGAAGCAGCATGAGAGGTCAGCTAATGCCTTTTAAATCAAAGGAAGTACCTGAATAGGTCTAAAACTGTTTGGCTAAATCTGTGCTTGTTGCTTCTACTGGGTCAGGGGTTCCTAACACAGGGCGCTTGCTGTGGATTTCAGGGGATTTGATAAGCACCTTAAACTTGTGTTCCTGCTGTGAGTAGGGGAGTCCATGACCTCCAAAACTACTGTTTCGCATTCTCCTGGCCCCCTCTCCGGTGCAGCATCTGAACACCTGTCCTGTTGCAGGGAAGCAGGCAGGCAGTTGTTCCGGGAGAATGTCTTCACGCTGTTGATGCGAAGTAGTATTCTCCGATTGGAAGAGCAAGCACTGTTTATTCACCTTAAATTGTGCATCCACACAAGCGTCTGACTCAAATGAGAATCGTTTAACATTCAGGTTTTCTATATACTGAATTTTTCCTGTATAAAACGGTTCTAGTAATTACAGGAAAGTAAGGTACATTTTTTTGTTGATAGTGTTGGATTCCAATTTATTTAACTGCACATTAACTGATATTTAAATCAATCATTACTTCTTTCCATTTTTTCCTTACAGACTTGAAGACAGATCAGTCATTTGAAAATATGAAAAAGTGAAAACTGTACTTTTTGAATAACTATATAACACAAGTTCTTATTTTTAGTATTTAAGAATTCATTTTAGTAAAATAAAAGATTAAAAGAACAAAGGCAGGGCAATAAGAATGTAATTAGGCAAGAGATCGACCACTTAACAAAGATGGTTGTAAAATGACAGGATGCTTTTCAATACACACCTAATATTTGTGGATCATGGGGGAAAATAATAAGATATAACAGGTCAATTTTCCCCCAGAATTAAGCTCTATATAGAACTTTCTTAAGAATATCATAAGCAGTTTTCTATAGTAGTTGCTTCTTCAACATCTGCATTCCAGTTCAATAATTCCAGTCACATGATTCTGGGGAAGACTCATGTTCACCTGTCCAGTCCAAGCAGACCCTGATGGTATGTTCTCCAAACCAAAGGAAAACCAGAGAAGCAGCTGATGCAGGAGCTCTGGACTGCTTCCTAGGACACCCTTACCTGCGCCCCCCGCCCCACATAGAGGTCGTGACCAAGGAGGTGCACAAATCTTGTCAGTTAGAGAGGCTTTCAAATAATTGTCAATTCACCTATCTCTGAGCCAAAGTGAAAAAAAAAAGCTATGATCATCTAAAACAGGGTCCATTGTAGGCTCTCATTATAAAAAAATAACATTATTCCTGCATATAAAAGAAATCATACTCTTTATACAACTAAGTGACTTCACTTTCACGCATTGGAGAAGGAAATGGCAACCCACTCCAGTGTTCATTGCCTGGAGAATCCCAGGGACGGGGGAGCCTAGTGGGCTGCCGTCTATGGGGTCGGACATAGTCGGACACGACTGAAGTGACTTAGCAGCAGCAGCAGCAGCATACAAAAGTCAAAAGCACTCCTCCAATTCAGAATTACACACTATCAATACTTTTTTCTATGCAAGCAATTTTATGTAGTTCATCATATTGGTTGTAATTTAATATCCTGTTCTCATATAAACACTTTTCCCCTTGTGAAAGTTTCATATACACTTTTGTATGGTTACTAATACTCTATCATGTGGCTGAAATAATTTAACCACCCCCTTAACCATTCCTTGGGGTTGAGATTATTTCTTACCTTCTGGCTAGTATAAATGAGTTTCTTTAATGAGCACTGGCTCTCCTCGAATTCTCTGCACATTTCTCTAGGGCCAGAAGTATGACCACAGGCCAAGCACACTGAGCAGAATACAAGTAAGAAAGGAAAGGTCATTTTATACCCTCAACAGTTATGCAAACCCCAAGTTTAAGCCCAAAGTTTTTAAATTCAGTATTCTTGGTGGTTTAAAATCATGTTTCCATTTGATTATATGAAAGATTTCAAAGCATCTTAGGTGTGATTTTAATTTTAGCAGAAACTAGAGAAAATTACTTGAATTAAAATAAACCAAACAGATTTGCATCTCCATGAATAATACAGAACATAAAGTCCAGGATTTTTAATAAATTAAGTAAGTAGGAAAGAAAGCTTCTGTTTAGTTAGTAACTAAAATAAAACATAGCCATTGTCAAAAATTTATTAACTTTGCAAAGAAAGTTCTCAGCTGATCCCCTTTTATTGGCTCATTTGGCCATTTAACATCTCAATTATTCACTCAAACCACAGATATCTGTCTTTATAGAGATTACTTGGCATTTTTTAATATCATATCTGTTTCAGTATCTTCCTAATACTTTTATGAAGAATTGCTGTTTTCCAGCACCCTGTTACATATATTTAGAAAAAATCAGAATGTTTTCATAAGAAAAAGAGGGAAAATAGTAGACAGATTTACATGTACTTAAATACTCTTCTTCAAATCTAAATAGGATTAACACCACTTTAGTAGAAAGCAGTTTATTCATTGAATACCTAAGTAAAATGGAGTTACTTCAATATAAAATCCTATATTCATGAATCTGTAATTTCAAACAACACAAAGTTATGAACTTATGAAAATATAAAACTTAATAATAGGGTTGAATCTATAAGGCAGAAGTGCTGAAAGTTTTAAATTCTTACATTTCATTTCCTTTTTTACAATTGCCTTTACCTATCTCCATAGACTTTTAACTCTCTCCCCAAATCTCCTTTCAGCACCCCCGCCCAAGATTTTTGGAAGTAAATTTCGTCACCTCACACCTCCTTCCCTAGCAGAGCCTCTCTGCAGCCGCTAGCTCCCCTCAACCACACCATATTTTCCAGCCCCAGGGCCTCGTCCCACCACAGGGCCTGGCTGAGGTTCCTTCTGGACCGGAGTTACACACACACACAGACACACATCCACGCCAGTCAGCACTTTTTGTATCTGATCTCAGCTTGAACATGATCTCCTGAGAGGTCCTTTCCCTGAATGCCTGTCTGGGTCTGATTCCTTCATGTGGTCACTGGCTGACTCTCACAGTTGACATTTCACTTCTTTGTAATCATTTGAGTCTCCTCCATAAGGCAGCAACCGGTTTGATTTTGTTCACCTCAGCTGCTCAGGGCTGGCACCAGCCCTGGGACCCACGAGTTACTCAAACATTTTTTTAAACTAATGAATGAATTTTGAGTTTCTAAATACTTTGCAATCTTTTCTATGATGCTTTTTGCCCACAGAGATGTGTGAGAGCTTGATCACTTTTTGACAAGAAAACCAGAGGCCAGAGGGAAGATTGGGGACAACAGCAGTGACTGTAGACTGAGGTGGTGTGGGGAGGCAGCGCTGAGCTCCTGAGGGCACCACAAGTGTTCTTTGTAAAACGTTGACGAAAAATGTAAAAATGCCAAAAAGAGTGCTAGGATCAGTTGCATTTAAAAATCATGTAGGAAAACTCTTCAAAATGATACCCACCTAAAGCAAGTCAAGGTCCCAGGCTGATCTTCAAGACCTCATATAGTCACAAGAAGTCTGAGGAGGTCTCGAATATGTACCGAGTTTTAACTAAGCAACCCACGAAACCAAACTTTGAGTGTGGTTTTCGGAAACATCAGCAGTGCGATTTTCTAGGAGAGTTGTAGACAGTAGATGCTTTGATTCTGTCAGTGCCCGAGCTCTTCATCTCTTACCAGCTCGGCGCAGACAGAACTGGGCAGTCTAGCCTAGGACGCTTGGGTGCCTACATAGCTGTTTGTTGTACTGTTTCAGATCTTTGTTGTGAATGTCTTTAGCATCATAACCCAGTATACTTCTGTACCTAGTTTTCCATTCAGTGGTTTGAAATTTGCCTGTGTTAATATGTATAGGTCTAGATCAACGTAACTAACTGAAATATAATAGTCCTTTGACTATTTGTCATTTGTTTCCAAATAATGCTGCAATAAACTCTGCAGAGACATCACTTTGCCAACAAAGGCCTGTCTAGTCAAAGCTATGGTTTTTCAGTAGTCATGTATGGATGTGAGAGTTGGACTATAAAGAAAGCTAAGTGCCGAAGAACTGATGCTTTTGAACTGTGGTGTTGGAGAAGACTCTTGAGAGTCCCTTGGACTGCAAGGAGATCCAACCAGTCAATCCTAAAGGAAATCAGTCCTGAATATTCATTGGAAGGACTGATGCTGATTCTGAAGCTGAAGCTTCAATACTTTGACCACCTGATACGAAGAATTGACTCAGGGGAAAAAGACCCCGATGCTGGGAAAGACTGAAGGCAAGAGGAAAAGGGGACGACAGAGGATGAGATGGTTGGATGGCATCACCGACTTGATGGACATGAGTTGGAGCAAGCTCTAGGAGTTGGTGATGGACAGGGAAGACTGGCATGTTGCAGTCCATGAGGTTGCAGAGTCGGACACGACTGAGCGACTGAACTGAACTGAATGCTGCAGTACTCTTTCATGTCTCCTGTGTGTGTGCTTGTCTCTCTAGTTCACTTGACTGTTTATTCTATTACTGAATATATTCTGTACCTCCTGGGTTGGCTGCCTCTATGTCAGCTGCCTTGTCTAATTGCTGGACTTTGCAATAAAACTCATCCTGGGAAGAATGGGAAACAAGTCTCTTTGTGCCCAGACAACAGGGGGGTATCATCACCTTTCTCTTCTAGTTCATTTCAACTTGAAAAAAGCAACATGCACAGCAATGAGGCAAGGTTTGATAGCCCTACAGATCTAGGTTTCGAATTAATGTCCTCTGCAATTAGTTGTGGTGGTGGTTTAAGCACTAAGTCGTGTTTGACTCTTGGGACCCCATGTACTGTAGCCCACCAGGCTCCTCTGTCCATAGAATTTTCCAGGGCAGAATACTGGAGTGGGTGAAAATCAAAGCGAAAGTCAATCAGTCGTGTCCAACTCTTTGCGACCCCATGGACTATACAGTCCTTGGAATTCTCCAGGCCAGAATACTGGAGTGGGTAGCCTTTCCCTTCTCCAGGGGATCTTCCTGATCCAGGAATTGAACTGGGGTCTCCTGCGTTGCAGGAGGATTCTTTACCAACTGAACTGGGGTGGGTAGGTAGCCATTTCCTTCTCCAAGGGATCTTCCAACCCAGGTATCGAACCTGGGCCTCCTGCACTGCAGGCAGATTCTTTACTGACTGAACCACCAGGAAAGTCCAATTAGTTGTAACTATGGGCACCTATGGTTTAGTGTCCCTCTCTGTAAACTATCTACCTGGCAGGTGCTTGGAAGAATTTGAGAAATGACTTATAAATTACTTGGTTAAGGGTGAGGTAGATGGTAATAAGATATAAGCTTAGTATTACAGTTAATAAGCTTTTTATAATATGATATAAACATAAAGAGGCCAAATCATAATTCAGTGATATTACACTTACAAAGCACCAGTGAAAAGATAATTTTCAAAGTCAAATGTGAATGAAGTTATTACAACTTGTAAATAAAACAAATTTACAATAAATTTACAAACGTGAAGTATGATTTTTGTTTTTTTGTTAATAAAGCTTTATCAATGAGAGAGAATTCATATGCCATGCAATTCATCCAACTAAAGCATACAATTCAGTGATTTTTCATAGATTCACAGACATGTATAACCACCACAATTCTGCAAGATTTCCATCATCTTAAGAAGAGATCCTGTACCCATCAGCTGTCACTGCCCAATTTCCCCATCCTCCAGTCTTAAGCAAACACTAATTAGCTGTCTGTCACTATGGATTTGCCCATTCTAGACTTCTCCTATAAATGGGATCACACATGACATAATAACTAGTTTCTTCTGCTTATGTTAATGTTTTCCAAATTTGGAGCCTACATCAGTACTTCATTCCCTCTTATGACCAAGTGACAGTCCACTGCATGGATAGAGCACATTGTTTGATCCACTGGGGAGCTGACGGATGTTTGAGATGCCTGTCTTTTGCTTTTATGAAAAATGATGCCATAAAAATTTGTGTCCAAATTTATGTGTGGACATGCATGTTTGAATCTCTGAGATATATACCTAGGAGTGACTCTGATGGGTCAGATGGTAATTCCACACCGTATTTTTGAGGAATTCTGCCACACTGGTTTCCACAGTGACTGCACCACTGTCCCTTCCCATCAGCAGTGCATGTCATCCCGTTTCTCACATCCTTGTCAGCACTTGTAGTAACGGACTCTTGAATCTGTTCACACCCATTCTCATGGGTGTCAAGTGGCATCTCCTGGTTTTGATATGCATTCCCTTGGTAACTGATGATGGTGAGCATCTTTTCAGGTAATTACTGGTTAATGGTCTTGCTTGAATAAATGTCAGAAGTATACTATCAAATGTCTTTCATATGCCAGGTACTTAGGATCACATTTTTTTTCTTTAGCACCTCATATGATACAGTATTATACTATTTTTGGGAAAATTAAAACTGGAGACATTAAACTGCCTATTTGCATTTGAGTTTTATATCCATTTTTAGTTTTTTAAAAATATTTATTTGGCTGTACTGGGATCTTTAGTTACAGCATGCAAATTCTTAGATGCAGCATGTCGGATCTAGTTCCCTGACCAGGGATCAAACCTGAGCCCCCTGCATTGGGAGTGCAGAGTCTTAACCTCCAGACCACCAGGGAAGTCCCTATCAATTGAGTTCAGTCCAGTTACTCAGTTGTGTCTGACTCTTTGACCTCATGGACTGCAGTACACCAGGCCTCCCTGTCCATCACCAGCTCCTGGAGTTTACTCAAACTCATGTCCATTGAGTTGGTGATGCCATCCAACCATCTCAACCTCTGTCTTCCCCTTCTCCCACCTTCAATCTTTCCCAGCATCAGTCTTTTCCAATGAGTCAGTTCTTCGCATCAGGTGGCCAAAGTATTGAAGTTTCAGCTTCAGCATCAGTCCTTCCAATGAATATTCAGGACAGATTTCCTTTAGGATGTACTGGTTGGATCTCCTTGCAGTCCAAGGGACTCTCAAGAGTCTTTTCCAACACCATAGTTCAACTCTCACATCCATAGATGACTACTAGAAAAACTATAGCCTTGACTAGACAGACCTTTGTTGGCAAAGCAATGTTGGGAAAGAAGTCCCTGTATCCATTTCTAAAAGCACATACTTTTGTGTGTGTGGCTTTTTAAAAATTTCATTCTTTGGTAAGTACACTCATGTTTCAGCAATGAGTCAATCTGATGAGGCAGTGAGCCTTTTCATAGCAGAGGGCCCCCAGGGAATGCTGTGACTGATCTGAGTACAACAGGTGTCAGACAGCAGACGCTACCATCCTCTTCATATGGGAGAGCACTTGCCCAAGGTCCTCAGTAAGCGACGGAGGACGGCTGTGAAGCCAGGTGTGGGGTCCAGGTGTGCTCCCCTGACTTCCTGGTGCTCCTCCCCGCCAGGCGTCCACTCTTGACTTCGTAGTCTGTGTGCACTGAGATGTGCCCGGGAAGATCCCAACTAACAAATGCTGCTGGGGTAAGCGATATAGGAGAGGAACTTGAGGTTGTGATGAGGAAAGTAGGTACACGGATTGAAGGGTCTGGTTTCCACATAAAATACAGTATATGTATGCACATTAGATTTGATCTTAGGAAGTGTAACAATCAGCTCTTAGTCATGTCCGACCCTCAGTGACCCCAAGGACTGCAGCCTTCCAGGCTCCTCCATCCATGGGATTTTCCAGGCAGTACTGGAGTGGGGTGCCATTGCCTTCTCCCTTAGACTAAAGGGAAGACTGCAAAAATCATTATTTTATTGTACTGTTTTTATAAGCAGAATAAAATGTAATTTTCCATTAAGGGTGTTCCTGAACTCAAGCTTTTGGTTCTATTGAGGGTTCAGCTTTGTCCCTGACAATTCCTGTGCTGGAAGTCCTCACCCCTGGACCTCAGAATGTGTCCTTGTGGAGACGGGGCTGTTGCAGACGTCATGAGTGGAGATGGTTGTGCTGGAGCAGGGCGGCTCTCACCCAGTGGGACATCTGAACAGACATGCACACAGGGAGAACACTGCGTAGGATGAAGGCTGGGACTGTGGTGAAGCATCACCAGCCAAGGGACAGTTAAGATGCCAGAAACCACCAGAGCCAGGAGAGGGGTGGGAACAGACTCCCCGTCAGGCACTGGAGGACCAGCGGGACAGCTGGATCTGACTCCAGCCTCTGGCACCATGAGACACACTGAGCCTTACTCAATGGTAAAGAGTCAATTCTTGACTACCAAAATCATTAATCTATACACTAAGTTTCTTAGTAAATGAATAATTTTGACCATCCCCATCACTGTGTATTTCATTTATTTTAGTTAGATATTTACAGATATTTGCTGATACAAAAATACAGTGACTAGGCAGACTGAAAGGCGAGGCAATGCCACCCACACTGCAAAACCCTCCAGCTCCTTAAGCTCTGTGTACTTTGCCAAACGCTTTCTCAAACGCTTTAAATAGTTGAAAATACTTCCACATGAGAACGACCCCAGGGCACCATGTGCACCGGGTGGGCCGGGCTCAGTATCTGTACTTGGTGGAGTAGTCCTTCGGAGACACGACCAGCCCACGGCCCTTGCGGGCCCCCCGGTACACCGTCTCGATGATGTCGATCATCTCCTGCTTGTCCTCCATGGCCCAGTTGATCTTGTTGTTGTTGCCGGTGCCCAGGTCGATCATGATGTGCTTGTTCCTGTAAGAGGGAAGAGGTCAGTGCTCACAAGAATCCCTCTGAAAAATAACCACACGGAAACATGCCTTACATCCCCACCTCCATTACAGGCTCTTAGACACACATGTTCCTTCTGTGTGCTCTGTAATTCCTTAGGACAAATCACCTACAGGGCAATCAAGGGTCGAAGAACACAGCCTCAGTCACCTGGTAAGCCAAACAGTTTTCCAGGGGGTTGTAGTAACTTACCTGAAAAAGCAATGTGTGAATTTTTCATGGTGTTCTTATGAGCACTTAGTATAAATGTTACTGAAAGTCCTATTGACTGTGAAGGGAATGATATTTTGCATTTCTTGATTCTCCACAGATGGATCTTTCAAGAAGCTACTTTTTAAAATGAATTTATAAGCGCACTTCATAGAATAAAGATATCAACCCTTGTTGTACCAGCTGCACTAATGGTTATCGATTTAACTTTCTGTTTCTGAGAGGCTATGCGTCTGGCTGCCAGCTGTTGTTTCCTGTCGTGGGCTCCACCTGGGGCTGCAGAGAGGTCTCCTTCCAGTCAGAGTGAGCTTCCAGGAGGCAAACTGGACGTCACTCTCCTGCTGCAAAAACTCACTTCCAGGAGTCACACCGGCCCAGGAATCTGGGCGTCTGGGCCTGGCCCTGCCCTCCCTTCCACACCTGCTACTCCCCACCCCGACCTGTGATACCCATGTCCTTGCAGGTCCCCAGATGTGTGGGCCGTTCTGCCCTGTGCCCCTGCCGGGCTCACGCTGAATTTACTCAGCAACCTCTACACACTCCCTGCTGCCCGATGACAATCAGTATTTGTGCCTCTGCAAATACCTGCTGCAATACTGTAACAGGAAAAATATATATGTGGTCACTCAAAAGATATACTCTCCTATGAATTTGGTTTTAACCACACTTCCTGGCTCAATACTGCTAAAACCTTTGGAACTCTCTGTAGTAAGAGTGATGGGATATTTGGACTGGTCCTCAGTTCCTGAAGACACGTCACGGCCATAAGGCTGAAATGGGTGCCTTGCTATTCCTAGGTACCTCTTCTGTTACAAGGGAGTTCATGTTAACGAAGGCCACTTCCAGATCCTATGACTGCTTGTGGGTGAGGGGAAGCCCATCCCCCCGGCACGCACACATGCTGTCACCTGTCACTTCTCCCTGGTTTCCGGTGCTATCTGCTCTGCTATTGCCATCAGAGGATGTTCTGTGACAGCAGGCACCCTGTCTGATCTGATTAATGTCCCAGCATAGACATAAAACGGAGCAAGACTCTATGTGTATACATATTTGGTGAATAAATTAACTAAAATTGCTACTACTTGTCTTAGAATTCTGGGTTGCAGGAATAGCAGAAGGCTTTGTCTCCTTTTATGAGTGCAGCATCAGTTCTAAAATATCAAAATACACACCTAGCCCCAGCATTACTCAACCTCTTTACCCAGCAAGGCATCTCCTGCCCCTCAAGGCTGGTCACACGCAGTGGAAGGCAGGATCCAAGATGGGAGGACTTTGGGAGAATTCTGAGAGGCAGAGAGAAAAGACCCAGACTGCCTTCAACAGCCTGTCAGTAGGAACAGGGGCTGGGAGGAGGTGGGGATGCGCCACAGGGAGTAGAGGATGTCTGCGGCCCGCCACAGTGACAGGTGAAGATGCCAGCTGAGGACACCTAACCGTCCAGAAGGCGCTGTCGAGTTTGTGCTGCTTACAGTAAGAAGAGAGACAAACTGGTGCAAGATCTGTTAACCAGAAAAATTTCTCGGCCTCTCCAGATAGCAGAAGGTGCTGAAATCCAGAAACGGCTGCTCAACTCTTGACAAAGAGGCCACACAACCTTCTGCGGAAACTTAGGAAAGACCTAAAGTCAGAGTGTCCAGTCACAGGACAGGCTCTTCCCTGAGGAAACAGCTGTTGGGCAGAGAGCACCCCAGAGCCCAGGACAGGAACCCTACTTGCTCAGGCTGAAAGGGAAGAGCATGCTGCTGGCAGGAAGCAGTTGAAAAATGAACCAGCTGCAAACATCCTTCATGAAAGGCAAAAAATAAAAACCTTCATTGGGCCAGGAGGACGACCCAGTGCTGCACCAGAGCTCTTCCTCCCCAGGCCCCTCCTCCCCATCTTCCCTCCTTGTGAGCCCAGAAGACTGTTTCTCAGGACTGTCCACACTTCGTCCTGGAGGCGGGGCCACAGATAAGGAGCAACCTCCAAAGTTCGCCAGAGAAGCCTCATTCTGCAATGGGAGCCTAGTGTGGGGGCCGCGGCGGGGGCATGAAGCTCTGCAGCCAGGGTGGGCCTGGCCTGGCATGCTGCAGTGTACAGAATCCTAAAAAGAGCCCCTACCTCCCACCTGAACCCCCGGAACTGGGCTGCAACGAGACCATGCCCATCATCAGGTACATGATACTGTACAGGGGGGTCTGCAGCTGTTCCCATGGTTACTCATCGGTTGATTTTAAAATAAGGGGATTCTCCTGGATTAAGGGGTTCATCTAATCCAATCACATGTGCCCTCTGAAAGCAGAACAGGATGTTGGAACAGCTTATGAAAAGAACTCAACTCATAGCTCAGGGTTTCAAAGACAAAGGAGCCTCTAGGAGCAGAGAGGGTCCCAGCAGAAACAGACCTCAGACCTGTGACCACCGGAAACTGGATCCAACCAATAGCGCCCCCTGAGCCAAGTGGATTCTTCCCTGACCGACAGCCTAGAAGGGAGCCTACCCGTGACTCTGGCCTTCGGAGACCCCACATCAGAACCCTGAGCCTGCCTGGACTCTGACCTACAGACCACCAAGTTTGTTACACAGAACAGAGAGTGAGTACACACCCTGCATACCCCAGCCAGACTTCCTCACCCACTAGAGAGCTCTGCTTCTACTGGCCTAGTGTTTATATTGCTACTTACTAACTTCTGGAGTAACATAAGAAATTCTGACAGGCAAGTAAAAACAGTGTCATATGGTGATTTCTTTCCAAATTAAACCTCCACAACAGAAATTTTTTTTCCACTCATGCTGTTACTTAACTTTATTACAGAATTCTAACCAGTAGCTACTCTGCATTCTCTTTTCATGCAAAGTTTGTATATCATTGGTGTAAATTCATTCAAAGTGATCAGGGAGATTCTATTACTTGAGCCAATGATATTGACTAGGGTCCACAAAAGAATTTTTCAGCTGATAAAAGATCTTTTTATGAGATGTTGTATTTATAAGCAAACTAAAGAAGTACAGGTTTCCCTCTTGGATATCACAAAAGGATGCTAAACAGAGTCAGTAATATATTTAAAAACTGAGTTACTGTAAACACATTTTTCAATTTAAAAAGTGAGTTACTGTAAACACATTTTTCACCAACAGATTAAATTTAAAGGTTATCTTAAATGTCAATAAGAATATCCTCCATTTAATTACACTTCACCTAGGTCCCTGGGCAGTTATTTCAAAAGGGTAATTTGTTACTGAGTAAATGGTAAAACTAGAATTGTTACTTTGAAAATTATTTAAAAGATCACATTGATTGCCTGGTGATACAAACTGTATTATGATATGACCACATTACGACTTCCTTCTAAAGATATCTTGATTGCATTAAATGCCCAGACCATCTTTTCAATTTAAATAACAACTTTAAGATAAGTGAACATACCTGAAGAAAAACATGACAGTACACGGATCATATAACTCATACATTTTGTTGAAGTCAGGTACTTCTGTAATATCCACAAGATAAATAACTGCAAAATTTTTAACCTAAAAGTAAAGGAGATTGGGGGGGGGAGGAAAGAACTGAAATAACAAATCAACTTTTTTTCTGTAAAAGCACATTAAAAAACAAAAACAAGAGAATCTGTACATAACAGGACAATTTTCAAACTAGCTCTGCAACAGGTTTTCCCAGGAGAGTTGCCATGTGGACATCACTTCACTAGCATCACAGAGCTGAGCAACTGTCCATTAGCATGCTTAACATTGTCCAGACAGCAAGTTATGAGAGTCCTGCAGGAAAAGTCCACAGACACATCATTCATGCTGCTCCAGTAAAATGCTACATGAACTTTTACAAACATTTAATTGTATGTAGCAAACAAATGCTTTAAAATATGCCCCTGGAATTCAGCCACACATTCCCCTCTAACTTAGGTCTGGACACCCGCACATACTAACGGCCTAACAACTCAAATCATATTGTAGGTAACAAATATTCTTTAATTTCTTCCTTACTTGCAAGTCCATCACAGAACATTTAGAAAACTCAGAAAACCATAAATAAAATTACATCCAATCCCAACACCCTGAGTTATTGCTGAGAACATATTTTTACTACATTCTTTCCCACTTTTTCTGGTCTATATGTTTATGCTGTTCTAATAAAATGTGATCATATGGTGATCACACTACAATATTTTGTATCTCACTTTAATTATGAGTGTCCTCATATAAACTGTATACTGTATATAAGAAAACAATCAAAACAAAACTTTATGGCTACTTAACATTCATCGAATGTCTATGCTATTATTTTACCATTCTTCTGTTATTTTTTTAAATTTTTCATGAATATAAATAAAATTTCATTAATATCAACTATTCACATATGAACATTACCCTTAAATTTATATACATATTTCATTATTTTTTAAGGATAAACACCTAAAAGAGAATCTTCAGAACAAAGGACATGACATTTTGAACGCTCCCTGTGATTTCTGTCTCAGTGCCTTTTAGAAAGCTTTTATCAACTTAAAACACTCTGGGTTGAATTATGTATGTCCTTTTACCGCAACAAGAAAACAAACTGAACCCCTGAGCCCTCGTTCTCAGAAGGTGGCCTGACCTGGGAACAGGGTGCCTGCAGAGCTCATCAGTGAAGGTCAAAAGAGGTCATACTGGAGTCTGAGCTGTGATCCAACCCGACTGGCTGAAACAAGCCAAGGGAGAACACAAACACACCAACTGAACCCAGAGGGCTAGGGAAGGCACCCAGAAGTCGGGGAGTACCCCAGGAGGGGAGACACCAGGCTGGGGAGAACAGCAGGGACTTTCCCGGGGGGGCAGTCCTGCTGACACACCAGCCTCGGACTTCTGACCCTCAGGCTGTGAGACAGCACACTTCTCTTGTTTTAATTGCCCGCTTTGTGATGCTTTGTTACGGCAGCCCCAGGAACTGCACAGAAAACGCACATTTCTTCCTCCAAACCAACTCTAAAAACCTGACTGTAATTTACCAGTGAAATAGCATGGGGTATGGTTTAATACTACAGGACAAAAACTGAGGGATTAAATGGTACAAGACTGACAGAATACTGGTAATTGCGACAAGTATTAAGTATTAGGTATTAAGTCCACTATGCTCTACTCTCTGTTTTTGGGAATATTAAGAAATACTGACTATGGACATTAAACCACCACCTTCCACAAAAAGGAGGGAAGGAAGTTTACATTCACGAGCACCCTTTTGCTGACAGACATCAGTGCCGAGGTAGGGGAAGAAAAGGAGTCTCTCCGAGCCTCTCCCCCATCCCCTCTTCCTGGTGAATGGAGAGAACACACTTGCAGAACGCAGGGAGCGAGCTGAGCCCCGAGTGGTCACGTGCACACAGAGACGGAGGACTGCCGAGAGCAGCCACTCGCTCCGCTGCAGGACTGCCTCCTGGCAAAAGCTGCCCTCTGGTTTGTAAGTTCTGGTGGCTGTGGTTTAGTTGCTAAGTTGTGTCCGACCCTTGCAACCCCAAGGACCATAGCCTGCCAGGCTCCTCTGTCCATGGGATTCTCCAGGCAAGAATACTGGAGTGGGTTGCCATTTCCTTCTCCAGGGGATCGTCCTGACCCAGGAAACAAACCTAGGTCTCCTGCCTTTCATAAGTCCTGCCTGCATCTAGTTTTACTAAGCAGAGATATTTTACTTCTTCTCTCATTAAAAAAAAAAAAATACTACAATGTAAAAGTTAGGTATTAACATCACAGTATAACCACACACACACACATGCATAGCTTCCTAAAGCATAAAATGACAACTCAATGATGTACAATTTTCATGCTGTGAATGTTGGTTTTTATGTTGAGACCCTTAAAAAAGGTCTTATTTTCTTTTGCCTCCAATGATGAGTAAGGAAACCTCATTCCGAAGCCAAAAAACAAATGACACTACTGGCCTTCATCATCTCTTCCTTCCACATAAATCCCATCACGATAGACGTGAAGCCTCACAAGGCTGGGAACCACATCTGCTGTCTTTTCTGGTAGTCCTCGAGCCAACCCAGACCTGACATACCCGGGGTACCAGTAAATATCACTAGCTGAATGAATGAACTTCGGAAATACACATATATTTCTAAACTCAGAAAATGTTTTATTGTCACTATGGACTTAATTACATAGTCCTGAGTTCAAACAGACCTGCCCTAAAAGATAGTCTGCTCTCCCTAGAGGAGGTGACCTGACAGTCCTCTAGCTCTGCAGCACCAGCTGGCCTCTCTCTCACAGTGACAGTGCAGTTCTACAGTCCTGCACGCACTCAGTGCCACTCACGCATGTCACCAAGACCGAAGGCTGTCAGTGTCGCCTTCCACCTTCTCTATGGAGCTCCTCCATTAGCTAAGAACCCACCTAAAATTCTGGACAAATGTTCTTGACTGTCAATAGGTACCAGGTATTTTTGAAGTATCAATTTTTACATTTTTAGATAGTTTCTTTCAAAGCCATCAAAGAACTGCATGATAACTTCCTTTTCTCAAACTATTATTTGCCCTGATTGGTTACTGGTTCCTATGAGATTTCTCAATTGAGCATAAATTTCTGCAGATTCAACCTACTTTATGACATGTTTAAGAAAGAGCCCTGGAAGTCATTGCTAAATAATTCCATGAATACATTTACCTTATATACAAATTAGAAGATCTGACTATGAGATAGTATCACTGAGGTTTTACATATTTTAAATTCTACTTGTATGAACTCTTTAAACATACAAGAATTAAACATCCCATTTATTCTTACACATAATGGGACTTGGTCACAGTGCTGGCAAAGTACACTCCCCCAAAATGGTAAGACAAAAATAGTCTTACCTTGAAGCTGTGCATAAAATCACCCACTAATCAGAAACCTTAATTTTTTAAAATATTTATTTTTATTTATTTTGCTGCACCAGGTCTTAGTTGTGGCGCGAGGGATCATTAGTTGTGGCACATGGGAGCTAGTTCCCTGACCAGGGATTGAATCTGGGCCCCCTGCTTTGGGAGCCTGGAGTCGGGGCCACTGGACCACAGGAAGTCCTGGAAACTTTACTTTGATAATAATTCTACCAAACTGCAGACATCTGTAAAATCTTTCAACGTATCTCTATGTTTTCAGTATAGCTTAAAACTAATCCAGCATGAGGTGGGGTTGGAGCTGCTGAAGCAGTGAGTCAATACAACACATTCCAGGAGAATAGTATAATCAAGTCCAGCCTCAATGTTGGAATTTTACTCACTTTAAAACAGCTGGGGTATCCAAACAGAGCTCGTAACAAGATGAGGAAGATCTCCCATTATCTGCCATTTCTGCAGAGGGAGATAGACAGTTAAATTGTTCTTTATGCTAAAACCTTAAATTTCAAAAATTCCTGTTGAACGTCCCCAAAAAGGGCTTCCAGAATTATAAATTCATATTCTGCCCTTATACTAAGCAGAAAATAGAACATTAACAGTTTTGTAACATGTTTCAAGTTTGCATTTTTAAAGACTATACTATCACATAGTATTAGAAGTTTATTAAAATAGAAATCTAAGTTCTGGATAAAAGAAAAACAAATGACCAGAAAAGACTTAAAAGACCAGAGAAAAATACTCCAAGTGAGCCCAATTACACTGTTCTTACCAACAGGTTCCATTCCAAAAAGAGCCACCTGCTAGCAGTACAGCAATCTGGTCTCTGACCGCTACATAGGGATTAGAAAAGAACAGTTCTGGTCAAAGTCCCTAAAAACTTGCACGGACACAAAATCTGTCTCCTAGCTAAGAGTATCTTGCTCAGTTTTGCTCAGATATGAACAGCAAACAACCCTCACGCCTCTGCCATCCTAGACTCGTGCTGAGGGGCCCCGGGTCTGGACATCCCCTGGCGCTTACACATCACCTGCAAGGCAGAGCCCAGAACACACACCTAAGTTACGTCAGCGTCCACATAGCAGTGATGCGATTACTGAAACAGGGTCTTCATCCATCATCACTGACTTCTGCAGTCTCTGCCCTTGACCACTGTGGCTCAAGTCATAGGGAAATGACTTCTGGGCACCACCTCACTCCTGACCTCTGACCCAAAGGGGAGGACCCAACTGGCAGAGTTCCCCAGGCATCTCTTCAAGCTCCCTCAACGCCTTGGCGTCCAAGAGGAAGAGGAGGGTAAGGTTATCACCACAGACTCCTGCTCTGACTCGGATCTCATTGAAGGGATTCGGAATTCCTCGGGGAGCTTCTGGACCTCATCTCAGATCTGCAGAATCAGACTCTCTGAGATGCACTTTTGGTGACAGACACAGAAGGATGATCCCTAGTGTTCAGAGTGCCAAAGAGGAGACAGTGAAAATTACTGATGGCAGGTCAGACTATTTTTTGATTCCTAAATACAAACTATATTCTTACACCTGTTACTCTTTACTCAAAGGAGTTATTTTAATCCAGTCCATATTAGCATATCTTACTCCTGTGAAATAAATGATGGCTTCAATGTTTCTCTTATTTTTATACTCTCTAATAAAATGAATAATCTCTCAAATTAACATTGAATATTAAACTTTTTATTAATACCCTAATATTTTTGCCTCTTGCCCTATTACTACAATTTCAAAAATCTAAATCAAATTTACCTTAAAATACCCATGAGACAATTACAGAATGAGAATTAAGCCCTAGTTACTCAACAGTGCCCTACAATTGCTCTTTATTGTCAGCAAACGGCCACAGACAACACCCTGTACTAAATTTAAGGATTAGGAAAACTAGTTCTAACATTACAGTTCTACTTTTTCCCAATGTTTCCTACACTGGAATCACTCTAAGCTATAAATCAAGTCACTTACAAAGAGCACCCTGGGGTAAAGAAGGGACTCAAAGAAAAAGAAGGAAATTTACTATGTTGTTACCATAGATGTTCTGCTCAATACATACAACAAATAAACACGGTACCAAAAAAAGTGACAAGTTTTTTAAACTAAGCCATTCAAAGTAAGCTCCTACACTCAGCCAAATGCTGCAAACGTGTTTTGCTCTTGGCACTATAGATGTAAATTTCTGAAAACACCTATGAGTTAAAATCCCTATAAATTAATAATCACTTCTTCAGGGAGAGACATCATGAACCTCTTAAAAAGTTGAAAATCTATGGAAACTTCTGCCAGTAAGGATATAAGCTATTCTGACCAATTTCAGGGAGCCCATCCTCATACCCCAAGGTATGTCTGTACTTCTGTGAATCCTACTGCTTCTCTTTAACCGGTGAACTGGCTGTACTTTTAATTCTTACCCGCAAAACAACAGCAATCCAACAGGATGCAAACACCAAACCCGGCGGCAGGACGTGACGGGAGGTGTGGCTGCTTTACCTTTTCAGCAATGCTGTACAGAACCTCATCCATCTTCATGCAAGTAGGGTCCCAGTCGTGCCCAAATCGAATGACGACCACGCGGTCTTCTTCCGAAAGGATGGCCTGATCCACCTGCCAGCCATTGTGCAGGTGCGGGAGCATGTACGACATCTTGAGCCGACGGGTCTGCGGGGAGTGGGGGGAAATCACAGGCCAGCTCCTCCCAGCTCCCCCATGGCACCCCCACGGGACCCCCCGCCCCACGGAGCCTCACCACCGAGCCCCCTCACGGGGTGTCACCCTGCGGGGCCTCCACCACACAGAGCCTCACCACGGGGCCCCCACCCACGGAACCTCACCACGGAGCCCCCGGCTCACGGGGGCTCACCCCGAGGGGCAGTCGATGGGCCGCCGGCAGGGCCAGGCCCGCGTCTACCAAGTTCTGACCCCATCCCGCCTCTGCCCCCCGGCCAAGAAACCAAAGCGAGGGGACCCCTGGAACCGCACACCCGCGCATCACTCGCCGCCCCCTCCCCACCGTCTCCAGCCGCGCACGCACCTCTGCCCACACCTCCCGCTCAGCAGTCCTTCCGGGCGCGGAGCGCTCCCACAGAGCGTGAGCGCCGGCGAGTGCGTGCGCGCGCCCGCAGAGCGTGAGCGCCGGCGAGTGCGTGCGCGCGCCCGGGCGGGCAGGGGCGAGGGCTCCACTCAGGTCCTGGGGGCTGAAGGTGGGGCTAGTGTCATGAACGTCTTGGAGACTGCGGCTACTTCAGACCTACTGTGTCTCCAGTGAGTCCGCGTCGGAGCTTCTTTGGTGCGACCTGGACCCGGGAGTGAACGAAGAGGATAACCTCTCAAGAAGGGCTCGTCGCCGTTCACTCCCACACAGAGCCCCCCTAATTATTTTGGAGGCCCTGCTTTCCAGACGCAAGCACAGTTGCTTTACTTGTGAAAAGCGGTTCATTAACAGAAGAGTACTGGTAAGACGCGAATGCCCCCCAAATAACTTATTGAAATTAGTATTTCTAAACATTTTTTGTTGTTCAGTTCAATTGCTCAGTTGTGTCCGACTCCTTGTGACCCCATGAACCGCAGTACTTCAGGCCTCCCTGTCCATCACCAACTCCCAGAGTCCACCCAAACCCATGACTGTTGTGTCGGTGATGCCATCCAACCATCTCATCCTCTGTCTTCCCCTTCTCCTGCCCTCAATCTTTCCCAGCATCAGGGTCTTTTCAAATGAGTCAGCTCTCCCCATCAGGTGGCCAAAGTATTGAAGTTTTAGCTTCAGCATCAGTCTTTCCAATGAACACCCGGGACTGATCTCCTTTAGGATGTACTGGTTGGAACTCCTTGCAGTCCAAGGGACTCTCAAGAGTCTTCTCCAATACCACAGCTCAAAAACATCAATTCTTCTGCGCTCAGCTTTCTTTATAGCCCAACTCTCACATCCGTACATGACTACTGGAAAAACCATAACCTTGACTAGACGGACCTTTGTTGGCAAAGTAACGTCTCTGCTGTTTAATATGCTGTCTAGTTTGGTCATATTGTTATTGTAAAATTTAAATAATATCAGTTCAGTCCCTCAGTTGTGTCCGACTCCTTGCGACCCCATGAATCGCAGCACGCCAGGCCTCCCTGTCCATCACCATCTCCCGGAGTTCACTCAGACTCATATCCATCGAGTCAGTGATGCCATCCAGCCATCTCATCCTCTGTCGTCCTCTTTTCCTCCTGTCCCCAATCCCTCCCAGCATCAGTCTTTTCCAGTGAGTCAGCTCTTCGCATGAGGTGTCCAAAGTGCTGGAGTTTCAGCTTTAGCATCATTCCTTCCAAAGAACACCCAGGGCTGATCTCCTTCAGAATGGACTGGTTGGATCTGCTTGCAGTCCAAGGGACTCTCAAGAGTCTTCTGCAACACCACAGTTCAAAAGCATCAGTTCTTTGGCACTCAGCTTTCTTTACAGTCCAACTCTCTCATCCATACGTGACCACTGGAAAAACCATAGCCTTGACTAGACAGACCTTTGTTGGTAAAGTAATGTCTCTGCTTTTGAATATACTATCTAGGTTGGTCATAACTTTTCTTCCAAGGAGTAGGCGTCTTTTAATTTCATGGCGGCAGTCATAAAAGTTACCATTTTAGCTATATAGTTCAGTGGCATTTAGTATGTTCATATCATTGTGCAACATTACCACTCCAGATACATACCATTTGTGGCTCAGCTGGTAAAGAATCCGCCTGCAATGTGGGAGCCCTGGGTAGGGAAGATACCCTGGAGAAGGGAAAGGCTACCCACTCCAGTAATATGGCCGAGAGGATTCCATGGCCTATACATGGGTCGCAAAGAGTCGGACATGAATGAGCGACTTTCACTATGTTGTACCACTACCTTTAAAAATAAGATGGTTTTTCACAGAGTTATGGAAGTCTGCAATCCAATTATGGGCGGGCATGGCAGTCCACTCCAGTATTCTTGCCTGGAGGATCCCCATGGACAGAGGAGCCTGGTGGCCTACTGCCGGGGTCCAGCCCCGGTGGATCCAGGGTGATTCGAAGGTGGGGATGGAGTCGGCGTCCTTGGAAGTAACTTATTTAATTACAGATAGAGAGGGATTAGAAAATTAGCAGAGAAAAAGAGGCTGAATAACTTGGTTTACATGGAATACCAATCACCACCTACGTAGGCCACAGGCGTCTTTCCGTTCTCCCGAAGGAGAGGAGGCACTGAGGCCTCCCCGGTCCGATCTTAGAAGCCCAGGCAAAATAAGCAGGCTTGGTGGGTACCCATGCACCAGATGGGAATTTGGCCAGAAAATAGTAGGAGAGAAAAAGAAGCTGAATAACTTGGTTTATGTGGGATACCAATAAAATTTCAAGACAAGGAATTTGCACCATCTACGTTGGGCCACCGGTGCCACTTGAATATCGGAAGGTGCCCCTCCTTGGGCTCCTTCTCTCGTGGGCTTGAAAACCGGGGCAAGTAAGTAGACATGATGAGCACCCACGCTCCAGATGGCAATTTAGCCAGAAAAACGGGGAGCAAGAAAGAAGCGACATGGGGGAATCAGTCTGTCCGGAAATTGATCCCATTTCTTTATTTTTGGATTTGCTTATATACCTTTTGTTACACATAGGGATGAATACAGAGTCATGTGGGGGTCAGCAGTCCTGACCTTTATCAAAATCAGGTGCTTTACATAAAAAAAGATCTTAGGGGTTTACATCATCTTCTGGCCATGAGACCTGCTGACATTTTACGACCCTTTCTTTTTGATAACCAAAAAACTTATTTTTTCCAAGGGTGTTTTTTCTTAAACCAGGCACCACCCTCCAAATAAAGTTGCATTCCTATAGGGTGAGGGTGTAGTGAGTTACAATCAAGAAAGGAATTTATTTAACCCAAGGTTATCATGATTAATCTTAAAGGTTAATACTTATTTCTCTTATATGCTTAAAGGTTAATACTTATTTCTCCTATATGTTAGTTATATTCATTATAAGAGCAGGGGATATGGAGATTTAGCAGCAAACATCAGCCCAACAAATGAAAATCTTTTCACCAATGTTCCCCTTAAGATCTATTTAGTCTTAAGATAGTGATAAAGTTACATTTTTACATAGCAAGGACACAGTGATTTATAACAAAGTATAGTGATCTATTAGGTAGGTAGAATAGGGAAACGGAGTCCAAAATGGCGGTGGCTAAAAAGAAGGAAGGTCAAAGGAAGGTCCAAGGACCAGAGTGAAGACTTCAGGTAGAACAAACAGCACTCCTGGCTAAGCCCAATTTGCATAGGGCAGGCTGAGGTGGAAGAAACATCTCTCCAGCGTGCGTGCGCTTTTTCTCTCTCTCTCCCCATCTCCCACGCGCTCCTCCACTCTCTCCCCTTCAAATCTTTGGGTTGGCATACCCTCATGCTTTGAGGATGGATTTTCCTGCTATCTTCTAAATAAAATAGAGCTGTAACACTGATTTGCCTAAGAGCCGTAACGGTTTGTCCAAGACCCGAGAGCTGTGACGCACCGAGGGCTCTAATGTCCGTTGCTTCAAATCTTTGTTGTGATGAGACAAAGAACCGGGGAACATACACTCCCGTGACATCTATGGTGCCGTGACTTGGAGATAACCTGGCTGAAACAATCTCCACGTGGAAGAGGCCAAGCACAACCGGAGCCCAACTCAGCGAAGCTCCCGCGGTAGAGGCGGAACGCAAAGAAAATCCAGCGCAGGGGAAGGCCCATTGTGCTGGAAACTGGGACAGATGAAAGCCCATGCGGCCCAGTCTCAGATCCCAGAAGACCTCCAGTTAACATAAGAGGTCCTCGCTCCTCTGGCTGGAGGGACATGCCTAACGAAATCTTAATTCCTTTACAATCTCTTGTTTCTTGTTTCCTCGAACCTCCCACTAACAAGCGGGCGGCAGGGGGCACAATTGAGGGACTCTGGAGAGGCTACTCCTCTGCATGTCCCAAAGGCGCTATCTGCTGAACCCCAGTAGCTGTTACACAAGCCGGTGGGGGTTCTTCTGTCCTTTCTCTTCTTTGTGCCAAGGATCAGACCGATGAAACTGTGAGCACCGGTCAGATATTTAGCAAATTTTCCGGCGGGCTATGAAGGGGATTCCTTGGCACGTTTTTCCCACTGCTTTTTCCTCCTGTCCTTCAGCTCTTTCCCAGGACTCAAGCTCAGCCAAAACTAATGAAACTCAGGCCCTGATGTCTCATTGCAAAAATTCATTGAGAGACTAAGGGATAAGAGGTAGATTTGTTAGGATCCAGAGAGAAGCCACTCTTCAGGGTGTGAACCTTTGCCAAGGGCAAGGGCTGGGGCCAGGAATTAGGCCTGGCTAGGTTTTGTGAAGGGGTGGAATTCATATGCTAATGAGTGGGAGGATCATCCCTACCATTGGGGAACCACCCACCCTTCCCTCTTTTGCCTTGGAGCTGTCCTGCCACCTCTGGGTGTGTGTGTCTGTTGGCTTATAGATTGGGGATTAAATACTTGAATTTTGCTTTTCATCTTGGACCTGGTTGGTTTTGATTGGTTTACATTATCCTCTTGTGCTATGTCATTCTTTCAAAGGTTGTGCTCTTCCCCCTTCCCTCCTGTTTCATGCTCTTTGCCTGAGCCCCATCCAGACCCACGAGGTTGCCTCTACAATCTTCTGGAGAGACAACCAGAAAACAGCTGGCCTTGGGAGGGAAATACTCTATAATATCCAACCCCCTAATCCTACCCAGTACTGGTCACACTGGAGATTTTGGGGACGCCCAACTCCAGTCCGGGGATCCCAGGAGGCCATCACGCCTTGACCTGCCTAGGGATCAGGTCCTCGAAAGGTTGTCACGCGTCAACCTGCTTGGGGATCTGCTAGTTCCGGGGGTCCCAGGAGGTCATCACGCCTTGACCTGCCTTGGGATCTGGTCCTCGAAAGGTTGTCACGCCTCAACCTGCTTGGGGATCCGCTAGTCCCAGGGTCCCAGGAGGTCGTCACACCTCGACCTGCCCAGGGACCCAATTCTCGGGAGGCTATCACGCCTCGACCTGCCCGGGGATTTGATCTCTAGGAGGCTGTCACGTCGCAGCTTGCCTGGGGATCTGCACCCTGACCCGGGGATGCCTGGCTCTCAGGTTGCAACAGTACTAGGTAGGATGAGCTTACATCATATCTATTCCCGTCCATGGTGGGCAAACTAGCAATGAGTTACAAATCCCTTAATTCTACCCAGCACTGGTCACACTGGAGACCTTGGGGATGCCTAAACTCCAGTCCAGGGGTCCCAGGAGGTCATCACGCCTTGACCTGCCTAGGGATCAGGTCCTCGAAAGGTTGTCACGCCTCAACCTGCTTGGGGATCCACTAGTTCCAGGGGTCCCAGGAGGTCGTCACGCCTGACCTGCCCAGGGACTCAATTCTTGGGAGGCTGTCACGCCTCGGCCTGCCTGGGGATCTGCACCCTGACCCAGGGATGCCTGGCTCTCAGGTTGCAACAGTTCTGGGTAGGATAAGCTTCATAAAGACTCACCCCCTAAGGAAGTCCACCCATGGAAACAGAAGGAAGCCTATTACTTGTGGGACTGTGCCCAGTCTCAACAATAACTCAGGAGCCCAATGAAAACCCCAGACAGCCACCAATACCTTTTATAACAGATAACAGGAGAAGGAGAGAAAGAAAGAGACAAGGCATGCCCAAGGCATGCTGGCCGCCCTCCAGAGAAGCCCTATGGCAAACCCCAAGTCCTTGAAGGACAAGGCATGAGACAAATGCCTGATCTGTAGACAGGCGGGGCATTGGGCCAAAGCGTGTCCAAACCGTGACAAGTCTCCTAGAATGGCTTGCCACAAATGCCATCAACTGGGACATTGGGTGGCACTCTGCCCTCGGGACCCAAGAGCCTCAAGGTCAAGTGCCAAGCCTACCCTCACGATGGTTCAAGAGGACTGAAGTGGCCCACTCCAGCCAGCCTGCCTGTCACAGATAACCATCACGGGGCTGGAGCCAAGGGTGCAACTGGATGTGGCAGGTAGGTCCGAAAATTTCTTGGTTAACACAGGGGCTACCTACTCTGTCTTGATCTCCTACTCCGGAGCCTTCTCCTCCCAAACCTGTACCATTTTGGGTGCTACAGCAAAAGCAGCTACTAAAAGATTCACCCGAGCACTTCTTTGTTGCTGGGATGGGCAAATATTTTCCCACCAGTTTCAGTGGTCCCTGAGTGTCCTACTCCCTTATTGGGAAGAGCTATACTCACTAAACGGGACCACCCTTGTGATGGGAAGTTTTTCAGCCCCTAGAGCTCTACAGCTCCTGGTTACTACTGAGAAACCCATTATACCTTCAATAGAGAGGGACCAAAAAACATGGGAAGACAAAATTAACCCCCAGGTGTGGGACCAGGGGATTCCTGGATGAGCCTACCAAGCCGAACCAGTCATCATTGTCCTCCGAGATCCCACTCGGTTTCCTAACCGGAAACAATATCCTCTCAAAAGAGGGGCTCGGGAGGGACTACAGCATTTAATAAATAAATTCCTTGCTTGTGGGCTATTGGTCCCCACCAGTTCGCCATGTAACACCCCAGTCCTCTCAGTAAAGAAAAAAGACGGAACCTGGCAAATGGTTCAAGATCTCTGGATCATAAATGAAGCTCTAGTCCCCCTCCATCTCACAGTACCAAATCCCTATGTAATCTTGGGAGAAATCCCACCCAGTGCCAAGTGGTTTACAGTCTTGGATCTCAAAGATGCATTTTTTTGCATACCACTGGCTAAAGAATCCCAATATCTTTTTGCCTTTGTGTGGGAGCTCCCAGGAGAAAAACGCCAACAGACGACTTGGACAGTATTACCTCAGGGGTTCAGAGATAACCCCCACCTGTTTGGGCAGACCCTTAGCTGGGATCTCCTAGATCTGGACCTGGGACCTAATGGGAAAATATTACAATACCTAGATGACCTACTAATCTGCTCTCCAGATGAGAAAAGTGCCCAACGACATGCAATTCAGGTTCTAAACTTCTTGGCAGAAAGGGGATATAAGGTCTCCTGTGCTAAGGCACAGATGGTCGAGACAAAGGTCACTTACCTGGGAGTTCAGATTACATGCGGGTCCAGGAGGCTGTCCTCTGATCGGGTACAAGGAATCCTCCAGTTACCCTTCCCCATGACTCGAAAACAATTGCAAGCTTTCCTGGGACTAACTGGATATTGTAGAATCTGGATACCCAACTATGGTCTAATTGCCCAGCCCTTATATGAAAGCTTAAAGGGACGAGATGATTCAATCCCACTGATACGGGGAACTCCTCAAAAGAAGGCAGAGGCTACACTAAAACAGGCCTTAACTCAGGCACCTGCCTTGAGGTTGCCAGACCCAGAAAAAGCATTCCAACTTTATGTCCATGAAAGAGAGGGAATAGCTTTGGGAGTGTTAATTCAAAGGTTGGGACCTGAGCCCCAGCCTATAGCTTACTTATCCAAAAAGCTTGATCCAACTACCCGAGGCTGGCCCCCCTGCCTTCGAAATCTTGCAGCTATTGCAATCATGATAGAAGATGCTTTAAAACTCTCCTCTGGGGGCAAACTAACTATTTTTACCAGCCACCAGGTAAAACAACTCCTAAATGGGAGAGGCCATTTATGGATGTTTGATCAAAGAATCCTCAGATATCAAGTAATGCTGATGGAAAATCCAGGCCTCACTATATCCCCTTGTGAGGTTCTTAACCCAGCCACCCTCCTGCCTACCCCCGAGGGCTCTCTTCTCTTTCACTCTTGTCTAGAAACCTTGGACCACTGGACAAAACCCCGAGAGGGATTGTCAGAAGATCCTCAGACCAGTTCTGAGGAAATCTGGTACACTGATGGAAGCAGCTTTGTCTTGGATGGAAAAAGAAGAGCTGGGCATGCAGTAGTCTCCAATTTTGAGACCATAGAGGCTAAGCCTCTGGCACCAGGTACTTCAGCCCAATTAGCTGAGCTCATGACCCTGACTCGAGCTTTAGAGCTGGGAAAAGGAAAAAGAATAGTCATTTACACTGACTCCAAGTATGCCTTTCTGGTGCTACATGCACATGCTGCTATTTGGAAAGAAAGGGGCCATTTGACCACCCGAGGGTCCCCAGTCAAATATGGTGATCAGATTCTTCGACTCTTGGAGGCAGTCCATCTGCCCACCGAGGTTTCAGTCTCCCACTGTAAAGGACACCAAAAAGGGAGCACAGAAGTGGCACGAGGGAACCAAGCAGCTGATCAGGCAGCTAGGAGAGCAGCATTATAGAACCATGACTTAATAGGGATTGCCACCTTAGTTCCACAGACCAATTTGCCTGAAACTCCTTCATATACTGAAGGTAAGACTCTTAAAGCTAAGAGCAAGGGCTTTCAAGATCATATGGGGTGGCTCCAGAAGGAGGGACTCCTTTTCCTGCCTGGGAACCTCCAATGGAAGTTGGTTAACTCCTTACAT
Source organism: Redunca redunca (assembly GCA_006410935.1). Classification (NCBI taxonomy): domain Eukaryota; kingdom Metazoa; phylum Chordata; class Mammalia; order Artiodactyla; family Bovidae; genus Redunca; species Redunca redunca. The sequence continues at coordinate 25,474 of SJYQ01000209.1, read as the reverse complement.
GCCACTACTCATTTAGGAGAAAAGGCCCTCCAAAGATAAAGGTCCTTCAGAGGAACAGGCTTCCAAACAACTATAAGACAGGTGGTCTCCTCTTGTCCCACTTGCCAATTAAACAACCCCCAAGGAGCTCAAAGACCCCAGCTGGCCCAGCCCATCCAATGACGTGGGACCTACCCAGGAGAGGACTGGCAGATGGACTTCACCCAGATGCCAGTTTCTCAAGGGTATAAATACCTATTAGTCATGATAGATACATTCACAGGATGGATTGAAGGCTTTCCCACCTGGAGTGAGAAGGCTGAGGAGGTGGTAAAAAAACTGCTTGATGAAATCATTCCAAGATTTGGTCTGCCCAGGTCATTACAAAGTGACAATGGGACATCATTTACTTCCAAGGTCACCCAAGGGGTCTCAAAAGCATTAGGCATTACTTATTATCTCCATTGTGCCTGGAGGCCTCAATCTTTGGGAAAAGTAGAAAGAGCCAATCAATTCTTAAAATCAGCTATAAAACAGATAACCCAGGAGACCTCCCTGGGATGGAAGGAGGCTTTACCAATAGCTCTCCTCCGCACCCGCATTGCCCCTAAGGAACAGCTTGGTCTTAGTCCTTATGAGATGCTATATGGGAGACCTTTTGTTTATGTCAATGACCTCTTCTTAGATCCAGAGGTTCAGACCCTCCAGTCTTATACCATGGCCATTGGGCAATTCCAACAGGATATACGCTTGTGGGGTATAAACCAGGACCCAAAAGATTCTAAGGAGTTACCACTGTATGCTCCAGGGACTCAAGTCCTAATTAAAGTCTGGAAAGATGGGTCCCCACAAGCTCAACTCCAGCCCACATGGAAGGGCCCCTACCCTGTAATACTTTCTACCCCCACAGCAGTCAAGGTACCAGTACATGACTCCTGGATCCACTACTCATGAGTTAAGCCATGGAAGAAGACAGAAGAGGACACTCAATATGCCTGTGAGCCCCTGGGAGATCTCAGATACCTATTCAGGACTACCAATGAGTGCCATTCTAATGAACACCCCCAAAATCTAGTTTCTGGGGATAAGATTTCTCAGGATAGCTCTAAACAGCCAACACAGCTTGACAGAGATTGTACTCCAAAACAGACAGGAGATAGATCTTCTGATCCCTGAACAAGGAGGGACTTGAGCCATCCTGGCAATGTGAATTTAAAATTGACTAATGCCCCTACTAGTCCTTGTTATGCTACATTGATGATGCTTATGATTATTCCATGTATTGTCAATTGTCTAACCTATTTTGTCTCTGCCCAGGTCAACAAGCTACAACATGCAGTGCCAGTCCAACAAAGATATAAAACTACAGCCGACCATGAAAAGTATCACACCCTTAGATGGACACCACTATAAGGACTCTGAGGCTTGAGACTAGCAAGAGGGGAGGCCCAATACCCCTCACCACCCCAGTTCAGCAGGAAGTAGCCAGAAAGACCTTGATGCCCCTATTCCCAAAGAATTGGGCCTCCCATCTCTTGAGGGGGGAATGTTAGTAGGTAGAATAGGGAAACGGAGTCCAAAATGGTGGTGGCTAAAAAGAAGGAAGGTCCGAGGACCAGAGTGAAGACTTCAGGTAGAACAAACAGCACTCCCGGCTAAGCCCAATTTGCATAGGGCAGGCCGAGGTAGAAGAAACATATAAAAGGAGGAGCCAAAGCGCGCTCTCTTCCTCTCCCGCGTGCGTGTGCTCTCTCTCTCTCTCCCTCTCTCTCCCCCTCTCTCTCCCCCTCTCTCCCTCTCTCCCTCGCGCTCCTCCACTCTCTCCCCTTCAAATCTTTGGGTTGGCATGCCCTCATGCTTCAAGGATGGATTCTCCTGCTATCTTCTAAATAAAATAGAGCTGTAACACTGATTTGCCTAAGAGCTGTAACATGGTTTGTCCAAGACCCGAGAGCTGTGACGCACCGAGGGCTCTAATGTCCGTTGCTCCAAATCTTTGTTATGACGAGACAAAGAACTGGGGAACATACACTTGCGTGACAATTACAAAAGAGAAAATTCATTAACTCAAAAAGTCTAGTATTGCTAACCTTAAACACTACTATATTTCCTTTTCTATATTCCAAATACATTGATTAATATATTCCCAGGTTCCTAAGGATATGGAGGTCTGGTGGCAATCATTGACTCCACAATAAGAAAAGAATTAAGATTTTCAAAATATTCCAAACTCTGTGCTGTTTATAGTTGAGAGGTAGTAAATAATCATGTGCAGGAGTATGGATAATCCTGTCACACAAACTAGTTTGCCAGGCAGAGAGGTTTGACCTGAGACACCCTTGTCACACCTGAGGGCAGGGAATTAGCAGCAATTATTGGCACAACAAATGGAAAAAACCCTACACCAATATAATTCCTAACCAACCCACAATACTGACAATTTCCAACTTCCCAAAGGAATTTGCCTTTAGTAAGTGTGCCTCTCAGGTTGGGAGGCTGCAAACAATCACATGTGGCTGGACTAACCTATACAGGCGGGCTAGATAACCTTCAGAGGAGTTCTTAAGTTGAAACACTTGTTACGCCCAGGAATTTTTATTGACTTGGAGCTGTAAGCTAACTCCTTCTCCAAGAGAGGTAATGGGAGTCAGCCCCCCGTAAAGTCAGGGGTATAGGTGAGAGCATAAAACAATAAAGTAGATAGACTCTGGTTTTGGGGGTAGATGCTCAGGAACAGGGTTTCCTGAGGCTTGATCACGCCTTTGTGTATGCCAAGCCTCCTTCCTCATGACCTTTGCCATGGGCGGAGTTCCTCACGCTGGCTCCCGGCAGCCTGTGGTCTATGGGGCCTCAAAGAGTTAAACACTTCTGAGAGACTAAGCAGAGCAGACACAGCAGTTAGTCCCACATCCTTCTCATCCTGTTGGCTTTTGGCAACTTTTATTCTATCCTAGGGCCTTCCCTGGTGGTGCTGGCTGCTGCTAAGTCGCTTCAGTCGTGTCTGACTTTGTGCCACCCCATAGACGGCAGCCCACCAGGCTCCTCCGTCCATAGGATTTTCCAGGCAAGAGTACTGGAATGGGGTGCCATTGCCTCCCCAGTGGTGCTAGTGGTGAAGAACCCGCCTACCAATGCAGAAGACAAAAGACAGTTGTGTTCCATGCCTGGGTGGGGAAGATACCCTGGAGGAGGGCATGGCAACCCACTCCAGTATTCTTGCTTGGAGAATCCCATGGACAGAGGAGCCTGGCAGGCTGCAGTCCGTAGGGTTGCACAGAGTTAGACATGGCTGAAGCGACTTAGCATGCATGCAGGCAACCTATCCTACATGTTTTGTGTAAATGGAAACATAAATATATAGTCTTTTGACTTCCTTCACTTAGCGTAATGTTCCCAAGGTTCACGCACATTGTATAAACATAATAGCAGGCGTCAACACAGTTGACCCTTGAACAACAAGGATTTGAACTTACACATGTACTGTGTGTACTACATGGTCTGCAGTTGGTTAAATCAGGGGAACTAGGGATATAAGGAGCCAACTACATAGCTATGCAAGGATTTTCGACTTCACAGAGGGTCATCATTGAAGGATCAACTGTACTTAGTTCCTTTTTGTTGTTTGTTGTTTAGATATACTGCATTTTATCTGTCCTTCAATTAATTGAACATTAGAGTTGTTTACACTTTTTGGCTGTTATGAGTAATGCTGCTATGAATACTTGTGTACAAGTGTTTGTATGGATTTAAGTCTTCATTTTTCTTGGTTATATACAGGTGGGGTAGCTGAATCATATTATAATTACATATGTTTTGAGAATTGCCAACTGTTTTCAGACGCAGCTTTACCATTTTACATGTCCAACAGCAACATGATGGTATCGGATTTCTCCGTTTTTGTCTACTCTTGTTATTTGTGTATTTTTGTTGCTGTTTTTTTGGAATGATATCCTGCTAGTTGTGATGTTTTATTACATCACAACTTTCCCTAATGGTTAGTGATATAGAGCATCTTTTAATATACTTGTTGGCCATTTGGAGAAATGTCTGTTTATCTCCCTTGGTCACTAAAAATGTATTAGTTGTCTTTTTATTATTGAGTCACAGGAGTTTTTTATACATTCTGGATAGAAATCTTTCATCAGATATATGATATGAAAATATTATCTCCCATTTTGTAGATTGAATTTTCACTTTTTATTGGTATTGTTTGCAGCATAAAACTTTAAAATTTGAAGAAATCCAGTGTGTCTTTTTTTCACTCTGTTGCTTGTACTTTGAGTGTTATATCTAAGAAACCATTGCCTAATTCAAGACCAGGAATATTTACTCCTCTTTCTCCAAAAGTTTTACAGTTTTAACTCTTCTTTTTAGGTTTGTGGTCATTTGGAATAAGTTCTCTTTTGAGTTTTTGTTTTGTTTTTGCCATTCCATGTGGCCTGTGGGATCTTAGTTCACCAACCAGGGATTGACAACTCCATTCTTTTGTATGTGAATATCCAGGTGTCACAGAACCATCTCTTGGAAAGATTTTTTTTTTTCACCATCAAGTTGCCTTGACACTGTTGTTGAAAATCAGTTGACTTTAAATATAAGGATTTATTTCTGTAGTCTCAAGTTTATTCCAGTGATGTGTATGTCTAGCCTTATGTTGTACCACACTGTCTTGATTAGCATAGCTTTGTAATAAGCTGTGAAATCAGGAAGTGTTAGTCCTATTCTGTTCCTTGTTAAGATTGGCTTGGCCATTCTGGGTCCCTTGCATGTCCATATAATCTTTAGGATTAGTTTGTCAATTTCTGAAAAAAGAAAAAGAAAGAAACACACACACACCCCTGGGATCTTGATAGGAATTTTGTTGAATGTGTACACCAATTTAGGGAATATTGCTATCTTAATAGTATTAAGTCTTCCAATCCATGAATATGGGATATCTTTCCATTTATTTAGGCCTTCTTTAATTTCTATGATTTTTATAGTTACCACTATTCATGTCTTGCACTCTTTATTAATTTTGTTCCTAAATATTTTATTCCTTTCGATGCTATTTAAATGGAATTGTTATTTTAAATATTTTCAGATTATTCATAATCAATGTAGAGAAATAGATTTTCTCATTTGGTTTTATTTGTTATTCCAGTTTTATTGAGCTGTAACTGACACACAGCATTCTATGAGTTTAAAGTGTACAGCATAATGATGTGACTTGTGTACATCATGAAATGATTATCACAGTAAGGTTAGTGAGCATCCATTATCTTATATAGATAAAAAAGAAAAGAAAGAAAAAATATTTTTCCCCTGATGAGGCCTTTTAGTATTTACACTCTTAACAACCTTCATATATAATTTGTAGCTTTATTATATTAATCATGTTGTACATCTGTAGTACTTTTCCATCTTTTTAATGTAATTTTATTTATTTACTTGGCTGTGCTGGATATTTGTTGCTGCATAGGCTTTTCTTTAGTTGTGGCAAGCAGGGGCCACTCTAGTTATGGTGTGTGGGCTTCACATTGCAGCAGCTTCTCCTGTTCCAGAGCAAAGGCTCTAGAGTGTTTGGGCTCCAGTAGTCACAGCTCCAGGACTCCAGAACACAGGCTCAGTGGTTGTGGCACATGGGCTTAGTTGTCCCAGGCACGACGGATCTTCCTGGACCAGGGAACGAACTTGTGTCTCCGGCATTGGCAGGTGGATTCTTTACCACTGAACCACCAGGGAAGCCTCACTTACTTCACTTCAGTTTGGTTCAGTCACTCAGTTTTGCCCTACTCTTTGCAACCCCATGTACTGCAGCACTCCAGGCCTCCCTGTCTATCAACAACTCCCGGAGTTTACTCAAACTCAGATCTGTTGAGTTGGTGATGCCATCCAACCATCTCATCCTCCATCGTCCCCTTCTCCAGCCTTCAATATTTCCCAAGATCAGGGTCTTTTCCAATGAGTCAGTTATTCGCATCAGGTGGCCAAAGTATTGGAGCTTCAGCTTTAGCATCAGTCCTTCCAATGAATATTCAGGACTGGTTTGATCTCCTTGCAGTCCAAGGGACTCTCAAGAGTCTCCTCCAACACCACAGTTCAAAAGCATCAATTCTTCAGCACTCAGCAAAGCTCAGCCCACTTACTTAAAACAGAAAATTTGTACCTTTAGACCACCTTCTTATAGTTCTCCTTTCCTCAACCCCCCACCTCTAGTAAGCACAAATCTTCTCTTTTTCTATAAATTTTTTGTTTGTTTTTTGAAGCATAATTGACCTACAACACTATGTTGGTTCCTGGTGCACAACATAATGATTTGATATTTCTATACATTACAAAATAGAATTGATGTTTGTATAGTGATCTTGTACTGTTTGGGCTTCCCAGGTGGTGCTTGTGGTAAAGTACCTGCCTACCAATGCAGGAGACATAAAGAGATGTGGATTTGATCCTTGGGTCGGGAAGATCCCCTGGAGTATGGCATGGCAACCCACTCCAGTATTCTTGTCTTGAGAATCCCATGGACAGAGAAGCTTGGTGGGATACAGTCATAGGGTTGCAAAGAGTCAGAGAGATCTGAAGTGACTTAACACTTATACTCTGCAACCTGATAAATCATTTATTATTTTGAATGTTTTTTTTTTAGTAGATTCCTTGAGATATTCTGCATATAAGATCATGTCATCTGCAAATAGGGACAGTTTAGTTCTTCCCTTCCAATCTAGATGCTTTTTATTTCTTCCTTGTCTAACTGCCCTGGCTAAAACATCTAGTACAGTGTTAAATAGAAGTGGCAGGAGCAGACATTTTGTCTTGTTCCTTATCCTAGGAGGTAAGCATTCAGACTTTCACTATTCAATATCATGTTTGCTGTGGGTTTTTCACAGGTGCCCTTTATGAGGTTAAGGAAATTCATGTCTATTCCTACTTTGTTGAGTGGTTGTTTATTTTTTAATATTTATTTATTTTGGCTGCATTGCATCACTGCCATGCCATTCACAGGCTTTCTGTAGTTGTGGTGCCTAGACTTCTAGTTGTTATGGCTTCTCTTGTTGTGGAGCATGGACTCTAGGGTTCACAGGCTTCAGTAGTTATAGCACATGGGCCCTGTTGCCCTGTGGCAGGTGGGATCTTCCCAGAGCAGGGCTCTAACTGGTGTCCTATGCATCTTAACCACGGGACCAGCAGGGAAGCCCTGTTTGTTTTAATCATGAAATGCTGTTTGGTTTTGCCAAATGCTTTTTCTATTGAGATGATCATATGAGTTTTGTACTTTATTCTGTTAATATGGTGTACTACACTGATTTTTGTATGTTAAACCAATCTTACCTGCCTCCTGAGAAATCTATATGCAGGTCAAGAAGCAACAGTTAGAACTGGACATGGAAGAACAGACTGGTTCCAAATCAGGAAAGGAGTATGTCAAGGCTGTATATTGTCACCCTGCTTATTTAACTTCTATGCAGAGTATCATGTGCTATGCTGGGCTAGATGAACCGCAAGCTGGAATCAAGATTGCTGGAGAAAATATCAATAACCTCAGATATGCAGATACACCACCCTTATGGCAGAAAGTGAAGAAGAACTAAAGAGCCTCTTGGTAAAAGTGAAAGAAGAGACTGAAAAAGTTGGCTAAACACTCAACATTCAGAAAAGTAAGATCATGGCATCTTGTCCCATCACTTCATGGCAAATAGATGGGGAAACAATGGAAACAGTGACAGACTTTACTTTTTTCAGCTCCAGTATGGTCAGTATGGTCAGCTGCAGATGGTACTGCAGCCATGAAATTAAGAGATGCTTGCTCCTTGGAAGAAAAGCTATGACAGACCTAGACAGCATATTAAAAAGCAGAGACATTACTTTGCTGACAAAGGTCCATCTAGTCAAAGCTATGGTTTTTCCAGTAGTCATGTATGGATGTGAGAGTTGGACTGTAAAGAAAGCCGAGTGCCAAAGAATTGATGCTTTTGACCTGTGGTGTTGGAGGAGACTCTTGAGATTCCTTGGACTGCAAGGAGATCCAACCAGTCCATCCTAAAGGAAATCAGTCCTGAGTATTCATTCGAAGGACTGATGCTGATGCTGAAGCTGAAACTCCAATACTTTGGCCATCGATGTGAAGAACTGACTCATTGAAAAAGACCCTAACACTGGGAAAGATTGAAGGCTGGAGGAGAAGGGGACGATAGAGAATGAGAAGGTTGGATAGCATCACTGACTCAATGGACATGAGTTTGAGCACGCTCTGGGAGTTGGTGATGGACAGGGAGGCCTGGGAGGTGTGCTGCAGTCCTTGGGGTCGCAAAGAGTCAGACATGACTGAGCAACTGAACTGAAACCAATCTTGCATTCCTAGGATAAATCTTTATTTAAGTACTAGTATTGGTCTCTCAGTCATGTCTGACTCTTTGCAACCCCATGTACTGTAGCCCGCCAGGCTCCTCTGTCTATAGGACTGTTTAACCTATATGCTGAGCACATCATGAGAAATGCCTGGGCTGGATGAGTTACAAGCTGGAATCAAGATAAGCAACAACCTCAGATATGCAGATGATGCCACTCTAATGGCAGAAAGCAAAGAGGAACTAAAGAGCTTCTTGATGAAGGTGAAGGAGGAGAGTGAAAGAGCCCGCTTAAGACTGAAAAAACTAAACTAAAAAAAGCTAAACTAAACTAGACCAAAAAAGCTGGCTTAGTTAAAAAATACTAAGATCATGGCATCTGGCCCCATTACTGCATGGCAAATAGAGCAGGAAAAGGTGGAAATAGTGACAGATTTCCTCTTCTTGGGCTCCAAAATCACTGTGGATGGTGACTGAAGCCATCAAATCAGAAGACAATTGCTTCTTGGCCAGAAAGCAATGACAAAGCTCGACAGTGTGTTGAAGAGCAGAGACACTACTTTGCTGGCAAAGGTCCATATAGTCAAGGCTATGGTCTTCCCATGGTCACATATGGTTGAGACCTGGACTGTAAAGAAAGCAGAAGACCAAAGAATTGATGCCTTTGAACTATGGTGCTTGAGAAGATTCCTGAAAGTCCCTTGGACAGCATGGAGATCAAACCAGGCAATCTTAAGAGAGACAAACTCTGACTATTCACTGGAAGGACTGATGCTGAAGCTGAAGCTCCAGTATTTTGGTCACCTGATATGAACAGAAAACTATTGGAAAAGTCCCCGATGCTGGGAAAGATTGAGGGCAGAAGAAGAAGGCGTCAGAGAATGAAATTGCTGGATGGCATCACCAGTGCAGTGAACATCAACTTGGGCAAACTCTGGGAGATGGTGAGGGACAGGGAGGCCTGGCATCTGCAGTCCCTGGGGTCATGAAGAGTCAGACATGACTGGGCGACTGAACAACAACTCAGTGTCCAACTCTTTGCGACCCATGTACTGTAGCCCACCAGGCTCCTCTGTCTATGGGATTTCCCAGGCAAGAATACTGGACTGGGTTGCCATTTCCTTCTCCAGGAGATCTTTCCGACCCAGGAATTGAACACAGGTCTCCTACATTGCAGGCAGATTCTTTACCTTCTGAGCCACCAGGGGAGCTAAGTCCTATTTGGTGTCAGTAGTTTTTCAAAATATGTTGCTGAATTTGGTTTGCTGGTATTTTATTGAAGGTTTTGTGTCTATAACTCACAAAGGATATTGGTCTGTAGTTTTCTTGCAGTATCTTTGTCTGATTTTGGTATAGGGGCCTCATGGAATGAATTGATAAGTCACTAGTCCAGCCAAGAAAAATCGATTATTTGACCAAAGCTCTCCATTTCTCCTTTCATTTCCTCTAAAAATATCTGATCATTAAGAAGATGGGAATAAATAGGCTAAATCATCTCTGAGTTAATCAGATGTCTTGAATTACATTTTATCTTTAGAAACAGAATTATTCATTTTAAAAATGACTAAGCATAAGCATTAAAAAACGCAGTCTGGAATTCTCAAGTGAGGGCAAGACAAATGTTTAGTGGGAGAAGATGTTCCTATGTCTCCTAATTGGGAAAGGATACTCATGGCCAAACAGAGCCCTCATTCCTGTGGAGCAACTGTCTTGAGTTGAAAAGAAGGCAATTTGACAGAAGTAATTATTACTAATAAAAAATTATTGAAGAGCCTTATTACTCTTCTAGAAGGATTTGCATTTTTAAAGGAAGATATGTTTTAAATCAAATGTAAGACTGTTAAAGTGAGACTTTCTCTCAAATTTCAGCAGAGTCCCCAAGTTGAAGATAAGTGTACAATAGACTAATAACAAGAGTAAATAACAGCTAAGGTAGGAAACTTGTTAGAACTGTCTGAAACTGAAAGAGAAGAATAGAGTTTTAGTAGAGTAGAATAGAGTGGAGACTGAAAGAGGACGTTATGTTTTACTGTTCCATCTCAAGGTCATAAAAAGGCTCTTGAGAAAGCATTGCTTGCAAAATGGGTTTATTCAGGAATAGCAAAAACTGCGATTTAAAACAGGCAATCAATGGCAAAAGAAAGACAAGTCCAGAGAACAAAGGAGAAGAATCCCTTTTATAGAGGAGAAGGGAGAGATGCAGGTGAAAGAGGAGAGTGAAGAAGCTGGCTTAATACTCAGAACATTCAAGAAACAGATCATGGCATTCAGTCCCGTCACTTCATGGCACATAGATGGGGAAACAATGGAAACTATGACAGACTTTATTTCCTTGAGCTCCAAAATCACTGTGGACAGCGACTGCAGCCATGAAATTAAAAGACACTTGCTCCTTGGAAGAAAAGCTATGACAAACCTGCTGCTGCTGCTGCTGCTGCTAAGTCGCTTCGGTCATGTCCGACTCTGTGAGACCCCATAGACGGCAGCCCACCAGGTTCCCCCATCCCTGGGATTGTCCAGGCAAGAACACTGGAGTGGGTTGCCATTTCCTTCTCCAATGCAGGAAAGTGAAAAGTGAAAGTGAAGTCGCTCAGTCGTGTCTGACCCTCAGCGACCCCATGGACTGCAGCCTTCCAGGCTCCTCCTCCATGGGATTTTCCAGGCAAGAGTACTGGAGTGGGGTGCCATTGCCTTCTCTGATGACAAACCTAGGCAGCATTATTAAAAAGCAGAGATATTACTTTGCTGACAAAGTTCCCTATAGTCAAAGATATGGTTTTTCCAGTAGTCATGTACGGATGTGAAAGTTAAGACCATAAAGAAGGCTGAATGCTGAAGAATTGATGCTTTTGAACTGTGGTGTTGGAGAAGGCTCTTGAGAGTCCCTTGGACTGCAAGGAGATCAAATTCTAAAGGAAATCAACTCTGAATATTCATTGGAAGGACTGATGCTGAAACTCCTATACTTTGACCACCTGATGAGAAGAGCAGACTCATTGGAAAAGACTCTTTTGCTGGGAAAGATTGAAGGCTGGAGGAGAAGGGGAGGACAGAGGTCAAGATGGTTGGATGGCATCACCGACTCAATGGACATGAGTTTGAGCAAACCCTGGGAGATGGTGAAGGACGGTGCAGCCTGACATGCTGCAGTCCATGGGGTCGCAGAGTCAAACACGACTGAGCGACTGAACAGCAAAGGGGGAGCTGGGCATGGCTTCTTGTAATAAAGAGTCCATTGGAGGGAACCTGGAGTTGGAAGTGTAGCGGCTTCCCATTAGCTGGGTTGCTTCCAGACTGGGAGGACGGTTTCCTCCCTTGTAGGCAGTGAGGTTGCGCCCTTCTTCCTACTGGGTCTCCAATCAAGGGAGAGTGGTGCCCAGAACTATCCCTTCTGGCCTCCCAACTCTAAAGTGAAGTTTCTGCGTGTTGATTTTCACACTTCTCACGCTGAGACTGGCCTGCAACCTCCCGCACCGGACAGGCCCCACACTCTACCATCTAGACTCAGCTCCTGCAGGAGGCTCCACCAAAGCCGTCCATCTAGGCGCCATTTGCCCTTCAGGTGGCTTCTCCTTGTGCCCAGAGTTCTCGGCCTCAGGACCTAACGCTGGAAGTGCGGGCGCGGCCTAATTGGATGGGGCGGGGCTCCAGAGGAGGCCCAGCTGGTTGTGGGCTTTGGGGCGGAGCTGGGGTTGGCTCCGGAGGGGAGGGGCGGGGCTCCGCACTCTGACCTGAGTCTTCACTGTCCAGGTTTTGCCTGGGAGATTGGGTTGGCTGGAGTGTCCCTTAAATCTGGAGTCTTTTTAAAAGGTAAATGTACCCCTAGAATGTTGCGGTGTGGGGGAGACTGGATCGAGCTCTGCCTCGTAGACTTGACTGACCTTGGACTTCACATGGGGCAGGTGGGCAGCATTAGCCTCCTAAGACCCTTCTGGGCCCACAGGGCACAATCCTGAAGAATTTAATAAGGAAACTCTTAGGTTGTTATTTATACCTCCCTTGTTCCAGAGAAGACTTAAGGTGGCTTCAGAGATTCTCAAGGTCATTTTGAACAGGTATGTACTTTTTTTCCTAAACTCTAGGCAGTGGCAGATTAAGCTTTAAATGAGTAATATTCAGGCCCCCACATCAGATTTTACAGTTTGTTCCCTACATTAGTCAAATTTCAATTTTTTAATCTTGCCTTTCTTTTCTCTGATATTTAGCAAGCCCTGACAAACTATTTCTTAGGAGGGAAGCAACCATTTTTTGCTGAGACACATTGTGACAGTGTTGGTTTTAAGTTACATTCGATTTGTTGATAACCTGGTGACTGGAGAAACCTCATACCAAGGGTGTAAACCGTGCAGTTTTCATTAAGTCGGAAATGGCAAACACACCCTCAAGGATATGCCTTTTGGTATATCTTAATCTCCAGGCCCCTTTATCTAGTCATTTGTGAATAGATCATTTGCAGCAAATCCAGAATATCAGCATAAGGATGATTTAAAAAAGCAGAGGGGCCAAACGTGGCATCTCCTACTCATCGTTACAGAGATTTTTTTTTTTTCTTTCTAGTCTGTTTTTCTGAGCCTCTTTGGAGCAGAATCAGGGATCTGTAGAGGACAGAAAACAAACATTTGTGGTTTTATCCCCATGGAGAGGGCAGAGAGCTGCTCCATAGGTGAGACTGTGGTAGCCACGCGTTCTGGGAAACAAACTCACTCAGGAGGACAATGCAGATAGCGGAGTGCAGTTTATTACATCGGCGGGCCCAAGGCAGAGTCTCCTCTTAGCCAACGACCCTGACCAGTTTTTGTGAAAACCTTATATACCCTAAGTGTACTTGATCAAACCCACCTCCCCAAATTCCTTGAAACTAGTCTGGACAAGGTAAAAGAGAGATATGATTCAAGTTAACCCATGATTCATGTGTCATAAGCCTAGATAGTTAAACACTGGAAATTTATCCATAGGCCTGTGGTCATATCCTGATAAACATAATGGAATTTACGACTTTGTTCTGTTACAGAGATAATTAGCATATTCTTTTAGGTGAGGGAGAGTCCAAGTACAAGTCCTGAGGCTCTTTTATCTGAGGGGATCTGGTTTTCCATTGGTATGCCGTTTCTATAGACACCAGGAACAAAGTTCAGAGTCCATTGGGAGAGTGATCATGCGTGTATCCTAATGTTCGAAGTGTGGCCTTAGATGGAGTCCAGCTCTGTCTGTTTCCTCCTTCAAGATGAGGATAGACTTTGAAAGGGACTAGAGAGAGGATCAGAGGACAGAGTGGCAGGGAGAGAAGATACAAGTCAGTGGGCGCCAATTTGAAGCAAGTCTTGGCATGTTGGGGATGTGAGGATGATGGGAGGGTATTGGACTCATCTCTCAGATACTTCGAGGAAGCTTCATGAGGAAATAGAGTTTTAAGAAAATTAAAAAATTTTTTACTGTGCTACATGAATTCAGTCGCTCTCTTTGGTGTAAGTTTGTTTCTAGACACTTAGCTAGATGCCTACATTGTTCTTCAGATTTGAACATTAGCAACCCCCTTCACTGAAGGCTTGCCCTCAGTCCTGCAGGCTCTGAATGCTCTCTTTCATTATCTGGGCTATGATGCAAGGCTGTGTGTTCCCCTCACTCTGCGTTGGAGGAGAGCAAGTTTCAGAGAGAATCACAGTCAGGCAGAGTGGCCTGAACCAGTGCCTGTGGTCCTGCTTTTTTGTCCTCCTTCCTGCCCTCACCCCATCTTTGTTTCTTTCTCTATGTTCCCAAAACTAAAAATATTTCTTTGGTTGCAGTTGGTTTTTATTTTCATTTTTGCTTTTAAGTTATAAAGATCTCTTTTACTCCCCTCCCCCTTACCTGGCCCCACCATTGCCCCTTCTGTGAACTGAAGTCACTCTCACTTGGGTCACCTGGTGCTCCCTGCCCTGTCCTGCTCTGGGCTCAGAGTCCAGCTGGGCAGCCACAGCCACTGGTCAGGAATCTACATGCCTTTCTCTGCACCTCCCTCATGAGTGCCATGTCTGTCTTAGTTTGCCTTGAAAGAAGAGGTTGGAAGTTCATTCTACTTTATTTTTCTTTCTGGGTCACAATTTTAAAGAGGATTTAAAAGAAGAAAATCCTGGGTTTAGAGCCTTGGGTCTGTGGAAGGCAATTTCAGCAAAGTTAATACAAAGTCTTTTATTTTTTAATTGAGCAACCATTTTGCAAGGAGAAAATAACTAATTTTAAATCTGTGTTAGCAGTTCAAGTTAAACAGTGCAAGGAGCATGCACATAGTGGTTAGAAAATATACATGTCTGAACTATCTTAACTAAAAGATATCTTATCTAACTAAAAACAAAGCTGTAAAAATTTTTTTTTCCCAAATTTCACCCATGGGTTTATCTTTCGACTTGGACAAAAGTGGGTGCCTAACAATACACCTTCTTTGTGGTGTATTCCTTTGTTGTCAGAATGTTCTAACCAACCATCATGTCAATACTGGGCATCCAAGGACGTCTGCTAGAGGCAAGTCCACTTACCTCTCTCTGTGCAGAAACTAGTGGAGGAGAATGAGATGTGATCTCAGGGCGCAGCTGTAAAACACACCTGTTGATATCATGTCAGTTTCACCAAGAACCCAGGAAGCCTGGGAGACCTTCAGTCAGCTGCAGAGCGCTGCTGGAGCCAAAGTTCCCTCTTTGAACCCTGCCCTCTCCTCTGAGCACCAGGGTCAGCAGCAGGTGGGACTGGTGCTCCCTTCTAGGAAAGCAGTTAATGGGGATCCCACTTCCTGTCTCATGCTCCTTGGCTAGTTTCTGACTGTGAGTGGAGATGGTTAAAGGCTGGTGCTGGTGAAAGGAGTTATGGAGCAAGAGACAGAGCCCAGGGACGGGGTGAGCTCTTGAATCTGCCCAACGCTTCCACCCCCCACTGCCACCATCTCGCCCCGCTTCGACTCTCATCTCCTCTTCACCTTTGGAGAGGCCACGAGTCACGTGTATGGTCTTGGATCTTCACTATGTACACCCACTGACAGTAATGACATGATGGATGTGTGTCGTTGCTCCATAACCAACTTGAAGCAGGCAGAAATTGAACCTGCTCTCTGTAAAATTAAAGTCTTATCCCAAATGAAACTCTTTTAATCTTTTACTCAAAGTCCAAGAAGTAACACAAGTTTTTTTTTTTAGCCAATTATGCTCTGAACTTTGAACACATATTAAACATTTTTAGCCAAGTTTGTGACCTGAAGATAAAATGCACTCATTAGCCTCAACTCTTGAAAGCAGCTGGTTTTCTTTTTGGAAGAAAGCTATAAAATGTTTTCAAAAAATTCTTATTTTAAATTAGGAACAAGGAACATAAAACATTATTTAATTCATTTGACAGACAATAACAAATATCTTTTACTTTCACAGTAAAAAAATCAGTTAGTTGCTGCAGCTGCACAGCCAAAGGGCAGAAATAAAGAACCACGTCCAAAAGGAGGAACGTGGGCCTGATGGAGTGTTGGTACCTTCAGAGTCCTGGTCTGTTGTGGTTCAGACTTTACAGGAATTCATCCAGGAAATAATTCCAGTCTTATAGTTCAGAAAATCTAAAGAATAGTAGAAGAGCATACAGGTTGTTCTCTTGAAAACTCTCTTCTCTGACAGTAGAAATTGTATTTGTCTTTCTGCAGGCCATGGGCAATCAGGACCTCCCTGGAGTTCTGGTGTATGATCTTGAAGGACCACATGGTATATGTGAAGATCATGTTGAAGACCTGAAGAGACACTTTAATCTCATTACCATGCAACACTTTTTGGAAAATAAAGCACAGCTGGGTCCCAAGATCCAAGCTGTGTACATCTGGGGTGGAAGGCCGGCCGTCAGCCAGGAGCTCCTGCACAGCCTGCCCTCCTTGAAGATCGTGGCCAGCGCAGGGGCAGGGCTGGACCACCTGGACCTGGGGCTTGTGACCAGCTTTGGTGTGAAGGTGGCCAACACACCACATGCTGTCTCTAGCCCCACGGCAGACCTGGGGATGGCCTTGCTGCTAGCCGCAGCTCGGAGAGTCGTGGAAGGTAAACAGCCAGGAGATGTTGGTTTTCCAGGTTAGATGACGGATGTTTAATATCACACCTGGTAAGGCCCTGGTCTCTTCACACTGTGTCCAGGACTTGTGGCCCTGGGGTAGGAGCCAGTCTTGGTCGCTACAGCCTAGTTAGGGCCGGGCTCAGCACCTGCACACACGCAGTCCACATGGTCTGTCTGAACACTGTCTTTTCCTCCACCACATCCTACTCACTGTGCCATGGGGGTACCTGTACATGCAAGGTAATTTCAGCACCACTATGGAAACATCCTGGGGTGTTCCATTGGCCAGTCAGCCTGCTACCCTGGGGTGAAGGCCCACACATGAGTAGGTGAGACCCCACCTCTTCACACACTGGACATCACTGGGAGTGTTCTAGGAAGGACAGCTCAGCCATTCAGCACTTGGCCGTCATCCTGGTGGAGCTCTGGGGTGAAGGGGCTTGAGGAGAGGAGGCAAGAACCAGGCTGGTTCTCTTCTCCTTGCTGGTTCACATGTGCACACTCACATACATATACGCACCTGCATATGCACATAAGCCATATATAAACACATATGCAGTCACATACACATACATGTCATCACAAACATACAGACACACACACCAGAACCAATAAATTTTAACCACAAATCCTCCCTCAATGTGAAAGAAGTTGCTCGTTTAAAGCATCATGCCAGGAGGCTTGGGTTTGTGATGTGGAAACTGCTGTCCAATCCATCCTTCTTCCTGCAGAAACATTTTCCTGTTGTATAGATGTGCCAGAGCACCCAGGGTCCACCTCAGGCTTCTTTCAACCTCATCTCTCAGTCAGGAGGTCCCGTGAGGGTTGTGGGGATTCTTGTGTGGTGCTGTCCACACTGCCCACTCTGCACCTTGTTTATTTTAGGTCATCAGTTGGCTGTTTCACCACATACAGAGAACTTTCCTACAGACTATATGGGTCAACAAGTGACAGGGGCCACTCTGGGAATTATCGGCATGGGCAGCATTGGCTATAAGATTGCTCAAAGGGCCAGAGCATTTGAAATGAAGATCGTCTATCACAATAGGAAACGCAGGTAAAATTCAGAAAATGGACTTGAAATTAACTGAGCGGAACTAACATCATCACTGCCTTCAGTATGGCTTCGATATATTATTTCTCCACTTTTTATTCAATTCCTTTATTCTGTCTCCAAAAAGCAGGGTCGATGATCAAAGAATGGATTGTAGCATTTTTATGATTCCCTAAAAATGTGGCAGGTAAGCTTCTCCTCATGCAAGAGATTTTACCAGAGGAAATAGATTTTGGCTCACCTACAGTTACGTGCTTTTTTAATTTGTAAACTGATTCTTTCTGACCATGAGATGCTGCCCACACTTTAATACACATAACACAAGGGCACAGGGCTTCCCCCAGCAATGTTCGGTCTGAAACCGTCTTCCTCATACTCCATGAGCAGCATTTGGCCCAGCGCCCAGTCTTTTGATTCTGTCTGATACCTACTTGTTTGCTCTCACTTTATTGATGCCCTCCTGCCTCCGCCCTGGCTTTTCTCACCTGCTTTCCACTCCCCCAAGGGGCTGCGCTCTCTGTTCTTGAACGTCAGCCCATTTGCAGACCAGCTGGAGGAGGGCGCTGTTCAGAGCCTTCCAGTGGCTTCTGTTCCCTGGAATAGCTTTCTACTCATAGAGGCAGGGTGAGCCGGGAGACCTTCCATCAGGACCACCCTCTTCATTCGATGTGGACACAGTGGACAGTGGTGAGGCTCCAGTAGCTGTCACGGCTCCCAGTGTGGTGAGGGCTGATGCAGAGGCCAGGGCTCTACGGGGACAGGCATGTGATATAAGCAGGGCCTTCATAGTGGCTGCGCATGCTGCCCGTTCCTTTCCTCCAGGCGGTCCCCTGGCCAAGATGTGTAGAAAGAATCCATATAGTTTTATATTGCATATTTGTAGGACAGGAGTGGCTACCAAGAACGCTGAGACCTCCTGGAGCTTGGTGTTTCTGTTGAGTAATCAGCTGCGTGGGGTGGGCAGAGCAGGAGCTAGGATTGAACCCGAGACAGCACAAAAACTGCCTGCACCAGAACCTTGGGTCCTTGCTCTCTGTTGAACACATGGCACTCCCGACCCTCTCCCATTTTGTTTTTTTTTTTTTTCTGGAGTTTCTGACGTGTTTGCCCATATCCAGCAGTGTCTCATGTCACTGAAAGCATGTCTGACACCATTGGCTGTACCAGCCTCTGGGGGCTCAGAGCTGAGTGAGAGGAAGCTCCTGTCCACAAGAGGCTTGCAGTCTGGTGTGAAATGCCATAGACACAGGGCTCAGAACACCCAGAGGCACAGGTTTCCATGGGTAAGCCCTGAGCTCAGGGTCCAGCCACCTCTGAACCCACAAAGGGGACTGGCCCCATGGGGGACATACTGAATCTGCAGCCCTCTCAGAAACTCCTTCCTGGGGCAAATGGATGAATTTCTAAGCAGAGAACATGGTCTTCTCCCTTGTTCCCTTCATAGAAAATTGGATGAGGAGGAAGCTGTTGGGGCCACTTATTGTGAGAGGCTGGATGACCTCCTTCAGTGGTCGGACTTTGTGATGTTGGCTGTGAGCCTGACGCCACAGACCCAGGGCCTGATCGGGAAGCGGGAGCTGAGGTTAATGAAGCCCACCGCCATCCTCGTCAACATCAGCAGAGGTACCCGCTCCAGCTGTATGTGGGCTGGAGGGCTGTGCAGGAGGACCCCCAGCCCTGGCCACTGTCTCAGCATTTCCAGTCAACCTTAATGGTCTGAAAAATCCACTAGACTTGTGGGTGGTGCGTTAAAGGGATTATACTTGAGATATTTCTGATTTTTATCTTCACATCATTTTGAGCCTCAAATTAGTAACATAAAGAATGAGAACACTGAACCTCTGTGGGAGTTTCATATCCCAGTGTGGGCATCTCCTTGGGAGGGCCATCACAATTTGACTTTCCACATGTTATCAAGCAAAAGTTATGGGGATAAATTTTCTGAGCCTGTTTGGTTATTTGACATTTGCATACAGCTTTGTGTGTCTGTGTACAGGAAGCCATAGGTCCTGTGTTGTAACAAAGTTCTCTGGAGCATTTATAAAGGAGAAAACTGGGTCCTCAATGCTGGGGACATGAGCACGTGTGAGGATTGGTGCTGGCATCACACTTGCTGGCGACTTGCCTTTGGGGTTGGGGGCCAGAGGACGTGTGAGACCTGGCACTACCAGAAGCTACCTGGATCTCTCACCCATAAAACCCAGATAATAGTGCTTGCCGTGAAATCCCACAGGGCCAAGCTAGTGCACTTGAAGGTCTCAAAAATTCATACCCTGTTGAACAAGTGCATTATGTTCTTTTGGTGATGTCAGAGGTTGGAGACAAAGATTCTAGAAAAGCAAACACCCCAGGCAGGGCTTGGAGCTAGGTGTCCCCACCAGCAGCACGTGTAGGCTGTGTGCTGTGTCTTGATCAGTGGGGCAGCCCAGCCCACCAGTGGGAAGGGGACGTCTCTGCTTGAGGGAAAGGGGCCCTTCTCAGGTGCTGTTCAAGCAGGCCCTGCTATTTCACGTTTGAAATGCAGTTATGGTTCATGTATGTGCCTGCTTGGTTTTTTAGCATGTATATAAAACTATTATCCGGGGGCTGTTTCCTGGAATCCTCTGGTGGTTAGGAGGTGGTGTGGTGCAGCGGCAGGGACCAGGCTCAGGGCCAGACAGACCTGGGCTCAGACCTGGGTGGGTGTGTTAGAAGCATATGACTTCGGCTGAGTATGTCACCTGTGAAATGAGTACTGTCTTCTGCTGGGTAGGCAGAGTCAGTGAGACAGCGTCTGTGAAGGGCGTAGTGCACTGCCTGGCACATGGCAGGCTCTCAGCGTCTGAGAACAGATTGGCAGAATGAAGTTCACATGCTTTTTGTCAAACTTCCTACAAGATCAAGGTATGTTTCAGGGTAACTAGAGAGCACTGCCTAACTTGGGCCTACAGAGGAGGGGTCTCGTCCACCCAGGTCTGCTAGTTGATCAAGATGCCCTGGTGGAAGCCCTTCAGACCGGGCTCATTAAGGCGGCAGCGCTGGATGTGACATACCCAGAGCCCCTGCCCAGGTAAGGAAGCCAGACTGGATCTACAGTTCTCTCCCTCTGGGTGGGAGGTGCCTCAGACAGCTGCTGCCTTTGGCTTCTGCAGCCACATTGAACTGCCTATTGCAATCACGTAGGTTCTTGGCCCTGGAACATGCCCCTGGTGGCCTGTCCATTTCTGCAGTGGGTCAGGCCTCTGCTTCAGCACCTCCACAGACAGGGCACTTAGGGCACTGGGGCCCCAGACCTCATGGATGGAGAACGCACAGAATAGTCTTTCTCAGGTTGAGCCAAATAGTCCTTCCTTTACCCATTGATCCTGGTTTGCCCTCTGGAGCATCAGAGGCTAACTTTGATTCTTCTTCTCTTTACAAACCTTCAGATAACCACATTTCACCAGTTTTTTTTTTTTTTTGAGGCTAAATATCTTCATATCCTTTACTTGTAGCCTAAGTGATGTCCTTTCCAGACACGTTGTCCTTATTGCCAGTCCTTTGAAAATACACTGCTGAAGACTGCACACAGTATTCATGTTGTGGTCTGACCATGCAGAGAAGTTACACAGAGGCTGTGTTAGCAGCATGTTTCCTCGCAGTCTCACTACACCTTAACTTTTTTAGTTAGTTAAGTTTTTTAAAGTTGAAATTGTTATTCTCTCAAGTTTTTCTTTAAGTTTGTGTGTGGAATTTTACATTTATTTGCATTGAATTTCATTTGCTTGTATGTTTTGACTGTGTGATCCAGCCTAGTGGGACTGGCATCTTGATTATCTTATTTTGAATCTTGATGCTGTCATTTGTTAAACCAGCTATTCCTAACTTTGATTTCCATCCAGTAAGCAAATTGCTGTCAGATGAATGTTTTGACCAGATTTGATATCTAAGTTTATCAAGATTGGCCTTAGAAATTAGAAATTTCTGAGAAAAACAATAACTTATTGAGAATAGTTTCTCAAAATGTGGTCTGGAGACCATTCTAAGGGGTCTATGAAGTCAAAACTATTTTTCTTTTTAAAGGTCTAATTGGCTTCATTAATAATTCATAATCAGCATTCTGTTTAGAAAGAGACAGAAGTTTCCACATCAGAACTGTTTTCGTGATGCATAAGCAGTTGTTCATTTCCACTCATGTTTTCTCACAGGAGCACAGCAGGGTTTCTTCAGAACGTGTGATGACATCATCACTCAGACAGTTAATGATGTGTATTACATTGTTTTCAGTTTTAATTTCTAATACAGTAAATGTTGATAGATATAATCCTCATAAACACATGTTCTTTGGGGTTCTCAATTTTTAAGAGTATAAAGGCCAAGTAAGCAAGCCACTCAGTTCAGTCACTCAGTCATGTCCGACTCTTTGCAACCCCCATTGACTGCAGCACCCCAAGCTTCCCTGTCCACCACCAGCTACTCAAGCTTACTGAGACATCAAGTTGGTGATGCCATCCAACCATCTCATTCTCTGTTGTCTCCTTCTCCTCCCACTTCAGTCTTTCCCAGCATCAGGGTCTTTCCCAATGAGTCAGTTCTTCACATCAGGTGGCCAAAGTATTGGAGTTTCAGCTTCATCATCAGTCCTTCTGGTAAATATTCAGGACTGTTTTCCTTTAGGATTGACTGGTTTAATCTCCTTGCAGTCCAAAGGACTCTCAACAGTCTTCCCCAACACCACAGGTCAAAAGCATCAATTCTTTGGCACTTAGCTTTCTTTATGGTCCAGCTCTCACATCCACACACGACTACTGGAAAAATAATAGCTTTGACTAGACGGACCTTTGTTGGCAAAGTAATGTCTCTGCTTTTGAATATGCTGTCTAGGTTAGTCATAGCTTTTCTTCCAAGGAGCAAGCATCTTTTAATTTCATGGCTGCGGTCACCATCTGCAGTGATTTTGGAGCCTAAGAAAATAAAGTCTGCCACTATTTCCATTGTTTCCCCCCCTGTTTGCCATGAAGTGATAGGACTGGATGTCATGAACTTAGGTTTTTGAATGTTGAGCTTTAAGCCAACTTTTTCACTCTTCTCTTTCACTTTCATCAAGAGGCTCTTTAGAAGAGAGCCACTAATTTAGAACAAAAAATAATTTCAATATAAATAAAGAAGCATGAATATTTTGGACAGTGGCCAACTTACTCAAAACTGAGACATCATGCGATCACCCCTGTTGACTAACCTGCTAAAAAGAGCTTTTTCTCACAAGTCACAGGGCAAATAACAGTGTTATACCCCAAAGCTTAGTTTATCCTAATAGGTGATGTACTCTCAGTGTCCCATGTGAAATCATTTTTGTTAAAGCTCTTTTGCCAAGATATTTATCGGATATGTTTGAGTTTTCATCTTTGTTTTTCAGGGAGACATTTTGATGCTGCTCACTGTGGGAAAAAAAAAAAAGGAAATCCAAGGTTATTTAGTCATACTACATAAGTATTCTTTATTTTACAAAAGGATTTACTACAAATTATTTTAAGAAGTTTCATTTGCCAGTAGGGCTGGGATCCCCAACACTACCTTCAGTTTTAATGATGGGCTATCTCCATCCAGGGAAGCTCACTGAGCCTTGTATCTGGGCTCAGTCATGTAGGCATGGAGTACTCACTTGTCTGATTGACTTCTTAGACCCCAGCTCCTACAGAGGTCAAACTGATACAGACTGGCCAAGAGTTCTAGGCAAACAAAAACAGGCATTCACCACAAAATTAAACCACTAGCAACAACTCTGACTTTGTCCAAGATCCCAAGTATCAGATACTCTTACTAGGCAGTAGGCTGAAGGGCTCATAGGTTATCTCCCAGAGGCCAGTCAAAGGCCAGCCTTGTCTTTGGAATGTGCAGGATTCAAGAACTCCAAACCTGCCTACTGAATTAATTCTTTATCACACAGGCCACCCCTGTGGCCCTTCAGTTCAGTTCAGTCGCTCAGTCGTGTCTGACTCTTTGAGACCCCATGGACTGCAAGGCCCTTGGCCTAGGCTGTCTCACACCAAAATGATATTTATTGGAGTATCTACATTTATTACAGTATTTATATGACAGGTTCAGCAATAGTATTGATATGACTATGCCTAACATTTGAAGGAGTCACTGTGGGGCAGGGATAAGATTTAAAGAAACAACTAATCCATTGTATTTTTGTAATTTTTGATTACTTGTTGCCCTGAACCTCTTCATCTACCACTATTTGTATGTTATGATGAACTCATGTAGCACTGTTTAGTATATAAAGTTAGGTGATATTTAGCGAAATCCAGTAATTCCTCAGGCCAGTCATTTCCCATTGATCATCAATGTCAGTATTATCATCTGACTTACTTTCATGAGGTAGTTAAATCTTGCCAACAGTGCCAGTGTTACAGCATATTGCTATACATTCATGGTACAATGCAGTTTAATTACATAAGTCAGTAACAATTGCAGAGACATTTGCTATGCCTTCCCAGCACAAATGTCTCTTGCCTATACATTCAGATATTCTTATGGGCAGGTATTGGGTTCCAAGTCAATTGGGACAGAGCATCACCCTGTCTTACACCCTTGTCCCTAGACTGCTTTCCATTGTGTGCTGTTATACAGTAGGGCCCACCTGCTTCATAGGGGTTAGACAAGTATTTTTCAGAATAGTCCTATCCCTGCTAACTGTACCACAATGACTTACTTCAATCAGTCCTGGAGGTGAGGGTGGTTGGACTGCATTGGCATAAATTATAGGTGCTCGTAGAGAACTTCCATAGGTTTGGGGGTCCTTAAGTTCCCAAGGGCATGACCCTTAAGCCTCAGTAGCTATTGGGATGGGGGTGGGGGGCATGGGGGGGCTGTGGAATCACTGCCGCGTGGCTACTTTGGCCTCTGTCTGTATTAAAATAAAGAGGCTCTGTGGTGACAGCACTTTTCCAATCCTGAGTTCTAATATTATCCATCATTATGCTTGAGTCTGCCTGACCCACTTCACTAAAACCTTATCTTTCCAGGCTGTCTCCCATTCTTTGCCTTCTTCCTGGAAGAGAGCTCCTTCTAACCTGCTAATCCTAGTTAAGAAATCTTTTCCTTCTGAATGCCATTCCCATTAAAGGTGCACTCATCTTGTCCCATCATGCCTGAATCAGCATCTGTCTCCCCAAGGCCCTTTCTTATCTTGCGGGTCACTATCATTTAATCCATCACGCATGTTCTGCAATTGTGAACTAATGGTATGGGTGCAGTTAGGATATGTTATTTTACATCCAGAAATGTTGGGTCACCCAAACCAGGAATAGATGAGCAGTGATCATCTAGAGTACATCTAGGTATGATCTCAGTACACCATGAGGCCTCCCAAAGCCTTCTTCATCTCAGAGTGGGGATGTGAAGCCAGAATATGAAGTTAAAGAAACCAAATGACTCTGTTTTCCTCCATTAATCTGTATTTCAGAGATCATCCTTTATTGAAGTTGAAGAACGTCACTCTGACACCTCACATTGGAAGTGCAACTCCTCAAGCAAGACGACAGATAATGGAAAATTTGGTTGAAAGCATCCTGGCTTCTCTCAGTGGCCTTCCTATTCCTAACGAAGTGCTGCTGAAATGATTTATGTGAGTTAAGAGTTCAGTGGGATGGAAACAGCAGATTAAATGGGAAAGAAACACTTTTGTATACGTTAGGTTTGAGTCCATTATATAGATTGCATTAATACTTAGATGAAACACTTAAGACTAGTCATAATACTTATCGCCTGTTGAAAGTTTGCTAAATGCCTTCCTCACGTGCTCACCTCATCCTCAAGGCAGCTGTAAGAGGGAAGTTCTGTTACCATTCGTGATGAAACTGAGCGCAGGGAATTACTTGTCCACAGTCCAAAAGCCTGCACTCGGTCTATGGGTTTCCCAATGAGTTGTGCTGCTTTCAATCTTGATAAATTTTGGTAAATTGATTGGATTACACAGTCTTCCCTGACAGTCTAATCACTATTGCTTTAATCATTCAAAAAAAAAGGATAATTGGGCAACCGTCTATGTGCCAAGTTCCCACTCAAGGGTTTACTTACTAGTGGGGGAGAAGACCAAGCA
>SJYQ01000208.1:416267-461816 GCA_006410935.1 Redunca redunca | reverse complement strand
AAAAAAAAAAAAAGATCTTAATGGCCCAGATAAACGTGATGGTGTGATGACTCACCTAGAGCCAGATATCCTGGAATGCAAAGTCAAGTGGGCCTTAGGAAGCATCACTATGAATAAAGCTAATGAAGGTGATGGAATTCCAGATGAGCTATTTCAAATCCTAAAAGAAGATGCTGTGAAAGTCCTGCACAGAATATGCCAGCAAATTTGGAAAGCTCAGCAGTGGCTACAGGACTGGAAAATGTTAGTTTTCATTCCAATCCCAAAAGAAAGGCAAAGCCAAAGAATGTTCAAACCAAACAACTGCACTCATCTTACACATTAGTAAAGTAAAGCTCAAAATTCTCCAAGCCAGGCTTCAACACTACCTGAACTATGAACTTCTAGATGTTCAAGGTAGATTCAGAAAAGACAGAGGAACAGAGATCAAATTGCCAATATCCATTGGATCATTGAAAAAGCAAGAGAGTTCCAGAAAAAACATCTACTTTTGCTTCATCGACCCTCTCAGAGCTTTTGACTGTGTGGATCACAACAAACTGCAGAAAATTTTTCAAGAGATGGTAATACCAGAATACCATACCTTCCTCCTGAGAAATCTGTAAGAAGATCAAGAAGCAAGACTTAGAATTGGACATGGAATAACAGACTGGCTTCAAATTGGGAAAGGAGTATATCAAGACTGTATACTGTCACCCTGTTTATTTAACTTATATGCAGAGTACATCATGAGGAATGCCAGGCTGGATGAAGCACAAGCTGGAATCAAGATTGCCAAGAGACATATCAATAACCTCAGATACACAGATGATACCATCTTTATGGTAGAAAGTGAAGAGGAATTAAACAGCCTCTTGATGAAAGTAAAAGAGGAGAGTGAAAAAAGTTGGCTTAAATCTCAACATTCAAAAAATTAGGATTACAGCATTTGGTCACATCACTTCATGGCAAATAGACGGGGAAACAAAGGAAAAAGTGACAGATTTTATTTCGGGGGACTCCAAAATGACTGCAGACAGTGAATGCAGCCATGAAATTAAAAGACGCTTGCTCCTTGGATGAGAAGCTATGACCAACCTGGACCATCTATTAGGAAGTAGAGACATTCCTTTTCCAACAAAGGTCTGTCTAGCCAAGGCTATGGTTTTTCCAGTAGTCATGAATGGATGGACTATAAAGAAAGCTGAGCATTGAAGAACTGTGCTTTTGAACTGGGGCCTTGGGGAAGACGCCTAAGAGTCCTTTGGACTGCAAGGAAATCACACCAGTTAATCCAAAGGAAATCAGTCCTGAATATTCATTGGAAGGATTGATGCTGAAGCTGAAGCTCCAAGACTTTGCCCACCTGATGAGAACTGACTAATTAGAAAAGACCCTGATTCTGGAAAAGATTGAAGGCAGGAGAAGGGGACAACAGAGGATGAAATGGTTGGATGACATCACCAACTCAATGGACATGAGTTTGAGCAGGCTCTGGGAGGTGTTGATGGAAAGGGAAGCCTAGCTTGCTGCAATCCATGAGGTCTTAAAGTGTTGGACACGACTGAGCAACTGAACTGAATGAAATCACCCAGATTTTCAAGATGAGAGGTCTGAAGTCCAGATAAAGAGGAACAGTGATTATCCAAGTCAAACAGCTGCCTACATGAATGGCTGTTGCTGCTACTAAGTCACTTCAGTTGTGTCCAACTCTGTGCGACCCCAGAGACAGCAGCCCACCAGGCTCCCCCGTCCCTGGGATTTTCCAGGCACGAGTACTAGAGTGGTTTGCAGTTGTCCTCTCCCTACATGAATGGACAGGCATTTAATTGTGGTTCTCTCATCAATGTAAGGACTTCCCTGGTGGCTCAGAGAGTAAAGCGTCTGTCTACAATGTGGGAGACCTGGGTTCGATCCCTGGGTTGGGAAGATCCGCTGTAGAAGGAAATGGCAATCCACTCCAGTACTATTGCCTGGGAAATCCCATGGACAGAGGAGCCTGGTAGGCTACAGTCCATGGGGTCGCAAAGAGTCAGACATGACTGAGCAACTTCACTTCACTCATCAATGTAATGTTTCCTCTGAAAATCATCAGCTATTTAACAGTTGTTTATGCTGCATGGAATTAGTGTGTTTCTGAAAATGTTACTTTCTATGTAGAAAATATTAATTTGGGAAAAAAGCATAACTTTCCTACCTAACAGATTTTTACATGCATGAATTTGTTAGTGAAACAAATAAAAACTCTTTCCATGCAGAGGGAAGTTAAATTTGAGAAGAGTTTATTTTTGAAATACTTTAAATTTGCAGAACAACTTATCTACGAATGTGTTCATTTGAATTCCTGTAGAACTTTTTAAAGAAATCCCACCTTCTTTATTTGTGTCAATTTGTGAGAAGCAGGCAATAGCTTGTAAACATAAATCCTCAATAATTTTGCATAACAAAGAACTTTGCTGTTTTCTGAACACAGCAACCATTATAATACAAAGCATATACAGAAACAATTTATTTCACAAAGGAAAAATAGAAAAAAAAAAAAAAAAAAAGACCCTTGGGCTTACTAAAAGCACAACTTCTTCACTCTTTGCCTTGTGATCTGT
Source organism: Redunca redunca (assembly GCA_006410935.1). Classification (NCBI taxonomy): domain Eukaryota; kingdom Metazoa; phylum Chordata; class Mammalia; order Artiodactyla; family Bovidae; genus Redunca; species Redunca redunca. The sequence continues at coordinate 459,234 of SJYQ01000208.1, read as the reverse complement.
CAGCAGACATAAACCCTTAAGCAAAACAGACGGAGATACTCTCCTTCCCCTTCTCCTTGTCCTTTTTTGTCCTATTTTCCCCTAATGGAAGGGGTCTGAAGGACTGTGCAGTAATGTTATCACTGTTTTAATTTATGGCTGTAGAGCTAGGGCTTAACTCACAAGAGACAACCCATCACAAGAGCTACACAAAACAGCCTCTGCTGCTGCTATCAATGCTGTTCACAAATGAGAATTTGGATATTGATTTGGATGTCAAAAGAATTGAAGTAAATATTATTAACTTTAAATCATAGTAGCCTAAACCAACATCATATAAGCATATATATATAAACATCATATAAGCATATCAGTTCAGTTCAGTTCAGTCACTCAGTCGTGTCTGACTCTTTGAGACTTCATGAATTACAGCACGCCAGCCCTCCCTGTCCATCACCAACTCCCGGAGCTCACTCAAACTCATGTCCATCAAGTCGGTTATAGATATAGATAGATATAGATATAGATATAGATATAGATATAGATATGTGAGAATATTATTCCTAATAAGCCCCTCTCAATCACACCTGGATTTATGCTAATCATAGGTGACTCCAGATGGGTTTATAGATAGCTTCAGGATGAGCATTGTAATAGGAACCAACCATTTAACTAGAGGACTGGAACTTTCAACTCCACCACCTAGACCTTCAGAGAGTGAAGAGGAGGCAAAAACTGAGTTCAATTGCAAATGGCCAATTATTAAATTGTTATAAAGAGCAATATTGCATAGGAACCTCCAATATTAGGACCAATAATCAAGGGAAATTCTAAGTGGTCAATCAGGAGATGGCAAGAGTGAACATTGACATTTTAGGAATCAGGAAACTAAAATGAACTGGAATGGGTGAATTTAACTCAGATGACCATTATATCTACTACTGTGGGCAAGAATCCCATAGAAGAAATGGAGTAGCCATCATAGTCAACAAAAGTCTGAAATGTGGTCTGCTAAGTCGCTTCAGTCATGTCCAACTCTGTGCAACCCCATAGATGGCAGCCCACCAGGCTTCCCCATCTCTGGGAGTCTCCAGGCAAGAACACTGGAGTGGGTTGCCATTTCCTTCTCCAATGCATGAAAGTAAAAAGTGAAAGTGAAGTCACTCAGTCGTGTCCGACTCGTAGCAACTCCATGGACTGCAGCCTACCAGTCTCCTCCTTCCATGAGATTTTCCAGGCAAGAGTATTGGAGTGGTGTGCCATTGCCTTCTCCAAGAAATGTGGTACATGGATGCAATCTTATAAACGACAGAATGATCTTTGTTCATTTCCAGTGCAAACCATTCAATGTCATAGCAATCTAAGTTGTTGCCCCTGACCAGTAATGCTGAAGAAGCTGAAGTTTAATTGTTCTATGAAGACCTATGAGATATTCTAGAACTAACACCCCAAAAAGATGTTCTTTTCACTATAGGGGACTGGAATGCAAAAGAAGTAAGTTAAGAGATACCTGGAGTAACAGGCAAATTTGGTCTTGGAGTACATAATAAGAAGGTCAAAGGCTAACAGAGTTTTAGCAAGAGAATGCACTGGTCATAGCAAACACCCTCTTCCCTCAACACAAGAGAAGACTCTACACATGGACATCAGCAGATGGTCAATACCAAAATCAAATGGATTATATTCATTTCAACCAAAGAGGTAGAAGCTATATACAGTCAGCAAAAACTAGACCAGGAGCAGATGGTGGCTCAGATCATGACAATCTTATTGCCAAATTCAAACTTAATTGAAGAAAGTAGGGAAAACCACTAGACCATTTAGATATCACCTAAATCTAAATCAAATCCCTTATGATTATACAGCAGAAGTGTATGATCATAAAATCTAATTCAAGTGATTAGATTTGATAGACAGAGTGCCTGAAGAGCTATGGACCCAGGTTTGTGACATTGTACAGGAGGCAGTGATCAAGACCATCTCTGAGAAAAACAAATGAAAAAAAGGCAAAATGGTTTTTTGAGGAGGCATTACAAAATAGCCAAGAAAAGAAAAGATGCAACAGACAAAAGCAAAAAGGAAAGATATACCCATTAGAATGCAGAGTTCCAAAGAATAGCAAGAAGAGATAAGAAAGCCTTCTTAAGTGAACAATGCAAATTGAGGTAAACAATAGAATGGGAAAGACTAGAGATCTCTTTAAGTATATTAAAGATACCAAGGGAATATTTCATGTAAAGATGGGCACAATAAAGGACAGAAATGGTATGGACCTAACAGAAGCAGAAGATACTAAGAAGAGGTGGCAGAAGAACTGTACAAAAAAGATCTTCATGACACAGATAATTGTCAGGGAATATTTAACAGTAGGATTCCTGTGTGCTGTTTCCTATGTCTCTTGAGCCCTCTGTTCCTTATCAATTCTTGATAAGAGCAAGTGGAGTGGCAAGCCACTCCCAGGACTGAAGTCAAAAGATGGCATTCTTGTATAGGATTTCCTTCATTAGCTTTTTCATATGGTGAAAGGGATTATTTATGACCCTCTTTTGATATAGATTACCTTTTGGCATTATGGCGTCTGTTGCTCCTTGTTTCCTTGGTAACTTATAAAGTCTGGTCTTTTGATACACTGGAGAAGGAAATGGCAACTCACTCCAGTATTCTTGCCTGGAGAATCCCATGAACGGAGGGTCCACAGGGTCGCAAAGAGTCCAACACGACTGAGCGATTTCACTTCACTTCATTTCACTTTGATCTTTATCTGAAGAAGCTACCTTGTAATACGGTATATATTACTCACACAGAATTCAATAAAGCACCCTTGTTCCACCAGAGACTTGGGTCCCCGTGTCCTTCCTTCTTTCTCTCTCTCCCTCTCTCTATCTCTCTTTCTGGCTGATTCCATGGAGCACGGAAGCCTACCGAGCTCATTTTCCTGCCCAGGCTTCCAAGACTACTTGAGAGGGCACCCTGCACCTACGTGAGTGATACAAGTTCTGTCCAAGGGCTTTATTGGTTTTCTGAGTAACCCAGGGAATTTTAGCCTCTTTCTTTCTTTCACTTTCTTGTTGTCGACTCAGGACCACCAGTTTCCAGTCCATTAAAGGACCCCAACAGGTAACCACAGTGGACTGATGACTCACCTAGAGCCAGACATCCTGGAATGTGAAGTCAAGTGAGCCTTAGGAAGTATCACTATGAATAAAGCTAGTGGAGGTGATGGAATTCCAGTTGAGGTATTTCAAATCCTAAAAGATGATGCTGTGAAGGTCCTGCACTGAATATGCCAGCAAATTTGGAAAACTCAGCAGTGGGCACAGGACTGGAAAAGGTCAGTTTTCATTCCAATCCCAAAGAAAGGCAAAGCCAAAGAATGTTCAAACTACTACACAGTTGCACTCATCTCACATGCTAGCAATGTAATACTCAAAATTCTCCAAGCCAGGCTTCAACAGTATATGAACTGTGAACTTCTAATGTTCAAGGTGTATTTAGAAAAGGCAGGGGAACCAGAGATAATTGCCAAAATCCATTGGATCATTGAAAAAGCAAGAGAATTCCAGAAAAACATCTACTTTTGCTTCATTGACTCCACCAAAACCTTTGACTGTGTTTGACTCCGCCAAAGCTTTTGACTGTGTGGATAAACAACAAACTGTGAAAAATACTTCAAGAGATGGGAATGCCAGAACATCTGACCTGTCTCTTGAGAAATCTGTATGCAGATTAAGAAGCAGGAGTTAGAACTGGACATGGAATAACAGACTGGTTCCAAATTGGGAAAGGAGTATGTCAAGACTGTATACTGTCACCCTGTTTATTTAACTTATATACAGAGTACATCATGAGAAATGCTAAGCTGGATGAAGCACAAACTGGAATCAAGATTTCTGGGAGAAATATCAATGACCTCAGATATGCAGATGACACCAGCCTTATGGCAAAAATCAAAGAACTAAAGAACCTCTTGATTAAAATGAAAGAAGAGAGGGTAAAAATTGCTTATAACTCAACATTCAGAAAACAAAGATCATGGCATCTGGTCCCATCACTTCATTGCAAATAGATGGGGAAACGATGGAAATAGTGAGAGAATTTATTTTGGGGGGCTCCAAAATCACTGCAGATGGTGACTGCAGCCATGAAATTAAGACACTAGCTCCTTGGAAGAAAAAACTATGAAAAACCTAGACAGTATATTAAAAAGCAGAGACATTATTTTGCCAACAAAGGTCCATCTAGTCACAGCTATGTTTTTTCCAGTAGTCGTGTATGGATGTGAGAGTTGGACTATAAAGAAAGCTGAGTACCAAAGAATTGATGCTTTTGAACTATGTGCTGGAGAAGACTCTTGAGAGTCCCTTGGACTGTGAGATCAAACCAGTCAATCCTAAAGGAAATCAGTCCTGAATATTCATTTCAAGGACTTATGCTGAAGCTGAAACTCCAAATTTGGCCACCTGATACAAAGAACTGACTCATTTGAAAAGACCCTGATGCTGGGAAAGATTGAAGGTGGGAGGAGAAAGGGATGACAGAGGATGAGATGGTTAGATGGCATCACTGACTCAATGGACATGCGTTTGAGTAAACTCTGAGAGTTGGTGATAGACAAGGAGGCCTGGTGTGCTGCAGTCCATGGGGTATCAAAGAATCAGACACACAATAAGAGACTGAACTGAACTGAATCATTAAATTAAATACACCAGTGTAGTCATGCCTACATAAAATTGCCTACTTAAAAATTCTTAAACATCATGGTTTGGATAGCCTCTGAACTAATGAACCATGGCCAGATGAGTGAACACAATAAAGTGCTGGGAGGGTGGTGTGCCTGGAGAGAGAGCATGGAAATTCTGCTCCTTGCACTTTCCCACTGTACCTCACTCATGCATCTCTTCCATCTGGCTGTTTCTGAGTTGTATCCTTTATTACATACTAGTGAGTAAAGTGATTCCCAGATTTTCTGTGAGCTGTTCTAACAAATTACTGAATCTGAGGAGGGGGTTGTGAGAACCTTCTGACTTTACAGTCAGAATATGATCAGTGTCTGGAGTAAGTATAGTTTTGTGAGACTAAGCTCTTAGCCTCTGGGGTCTCCAATAACTGAGTAGTTAGGGTCACATATGAATTAAATTGTAAGACTAGTTGGTATCTGTAGAGGTAGATTATTAGATGGTATAAAGCAAACCCACACAATTGGTGACATAGTGTTGAAAGGGAAAACTTTTGAGTCATGTGAAAGTGAACGTTCAAGTCACTCAGTCATGTCCAACAATTTGTGACCCCATGGACTATACAGTCCATGGAATTCTCTAGGCCAGAATCCTCGAGTGGGTAGCTATTCCCTTTTCCAGGGGATCTCTCCAATCCAGGGACTGAACCTAGGTCTCCCACATTGCAGGCAGATTCATTGCCAGCTGAGCACCCAGGGAAACCCAAAATTTAAGTAAAAATATTCTCAACCAGAAAGGGACTGTTTTGAAACATTTTGTAAATCCTCATGTCTTGACTTTTCATGAAGAAAAAAGAAGTAAGGTTCTTATGAAGTTTAAATTAGAAGAGTCAATGAAAACATTTTTTAAATATAAAATTAAATGAATTTTGGTCTATGTAACTTCCTGGAGACATTTATTATTTCATTTTATAGACTTAATTTCTTAATATCTCTTTATCTCTGTCTGTCTCTTTCTTGCTGTCTCCTACATTTAATGAGGAATGGAAGTGTGTTAGTCACACTTCTGGAAAGAGAGTCTACAGTAATAAGTCTAGACCCTTTCAAGAGATTATAGGCTGAAAGACTGGTATGCAAAAAAATACCTCCAATAGAATATAATTTAAAATAAAATAAAATATAAAATAAAATAAAATAGATCTCTGAGAGATCACAGACAAAAAGCCATTTGAGAAAGCAGGTGATATTTTAGATATTTATTTCATTTTGAAAAATGCATATCAGTGCAGTTCAGTCACTCAGTCCTGTCCGACTCTTTGTGACCCCATGGACTGCAGCATGGCAGGCTTCCATGTCCATCACCAACTCCCAAAACATACTCAAACTCATGTGCATCGAGTCGGTGATGCAATCCAGCCATCTCATCCTTTGTTGTCCCCTTCTCCTCCTGCCTTCACTCTTTCCCAGCATCAGGGTCTTTTCAAATGAGTCAGTTCTTCACATCAAGTGGCCAAAGTGGTGGAGCTTCAGCTTCAGCATAAGTCCTTCCAATGAATATTCAGGACTGATTTCTTTTAAGATTGACTAGCTTGATCTTGCAATCCAAGGAACTCTCAAGAGTCTTCTCCAGCACCACAGTTCAAAAGCATCAATTACTTGGCACTCAGCTTTCTTTATAGTACAACTCTCACATCCATACATGACTGCTGGAAAAACCATAGCTTTGACTAGAGGGACCTTTGTTGGAAAAGAAATGTCTCTGCTTTTTAATATGCTGTCCAGGTTGATCATAACTTTTCTTCCAAGGAGCAAGCATCTTTTAATTTTATGGCTGCAGTCACCATCTGCAGTGATCTTGGAGCTCCCCAAAATAAATCCTGTCACTGTTTCCCCATCATTTGCCTTGAAGCGATGGGACAAGATCCCATGATCTTAGCTTTCTGAATGTCGAGTTATAAGCCAACTTTTTCACTCTCCTCTTTCACTTTCATCAAGAGGTTCTTTAATTCTTCACTTTCTGCCATAAGGGTGATATCATCCACATTTCTGAGGTTATTTATGTTTCTTCTGGCAATCTAGATTCCAGCTTGTTCTTCATCCAGCCCGGTATTTCACAAGATGTACTCTGCATATAAGTTATTAAACAGTGTGACAGTATACAGTCTTGACATACTCCTTTCCCAATTTGGAAACAGTTTGTTGTTACATGTCCAGTTCTAATTCTTGCTTCTTGATCTGCATACAGATTTATCAGGTGGCGGGTATGGTGTTCTGGTATTCCCATCTCTTGAAGTATTTTCCAGAGTTTGTTGTGATACACACAGTCAAACGCTTTGGAGGAGTCAATAAAGCAGAAGTAGATATTTTTCTGAACTCTCTCGCTCTTTCAGTGATCCAACAGACTTTGGCAATTTGATCTCTGGTTCCTTTGCCTTTTCTAAATCCAACTTGAACATCTAGGATTTCATGGTTCACTATTGTTGAAGCCTGGCTTGGAGAATTTTGAGTATTACTTTGCTAGCATGTGCTGCTGCTGCTAAGTCGCTTCAGTCGTATCCGACTCTGTGTGACCCCATAGACAGCAGCCCACCAGGCTCCCCCATCCCTGGGATTCTCCAGGCAAGAACACTGGAGTGGGTTGCCATTTCCTTCTCCAATGTTGAGATGAATGCAATTGTGGGATACTTTGAACATTCTTGTGCATTGCCCTTCTTTGGAACTGGAGTGAAAACTGACACTTTCCAGCCCTGTGGCCACTGCTGAGTTTTCCAAATTTGCTGGCCTATTGAGTGCAGCACTTTCACAGCATCATCTTTTAGGATTTGAATTAACTCAGAAGATGCCTGCCTGTGCCACTGGCCGAGTACTGGGTATGGGGCATCCAGCTCAGCTCCTTGGCTGTGGCTCTTCTCAGACAGGTAGCTGGGGTGCCCTTCCTGGAGGAAGAGGAGGAGAAGAAGGAGGAAGGCGGTGGGAGGAGTTGCAGAGAGGAGGACAGAGCATGGCAGTCGTGCCAGTGCTGGGAGAGGAAGCAGAGAGGCTGCAGCTGGAACATCACATTTGGAGGCTATGTTTGGGGAGCGGTGGCTATTCCATTGTCCTTGGGAGCCAAATCTTGAGTAGTAGAGAACAAGGAACAAAGAAGAGATCATATCTCTGAAGGCCTGGGAGCCAAAGCCAACTGAGCGTCAGTAAACCCCTGCAGTAGTCACCATGCTGTCCTGAAATCTTCCACCAGATTAATTCCACGTTTTTACCAGAATGAATAGTTTAGATTAAGCAGATCATCTTGCAGAATCAGGGGAGTAGGCGAGTGCTGTGATCTCTGCCTCAGCTTCCCCACTCATACAGCATGGGTATTACTGTTGTTCCTCCCACCTTAGCCACAAGCACCTGTGTAGCTTTATCTGGGTGGCATTTTTAAGGACATCACTTTTATGAACACATTGAAACCTCGCCACTAACTTGGGTGATGGACACTGATACCTCTAAGATCATACAACTGATGAAGATGGAGCTGGGATTCAGGTGAGCCAGAGCAGTCTGGCTCCAGACAGTGACTTTCAAAGAGGAAATGAAGCTGGAAAAACCCATGGATGCAGCCTTCCCTGCAGCCTACCCAGGTGTTCCATGATAATATCCCCATGAGAAATTGAGCCCCTCAGATCAGGTAACGTTAGATTGAAGAAAATCAGTCTTAAGATCTTCCGGAAATCTTTCAGCTTGAGTAAGAGCAAAGAAGATGCAGAATTCACGGTCGTACAACAGCCAGCACTAGCCAGCAACTTCAGAAAAGAGGAGTCCTTGTTTGGGAGCTGCTACGGGAGGGAGATGGCCAGCTGTGATCTCTACGGTGAAGATGAAATGGGCAAGAATCAACCCAAGAGCAAGAGCCTCATGGGCACGCTGAAAAGACTGCTGAGCACCAAGCAGAAGGCCAAGGGCAAGGGTGGCATGGCACTGGGGAGCTCAGTGGACAAGGACAGGTTCTCGTTGTCGTCGGCGCCCCTGGTGTTCAAGGATATGAAGCCCATGCACTCCACATCGCTGTGCAGCCATCACTACAGCCCCATGCCCTGTCTGTTGCGCCCCACTTCCTCGGAGGAAATGTGCACCAGATGGAGTTGCAAGTCAAGGCGCGGGTGCACTCGCCCGGCCAGGGTTGGCTTTCAATGGCCTGCACAAGGAATTCAGTGACCTCTGCCAGAACGACCCCACGTGGCCGGAGCTGCTGGACCCACTCGGGAGCTCCGTGTCCCCGTCCGGGGACCTGTGCCTCTGCCTGGGTAAACACGTGCCTGTCATCCTTGGACTGGTGGCTCGGGACCACATCCAGTACACTGTGCCTTTTGATGGCTCCTCCCCCTTGGAGGTCTCTGCCGTCCCACCCCTGGTGGCTGGGGACCCCTTCCCCTACCACCAGTATGAGGACTAGAAGCATCTGGCCCACCGGGACCTCATCATGGCCCCCGAGCTCTTCACCCACTAGCAGGTGGGCAGCCTGCTGATGGGCACCCGAACCGCCGCCCCACCCCCCACCCCGCCCAGAGAAACACACACACACACACACACCGCTACTACCTCCCCTGCAGACTGATCTGAGCAAAGGAACTTTGCCAAGGTAACCTTCCCAGATGCCCACGTGGCTGAGAGCATGTGCAGCCACTTGAATTTCGATCCCAGCTCGGCCCCCAGTGTGGCCAGGGTATATGACTCAGTGCAAAGAAGTAGCCCCATGGTGGTGACCAGCCTGACGGAGGAGCTCAAGAAGCTGGCCAAGCAGGGCTGATACTGGAGACACATCACACGCTGGGAGGTGGCGGGCAAGCTTGTCAACAGCCTGATGACTCCTTTTTGGTGAGGGAGAGCTCCGACAAGAACTACCTGCTCAGCATGAGCTTCTGCTCCCACCGCAGGACCCTCCACACCAGAATGGAACACTCCAACGGCAGGTTTAGCTTCTATGAACAGCTCGAACGTGGATGGACACACGTCCATCGTGGACCTGATTGCACTCCATTAGGGACTCGGAGAATGGGGCCTTCTGATACTCAGGCTTGCGCCTGCCAGGCTGCACCACCTACCAGTGCGGCTCACCAACCTGGTGTCGTGCTTCCTGCAAGTGCGCTCACTGCAGTACTTGTGCCGTTTCGCCATCGGCCAGTACACCTGGATAGACCTGATCCTGAAACTGCCCCTGTCCAACAAAATGAAGGATTACTTACAGGAGAAGCGCTACTGAGAGAGAACCGCAACCCAGCGTCTTGCACTTTGGGAGTAAGAAAGAGAGATTGAGATACAGTTTACAGACTTCATCGCTATCAGAATCTTTTGCCGCCATACTATTATTTCAGTTTTATGTGGAAAAGAGTATCCAGTTCGTTTAGGGGTGGGGAACAGTCCGTGAGGTGTCTTGGGTATGTTTTGGTTCTTTAAAAAGGGAAGTCTTGAGGTTTGAGGAAGTATGAAGTGTTTTCCATAAATGTGCAGAATAATCACAATGTAAATGATCAGATTCTCCTTACTCACCCACCCCCAGTCCTTTGCTGTTATCCACTGTGATTTTATGCATTAAAAGCATATTTCATGTGTATCCAATCCTAAGTAAAGTTGAATGAAACTTATGGAATGAACCTGTTTTGTCTCTCTTTCGATGGACCATCTTCAAAGATAGTGTTGAGTCAGCATAGCCATGTGATTAATCACAGAGTTTACACCTACATCAAAAATGATTTTTAATTTCATGCTCTACAAAGATTTATTTAAAATTGTGAACTGAAATAACCTGGGGTAATGGAATGCAGGTCTGCTACATATCTTTCTGCCACATTCATTTCTAAATTATGTTTGATGTTTTGTGGTCTTTGGTTCTGAGAAGTTTGATTTTTCTGTTGATCATTTTCATCTTGTGGTTCTTCTGTTTTAATAAGTTGCCTTACACTAAAAAGTTGTAAAGAAATGTATACCACCAATTTAAAAATTGTTGCCTTTTCTGTCATTAAACTTTGGTACATATTGGCATAACATATAAAGACCTATGAAACTAGAACTATTAAATAAATTATTAGATGATCTTAGTTTCCTGTGATAAGCAATTTTTTGTTATCTATACTTTCCTCTGATAAAATGTTTTATCTATTATTTCTTTAGCTTAGACAACATTTTTTGAGTGAACTTGATGGAGAAATGCTTTTCATAAATGAATGAGATGCTCTTGGAACATTAAAGTCTATAAAGTTAAAAAAAATAGCTCAACTGGAATTCCATCACCTCCACTAGCTTTGTTCTTAGTGATGCTTCCTAAGGCTCATTTGACTTCATATTCCAAGATGTCTGGCTCTAGGTGAGTCATCACACCATTGTGGCTATCTAGGTCATTAAGATTTTTTTGTACAGTTCTTCTGTGTATTCTTGCCACCTCTTCTTAATATCTTCTGCTTCTGTTAGGTCCCTACCATTTCTGTCCTTTATCAAGCCCATCTTTGCATGAAATGTTCCCTTGGTATCTCTAATTTTCTTGAAGAAATCTCTAATCTTTCCCATTCTATTGTTTTCCTCTATTTCTTTGCCTTGATCACTAAGGAAGGCTTTCATATCCCTCCTTGCTATTCTTTGGAATTCTGCCTTCAGATGCTTATATCTTTTCCTTTTTTCCTTTGCCTTTAGATTCTTCTTTTCTTTTCTTAGCTATTTGGAAGGCCTCTTCAGACTACCTTTTTGCCTTTTAGCATTTCTTTTTCTCAGGGATGGTCTTAATCATCACCTCTTGTACAATGTAATGAACCTCCATCCATAGTTCATCAGGTACTCTGTCAGATCTAATCCCTTGAATCTATTTGTCACTTCCACTGTACAATTGTAAGGGATCTGATTTAGGTGATACCTAAATGGTCTAGTGGTTTTCCCTACTTTCTTCAATTTAAGTCTGAATTTGGCAATAAGGAGTTCATGATCTGAGCCACAGTCAGCTCCCGGTTTTGTTTTTCTCTGACTGTTTAGAGTTTCTCCATCTTTGGCTGAAAAGAATATAATCAATCAGATTTTGGTATTGACCATCTGGTGATGTCTATATGTAGAGTCTTTTCTTGTGTTTTTGGAAACGGGTGTTTGCTATGACCAGTGCATTTTCTTGGCAAAGCTCTGTTAGCCTTTGCCCTGCTTCATTCTATACTCCAAGGCCAAATTTTCCTGATACTCCAGGTATCACTTGACTTAATACTTTTGCATTACAGTCACCTATAATGTAAAGGACATCTTTTTTGGGGGGAGGGGTATTAGTTCTAGAGTGTCTTGTAGATCTTCATAGAACTGTTCAGCTTCTTCAGCATTACTGATTGGGGCATAGACTTGGATTACTGTGATACTGAATTGTTTGCCTTGGAAATGAACAAAGATCATTCTGTCATTTTTGAAATTGTACCCAAGTACTGCATTTTGGACTGTTTTGTTGACCATGATGGCTATTCCATTTCTTCTAAGGGATTCTTGCCCACAGTAGTAGATATAATGGTCATCTGGGTTAAATTCACCCTTTCCAGTCGATTTTAGTTTTCTGATTCCTAAAATGTCAGTCTTCACTCTTGTCATTTCCTGTTTGCTGCTGCTAAGTCGCTTCAGTCGTATCCGACTCTGTGTGACCCCATAGACAGCAGCCCACCAGGCTCCCCCGTCCCCGGGATTCTCCAGGCAAGAACACTGGAGTGGGTTGCCATTGCCTTCTGTAATGCATGAAAGTGAAAAGTGAAAGTGAAGTCACTCAGTCATGTCCGACTCCCAGCGACCCCATGGACTGCAGTCTACCAGGCTGCTCCATCCATGGGATTTTCCAGGCAAGAGTACTGGAGTGGGTTGCCATTGCCTTCTCCAAGCAGCCTCTCCCATATCTCACAGTTGTTGGCTTCCTCTCCATTTCTATCCTGACCAGTTCAGACTCCTCTCCCAGGCACCACACCCTTCTATATCCTTTTAGACAATCCCCTTAGATGCCTCCCTTGTGTACACCTTAAACACAGTTTGCCCTGAACTCATTTTCTCTCCTAAACCTGCTCTTCCCCTCCTTCCCTAACCCAGTAATGGCTCCTCCATGTGCTCAGAGACCCAAGCCCCAAGCCTGGGAGTCATTTTGACTCCTCTTCCCTCACCTCCACCCCTCTTCAGTCAGTTATCTGATCCTGTTCATCATCTCACCTCCTAAAGTGAAGTCACTCAGTCATGTCCGACTCTTTGTGACCCCATGAACTGTAGCCTATCAGGCTCCTTCCTCCATGGGATTCCCTTGATTTATGTACCTGACATTCCAGGCTACTATGCAATATTGTTCTTTACAGCTTCGAACTTTACTTCCATCACTAGTCACATCCACATCAGCTGGGCATTGTTTTTGGTTTCACTCCATCTCTTTATTCTTTCTGGAGTTATTTCTCCACTCTTCTCCAGTAGCATACTGGGCACCTATCATCCTGGTGAGTTCATCTTTCAGTGTCATATCTTTTTTCCCTTTTCATACTGTTCATGGGGTTCTCAAGGCAAGAATACTGAAGTGGCTTGTCATTCCCTTCTCCAGCTGACCACATTTTGTCAGACCTCCCACCATGACCTGACCATCTTGGGTTACCCTACACAACATGGCTCATAGTTTCATTAAGTAGACAAGGCTGTGGTCCTTGTGATCAGTTTAATTTTCTGTGATTGTGGTTTTTATTCTGTCATTTTCTGAAGGATAAGGATAAGAGGCTTATGGAAGCTTCCTGATGGGAAAGAGAGTGGGGGAAACTCTTTCTTGTTCTGATGGGTGGGGCCATGCTTAGTAAATATTTAATCCAATTTTCTGTTGATGGGCAGGGCTGTGTTCCCTCCTTATTGTTGACCTGAGGCCAAACTATGGTGGAGGTAATGAAGATACCTGACAACCTCCTTCAAAAGGTCTTTTTCACTCATTGAAGCACTCAGTGACCCCAACCCCACAGCAGGACTTTGCAAGCCCATGCCTCTGCTAGAGACTCTTGGACACACAGGCAAGTCTGGATCAGTCCCTTGTGGGGTCACAGCTCCTTTCTCCTGGGTACTGGTGTACACAAGGTTTTGTTTGTGCCCTCCAAGAGTCTGTTTCCCCAGTCCTGTGTAAGTTCTGGCAGGTCTATGTTGGGGTTAATGGCGACCTCCTCCAAGAGGCTTATGCCACACTGAGGTCTGCTACACCCAGAGTCCCTGCCCTTGTGGCAAGCCACTGCTGATGCATGCCTCTGCAGAAGACATTCAAACACTCAAAAGATTGTCTGGCTCAGTCTAAGTGGGGTCTCCTGGTGATGTAAAGTTTTGTTTGAGCCCTCCAAGCACCTCTGTTGGATATGAGGTTTGATTCTAAATGCAATTTTGCCCCTCCTACTATCTTTCTGGGGCTTCTCCTTTGCCATTGGGCATGGGGTATCTTTTTCTTGGTTGGATCCAAAATTCTCCTGTTGATGGTTGTTTAGCAGCAAGTTGTAATTTTGGAGTTGTTGCAGAAGAAGATGAGTGCACATCCTTCTACTCCACCAGCGTGGGATATTTGAATGGCATTTAAACAATGCAAACTTTTTAAAATGAACAATAGAGATGAAAATGTTCTCAGGAAAATGGGGAGTAATTGAGCTTCTTTGGAATTGAATTCATGGAAGTAGAATAGAAATGTATAAGTTAAGACAGATAAGGCATTTTGAAACTATATTGTGGAAGTTTTGATTTGAGTGCCAGTAACTTTGCACTTACTTCTTTAGGTAATGATGATCTTGTGTATACTTTTCAAAGAGAAGGTAGGTTAATCTAGTGTGTATTAAAAATCAGCCTCTAGATGGTAGAATGAGGAATGGAGAGGCAAGAGTTTGGGGAAAGGAAAAGAGATGGAGAGATTTTAATTAATCATGAAGAGTATCCAAAGCAAAAGTGTTACAGTGGAGAAAGCATGGATATGAAGAATATGAAGAATAGTTTAGAAGCTGCTTCATTCATTCACTTTAAAAATTGTGATAAATATTAGGGACAAGATGTGACTTCCCTTCATTGCAAAAGAAGCTAAAAATATGAAGAGCAAAAAGCATGGAAATGAACAAAATATATCAATATTGTGACACTGTCACAAGAATTGGGAGTGGAAAGAGATATTGACAATTAAGCAAAGACTTGGTTTTAAAAACTTGATATGTATACTGAAGAATCTGAATTTATTCTGAAGTTTCTGGGAGACAAATAAAGGTTTAAGTGTAAAATGACTTAATAAGATTTGTGTTTTAGTATGACTTTTTAGTATGACTCAGACAGTAAAGAATCTGCAATGAGGGGGACCTGGGTTCAATCCCTGGGTTGAGAAGATCTCTGGAGAAGCAAATGGCAACCTACTCCAGTATTCTTGCCTGGAGAATTCCATGGATAGAGGAGATTGGCAGGCTACAGTCCATGGTGTTGCAAAGATTTGGACACAACTGAACAACTAACACTCAATGACTCAGCATGGATTCCCTGAAAATAGCAAGGGGTTATATTTGCAGCAGTAATGGCACATATCTTAAACTTATCTTTTTTTAAGTTAAAGAGAGCATGTCAGCCTATGCATACAAATTTTGTAACTCTATATTACCATAATTATATCCTGAAAAGTTATAAACTTTGTTTTTTCAGCTACAATTTGTCACTTTCCAAGAGCTTTGCCAACAACTAAACTAGGTCCTTTGCCATCTGCCTTTGCAGAGACTGAACCCTGTGCTGCTGCAGCTGTTGACATTCCAACAACCCCTGCAGGAGTTCAGAATGGAGTGAGGCATTCTGTGCTCCAGGGAATCTGGTGGGACAGGTCTTTAGACAGTTGGGTGTTTTCAGAAAAAGATTTTATGGTATCAATGGTTTCATCTCCTCATATCTAGAAAAGCAATAAATCGTCTCATGGTGGCATCTGATCCTGTGACTAGCAGAAAACGTTTTGTAAAATGAGTGCTTAATTGTCAGGAAGATGCACTGGAGAAGAAAATGGCAACCCACTCCAGTATTCTTGCCTGGGAAATCCCATGAACAGAGGAGCCTGATGGGCTACAGTCAATGGGATCTCTAAGAGTTGGACAGGACTGAGAGATTAACACTTTCTTTTCACTTTCAATGGTATTGAACTCCACCTTCACCAAAACCTTATATATTGATCTTCCTCCCACTGACTATTTGAAACAGTCTCTCAGAGCTATATGAGGTGCTGTGTATCAGGCTGTAGTCCTCACTTTGCCCCAAATAAAACTTAACTTGTGACTCTCAGTTGTACATCTTTTTTAGTCGACAGTCTTTATCGATAGTTTACATCTAAATATTGAATCTATTTTTGAAAAACAATAATTTTGAATTTGATCAATAAAATCTGACCATAAAAATATTTTCTACACATTACAAAATATTTTTCCCTAAACAGGATGAAGAAGATTGTACCACTGCTATTCAGACTTCCTGCTCAGGAGAAGCAAACTGTCAGGGAACACTAGATTCCACTTTTGATGGAAGTACATTGAAAGGAGAGTAAAAAGTGATCCACACAGTTACTTAGACATTTCATGTTTAAACATCCACATTATATTTCATTAACAATGAATTCATAGGTGTTAATAAATTTGCATTTGAATTGTGTATACTTAAAAAGCTGTATGACCTTGAATAAATGGGAGAATTTTTCTTGTTGGAATTTCTTCTGGTGTGAAATAATGAAGTGGTCCATTCTTAATATAACTCAATTATCAAAGTTGAAGAAGTTGAAGTCATGTATTTGAATGTTATAGAATCAACATGTATGTATGATTGATTCAAATACATTATGTATATACTTTTAATTGTTTAATCATTAAAAAAAATCAACTACACATCCTTTACCAATAATCTTAAATTACTTTATACAAAAAAAAAGAAAAAAAAAAACCTGAAGTGTAATAGAATAGACATCGCATTTCTTTCAATTCCTCATACAAATTACCCTTATAACTTAGGCTCTGTTCTGATACTAATTGGCATTACAGAGTTTATAGTTTTAACATGGATCTTGATAGACCAATCCCACAGTCGAAAGTATGAAAATACTTTATTTAAAATCTATTGCTCTTCATGAAGTAGCATGCCTAATAAAATAAACTGATTTTATGCCATAAAAATAATGTTCATTAGTGCATTGAAAAGGATTAGGAAAAGCAAGCCATACTAAAAGTTAGAATCTTACATGGGATAACTGACAAAATTGGGAAAAGAATAGGACAAGGCTCCGTATTATCACGCTCTTTAATTAGCTTATATATGCAGATGATACCACTCCAATGATAGAAAGTGAGGATGAACTAAAGAACTTGATGAGGGTGAAAGAAAACAATGGGAAAGTTGGCTTAAAGCTCAACATTCAGAAAATGAAGATCATGGCATCTGGTCCCATTACTTCATGGCAAATAGATGGAGAAAAATTGGAAACAGTGAGAGACTTTATTTTTGCTTGCTCCAAAATCAATGCAGATGCTGACTTCAGCCAGGAAATTAAAAGATGCTTGCTCCTTGGAAGAAAATTTATGACCAACCTAGACAGCATATTAAAAAACAAAGACATTACTTTGCCAATAAAGTTCCATCTAGTCAAAGCTATGGTTTTTCCAGAGGTCATGTATGAATGTGAGAGATGGATCATAAAGAAAGCTGAGCACCAAAGAATTGATGCTTTTGAATTGTGGTATTGGAGAAAACTCTTCAGAGTCCCTTGGACTTCAAGGAGATCCAACCAGTCAGTCCTAAAGGAAATCAGCCCTGAATATTCATTGGAAAGACTGATGCTGAAACCGAAGCCCAAATGCTTTGGTCACCTGATGAGATGAACTGACTCATTGGTTGAACTGACCTGGTTGGATTGCATCACCAACTCGATGGACTTGAGTTTGAGCAAGCTTCAGGAGTTGGTGATGGACAAGGAATCCTGCCCATGGCCTGCAGCCCTCCATGGGATCATAAAGAATTGGACATGACTGAGCAACTGAACTGAACTGCAAATCACTGCAGACAGTAACTGCAGCAACAAAATTAAAAGATGCTTGCTTTCTGGGAGGAAATCTATGACAAATCTAATGTATTAAAAAGCAAGAACATCACTTTGCTGGCAAAGATCCTTATAGTCAAAACTATGGTTTTTCCAGTAATCATGTGTTGTTGTGAAAGCTGGACCATAAAGAAGGCTGAGTACCAAAAAATCCATTCTTTTGAATTGTGGTGTTGGAGAAGACTCATGAGTGTCCCTTGAACAGCAAGGGCATCAATCAAATCAGTCATTCCTAAAGAAAATAAACGTGAAATATTCACTGGAAGGACTGATGCTGAAGCTGAAGCTCCAATAATTTGGCCACCTGATGTGAAGAGCCAACCCTTTGGAAAAGACCCTGATGCTTGAAAGATTGAGGGCTAAGGGAGAAGAAAGCATCAGAGGGTGAAATGGTTAGATAGCATCACTGACTCAATGGACATGACTTGAGCCAACACAGGGAAATAGTGAAGGGCAGGGAAGACTGGCATGCTGCAGTCCATTGGGTCACAAAGATCTGGACATGACTGAGCAACTGAACAACAACAACAGTTGATCACTTCAAGATTCAATATGCTTAATAAGAACACCATGAGACTCAAAAATAGGACATATCATTTTAAGGAAGTCTTTTCTCAAAAGTGTAGACACTACATTTAGAATTGAAGTATAGATTGAAGGCTGAATTTGAGTTTTATAAAATAAACACCAATCTTCATTCACTTGTTTCTACTAAACCCAGTTCCTACAGGAAACAGCAACGTGAAAAAGTTCTCAGGAAAATGAAGTAAAGTTGCTTTGGCTAATGGTTTGTGAAAGAAGTAAATGCAGGGACTCATCTGAACCTTAGCTGTGTCAATTATGTAGATGAATAGGTAACAGGCTATCTTTCAAAACACTATAAATGGTATTAGTGGACTAAGCAAAGAAAATTGGACTCCAGATGCTGAGTGATTTGCCAAGATTTTGATCAGAAGCACACACTTGCCAATTGGATTTAGCATGAATGTGTGGTATTTACACATTTAAATATTACACATTTACACATTTAAATATTAATTTTATTCCTTTAAGTAAAAAGAAAATAATGCAAACAAAAGATATAAATGAGATAATTACATGGACATAAGAAGAGATGGCAAGAATACACAGAACTGTACAAAAAGGATCTTCACGACCTGGATAATCATGATGGTGTGATCACTCATCTAGAGCCAGACATCCTGGAATGTGAAGTCAAGTGGGCCTTAGAAAGCATCACTATGAACAAAGCTAGTGGAGGTGATGGAATTGCTGTAGAGGTATTTCAAATCCTAAAAGATGATGCTGTGAAAGTAATGCACTCAACATGCCAGCAAATTTGGAAAACTCAGCAGTGGCCACAGGACTGTAAAAGGTCAGTTTTCATTCCAATCCCTAAGAAAGGCAATGCCAAAGAATGCTCAAACTACCACACAATTGCACTCATCTAACATGCTAGTAAAGTAATGCTCAAAATTCTCCAAGACAGGCTTAAGCAATACATGAACCATGAACTCTCTGATGTTCAAGCTGGTTTTAGAAAAGGCAGAGGAACCAGAGATCAAATTGCCAACATCCGCTGGATCATGGAAAAAGCAAGAGAGTTCCAGAAAAACATTTATTTCTGCTTTATTGACTATGCCAAAGCCTTTGACTGTGAATCTCAATAAACTGTNAAAATCACTGCAGATGGTAATTGCAGCCATGAAATTAAAAGATGCTTACTCCTTAGAAGAAAAGTTATGACCAACCTAGATAGCATATTCAAAAGCAGAGACATTACTTTGCCGACTAAGGTCTGTCTAGTCAAGGCTATGGTTTTTCCAGTAGTCATGTATGGATGTGAGAGTTGGACTGTGAAGAAGGCTGAGCGCTGAAGAATTGATGCCTTTGAACTGTGGTGTTGGAGAAAACTCTTGAGAGTCCCTTGGACTACAAGGAGATCCAACCAGTCCATTCTGAAGATCAGCCCTGGGATTTCTTTGGCAGGAATGATGCTAAAGCTGAAACTCCAGTACTTTGGCCACCTCATGCAAAGAGTTGACACATTGGAAAAGACTTTGATGCTTGGAGGGGTTGGGGGCAGGAGGACAAGGGGACGACAGAGGATAAGATGGCTGGATGACATCACCGACTTGATGGACATGAGTCTGAGTGAACTCTGGGAGTTGGTGATTGACAGGGAGGCCTGGTGTGCTGCAATTCATGGGGTCGCAAAGAGTTGGACATGACTGAGCGACTGAACTGAACTGAATTAAATAGGGTTTAATATATATATTTTTAACATTTATATTCTCAAAACAGCAAATGGATTGGCAAAAGGATTCAAAAGATACAAATTCTAACAAATTCTGCATGTGTCACATTTTTTACCAAAAGTGCTAAATTCTATTTTGATTAATTATGTATGGACTAAATACTTCAGCTCTAATAATAGACATTTTTGCTTAATATTTTGAAAGGCCACAAAACAAAGAGCCCAAAGATTTTTCATCAGCTCTGCCAAGTATTAGATCTTTGATTTGAGGTAATCTGTTTAACCATTTTTGTTCAGCATTTTCTCATCTTTATAATGGGAAGTCAGTAAAATACTTATTAGAAATCAGTTTAAGAATAAATGTCTCTAACTGAAATAAATTTATTCATTTACAGAAGGTGACTTATTTGAGTTTTATAACAAAATTCATCAAAAGATCACTGGTGTGGCGTCAAATACAGAAAGTTCAAATTGGTCATGACGACAAGCTGAGCGACCTTGGGCAAATCACTAAGTTGACTTATGGGCTCAGACCTCTTCTAATGTTTCATGTTTCTCAGTCCGTAGACAGTGACAATAAAAGCCCTCTCCCTTTTTGGCACACAAAAAGGCTTACTCAAAAGAGGAAAGACTATTTCCCAAACAGAGCATTCAGTGTGAAGTTGTATAATATTGGTTGGTCTATATCAAGTCACCATAAAGGATTTTAAAAGTAACATTCATTTGAGTTATAAAAATTTCTTCAAAATGTAATTAAACTTCCCCACAAAACACACTTTATGCACTATTATACAAGAAAGTCACCATCTTGCAATAGTTTTTGGACGTTTAAGTTTCTAAATATTTCAAGGTGTGCTCAGTTTTCAATGAATTCCCTTGTGGCTCAGCTGGTAAAGATTTTGCCTGCAATGTGGGAAACCTAGGTTCAATCCCTGGGTTGGGAAGATCTCCTGGAGAAGGGAAAGGCTACCTACTCCAGTATTCTGGCCTGGAGAATTCTGTGGACTCTATAGTCCATGCGGTCACAAAGAGTCAGACACAACTGAGCAACTTTCACGTTCACTTTCAGTTCTGAATAGATGTGCTCATACCTTTAATCCTTTATTTCTTGTTTGATCATGAAAAAAAATCTCTATAAGATAACTGGATACATGAGACATTTGCATAAAAATTGTCATTACTATCTCAGGGTTAGAGTTTTAGGGTTCCCACACTAACTGCTGCTGTCCTGTTAATCCACCTTTCACAAACCATTGACCTTGGTTGCCAAAGAGATAGTTTAAGAAATGCTACAGCAATGTTCACTTTTGATTCCCAGTTGGAGATTCATTAATGAACCCTTCTGCTTTCCAGCAAAGCATGTACCTGAGTCCTCTCTAGCTAAAATAAAGGAAATAAATGAATGAATAATAAATATTTACATAATGAACAATCTTGCCTTATTTCCTACTATCCTAAGAACAGAAAAATGCTCATTCATCTTGCTTAATCTCTGACTTTTATTTACTCTGCAGATACAATACAAGGGAGGACTGGGGATCTTCTTTCTCTACAAGAAGGGTTAGACTGTGTGTCCAACAGTGACCAGAGGTTTTGCTGAGACAGTGCTCTAGAAAACACTCACTTGTGAGACATAAGTGCAATTAAACATCATCCAGAGAAAAATATTTCAAATTTAATAAAATACGAAAATTGATGTCTATACCATTATAGGCATGACATTACTCAAAACTATTGATTTATAAATAAGTAAAACTCAGAACTGTCATATCTTTTTTCCCTTTTCATACTGTTCATAGGGTTCCCAAGGCAAGAAGTTAAAGAAGCAACACTTGGAACTGGACATGGAACAACAGACTCGTTCAAAATTAGAAAAGGAGTACATCAAGGCTGTATAATGTCACCCTGCTTATTTAACTTCTATGCAGAGTATGTCATGTGAAATCCAAGATTGGATAAAGCACAAGCTGGAATTGTGACTGACCTTAGATATGCAGATGACAACACCGTTATGGCAGAAAGTGAAGAAGAACTGAAGAGCCTCTTGATGAAAGAGAAAAGTGAAAAGCTGACTTAAAACTCAACATTCAAAAAACTAAGGTTATGATATTCAGTTCCATCACTTCATGGCAAATACATGGGGAAACAATGGAAACAGTGAGAGACTTTATATTCTTGGGCTCCAAAATCACTGTAGATGGTGACATCAGCTGTGAAATTAAAACACACTTGTTCCTTGGAAGAAAAGCTATAATCAGCCTAGACAGCATATTAAAAGTAGAGACATTACTTTGACAACAAAGGTTTTTATAGTCAAATCTATGGTTTTTCTAGAAATCACATGTGGATGCAAGAACTGAACCATTAAAAAGGCTGAGCACTGAAGAACTGATGCTCTTGAACTGTGGTGTTTGAGAAGACTCTCAAGAGTCCCTTGGACAGCAAGTAGATCCAACCAGTAAATCCTAAAGGAATCAGTCCTTAATACTCATTGGAAGGACTGATGCTGAAGCTGAAACTCCAATACTTTGGCCATCCAACACAAAGAACTGACTCACTGAAAAAGACCCTGATGTTGGGAAAGATTGAAGGCAGGAGTAGATGTGGATGACAGAGGATGAGATGGTTGGATTGCATCACCTACTTGATGGACATGAGTTTGAGTAAGCTCCAGGAATTGTCCTTGATGGACAAGGAAGCCTGGTGTGCTGCAGATCATGGGATCACAAAGAGTCAGACATGACTGAATGACTGAACTGAACTGAATCCTTCAGGGGAGGATTGCATAATATTCATTTCTATCTCCCCAATAAGCAACAACCTAGAATACAGAAGAACAGATTTTGCAAATTGTGGATAATTCATTGGTGAGCTGTAAAATTATTTTGGTGAATCCTGACTAGCAGACAGATTAAGGAAAAGGAAAAAAAAAAGAAGAAGAAGAAGAAATAGATAGATAGGGATAGGAGAGCATAAGTCAGAATGTCAGAAAGTCAACATGCTCTCAATACCATAGTCTTCAGGTTTTTCTTCCTCTTCTGAGGACAAATTATATAGATTGACTTATCCTTTCAAAATGTGTATGTTGAAAAGCTGTACAAGATGATGGTATTAGAAGGTGGGAACTTTACAGGTGATTAGATCATGAGGGCATTTCCCTCTTGAAAAGGATTAGTGTTCTTAAAAAGAAAGTGGAGTTGCTCAGTCCTGTCTGACTCTTTGAGACCCCATGGACTGTAGCATGCCAGGCTCCTCCATCTATGAAATTTTCAAGGAAAGAATATTGTGGGTTGCTATTCCTTCTCCAGGGTATCTTCCAAACCCAGGGATCAAACCCAGGTCTCCTGCATTGCAGGCAGATTCTTCACCATCTGAGGCACCAAGTAAGTACACTCTTATAAAAGAACTCTTTAATCTGTTCTACCATGTGAAGACACTGTAAGAAAACATCATGTATGAACCAGAAAGTGGACTCTCACTAGATGCTAAATCTATAGGTAGCTATGGGAAATAAATGCCTGCTGTTCATAAGTAACCAGTTTATGATTTTTTTGTTGTTGTTGTTAATACCAGCCTGAATAGACTAAGAAAAAGATGAGTCATTACATGATTCCCCTAGGCATTCTTCTGTTCCACATGACAAGCACAAAAGTAGTTTTAATCTAGTGGATTGGCAGAACTAAAATTACTGGGTTCATGGATTTGGTACTTTGTTGAAGATGGCTATAAAGGATTCAGCTGGAACTGTTGACTAGACAGCCTACTTATAGGTTTTCTGGTACAACAGTTTGGGAATAACTAAAGATATTTCAAAACAAAAACTGAGAGAGTTTATTTTTAGCGGACATGCCTTGTAAGAAACGCTATAAGATGTTATTGAAGCTGAAAGCAAGTGACACTGGGTGGTAAGTTGAATGTACACACCAAAAAGAAAAAAAATAAAAACTGAAAAAGAAAATTATGTAATCATGAAGAAGCAAAAATACATAACTCTTCTTTTTCCTATGAACTAATTTTACAAAAAATATAAAGCAATATGTATATAATATTATTGATGTACTTGTAATATATGGAAATGTCACATATATAATAGTAACAGCACAGAGTTGATGGGTAGGAAGAAAGCTGTCTTGAATGAAAGAATTGGCTCTATATGGTTAATCAACTCCACAGGAACAAATAGAAAGAAACAAAAATGATAAACAAGGAATTTACATTATAATAACCTCCCAAAACAAATATTTGCTCCTTTTTGTTTTTGTCATTTTAAATAGATATAAAATAGATATATGGAGTGTAATAATAACTCAGAAAGGAGAGGAACATGGGGATATATGAGTGACATTTCTCTAACTCATTAAAATTGTCAGTAAAACTGCAATTTTGATAAGCTAAAATATTTAAGGTAACCCATACAGCAATAGCTAAAATAAAAAACTTTAAAAAGAACAAACATTAATAATGGGATTAAAATACTACACTAGAAAACATTCATTTACTACAAAAGAAGGCAAGGAGATTTGTTGTTGTTCAGTCACTCAGTCATGTCTCACACTTTGTGACCCCATGGACTGCGGCACACCAGACTTCCCTGTCCTTCACCATCTCCTGGAGCTTGCTCAAACTCATGTCCATTGAGTCAGTGATGCCGTCCAACCATCTCGTCCTCTGTCATTCCCTTCTCTTCCTGTCTTCTATCTTTCCCAGTGTTAGGGTCTTTTCCAATGAGTTGGCTCTTCACATCAAGTGGCCAAAATATTGGAGCTTCAGTTTATAGAAAGAAAGAAAAAGCATTCATGTACTAGAGGAAAGTAAAGTAAAAAGATAAAGGCAGGAATAAATCAAATCATATCAATTAAACATTGATGATGAATTACTTAAGCAATATAATCAAAAAGCAGGGAAGCAGGAGACAAATCCCTGGCTGGACACAGCAGAGTTTATTTTCACTGTGCCATGAGCCAAAGCCGACTCCAGGATGGCTGAGAAGTCTGACAGGGAAGGTGGATCTGAGGGGTTCCCCACTTTTTAGCTCACCCACCTTCAGTGATACAACCCCTGGGTTGATTCAACCAGCATGCTGGTTGAATCCTGGGTCTGAGGGAGCAGACAATTACTATTCTCTCCCCTGTCATGATGCCCTCCTTTGTGGGGACTCTCCTGTAAGAGTGTTCCCCAGCAAGAGGGTGCCCATCATAAATAACAACAGCAAAAATGCAGAGAATGTAAGACTGAAAAAATATGATCCAGTTGTATGCTGTCTACAGGGAAAATATTAGATTCAATGATACAACTAGATTAAAACTGAAAATATAGAAAAAAGATGTGTAAAGCCCAACTGTGAGAATGTTGGAAGTGGTTATATTAATATCATAAAAAATAGACTTTAGGGCAGAAAGAAATTACTAGATTTAAAGATGGCTATTTTACAAAAATAAGAGAAACAAATCATGAGGAAGATATAACAATTATAAATATATTTGCCTGTTACTCCAGGTATTTCTTGACTTCCTACTTTTGCATTCCAGAGACAGATGATATACCAACTGAGGGAAGCCCCTTGTAATGAAAAGGGCATCTTTTTTGGGTGATAGTTCTAGAAGGTCTTTTAGGTATTCATAGCGCCATTCAACGTCAGCTTTTTCAGCATTACTGGTTGGGGCATAGACTTAGATTACAGTGATATTAAATGGTTTGCCTTGGAAACAAACAGAGATCATTCTCTCATTTTTGAGACTGCATCCAAGTACTGCATTTTGGACTGTTGTTGACTATGATGGCAACTCCATTCCTTCTGAGGGATTCCTGCCCACAGTAGTAGAAATAACGGTCATCTGAATTAAATTCACCCATTTCAGTCCATTTTGGTTCGCTGATACCTAAAATGTCAATGTTCACTCTTGCCATCTCCTGTTGGACCACTTCCAATTTGCCTTGATTCACGGACCTAACATTTCATGTTCCTATGCAATGTTGTTCTTTACAGCATCAGACTTTACTTCCATCACCAGTCACATCCACAACTAGATATTGTTTTGCTGTGATGGAGGTAGTGAAGACAATGGTGACCTCCTTCACAAGGTCCCATGCAGGCACTGCAGCACTCATATCACATGCTAGCAAAGGAATGCTCAAAATTCTCCAGGCCAGGCTTCAACAGTACGTGAACCGTGAACTTCCAGCTGTTCAAGCTGGATTTAGAAAAGGCAAAAGAACAATAAATCAAATTGTCAACATCTGTTGGATCATCAAAAAAGCAAGAGAGTTCCAGATAAGAATCTACTTCTGCTTTACTGATTATGCCAAAGTCTTTCACTGTGTGGATCACAACAAACTCTGGAAAATTCTTAAAGAGATGGGAATACCAGACCACCTAACCTGCCTCCTGAGAAATCTGCATGCAGATCAAGAAGCAAGAGTTAGAACTGGACATAAAACGACAGACTGGTTCCACATTGGGAAAGGAGTATGTCAAGACTGTATAATGTCTCCATGCTTATTTAACTTATATGCAGAGAACATCATGAGAAATGCCAAGCTGGATGAAGCACAAGCTGGAATCAACATTGCTGAGATAAATATAAATAACCTCAGATATGCATATGATACCACACTTATGCCAAAAAGTGAAGAACTAAATAGTCTCCTCATGAAACTGAAAGATCAGAGTGAAAAGCTGGCTTAAAACTCAACATTCAGAAAAAGAAGATGATGGGATCTGGTCCCATCACTTCATGGCAAATAAATGGGGAAAAAATGGAAACAGCGATAGACTCTTTATGGCTCCAAAATCACTGCAGATGGTGACTGCAGCCAGGAAATTAAAAGATGCTTGCTCCATGGAAGAAAAGTTATGACTAACCTAGACAGCATATTAGAAAGTAGAGACACTGTTTTGCCAACAAAGGTCTGTATAGTTAAAGCTTTGTTTTTTCCAGTAGTCATATATGGATGTGAGAGTTGGACTATAAAGAAAGCTGAGTGCCAAATAATTGATTCTATTGAACTGTGGTGTTGGAGAAGACTCCTGAGAGTCCCTTGGACAGCAAGAAGATCTAACCAGTCAATCCTAAAGGAAATCAGCCCCGAATATTCATTGCAAGGACTGATGCTGAAACTCCAATACTTTGACCACCTGATGCAAAGAACTGACTCATTTGAAAAGATCCTGATGCTGGGAATGATTGAAGGTGGGAAGAGAAGGGGATGACAGAGGATGAGATGGTTTGATGGCATCACTGACTCGATGGATATGAGTTTGAGTAAGCTCTGGTCATTGGTGATGGACAGTGAAACCTGGTATACTGCAGTCCATTGGGTTGCAAAGAGTCAGACATGACTGAGTGGCTGAACTGAACTGAACTCTACCACCTAACAACAGAGCCCAAAATGCATGAAGCAAAACTAAAAATTTAATGAAGAAACAAACAATTCAGCAACAATTGTTCAAAACTTTAATAACTCACATACAGCAATGGATTGAATAACTAAACAGGAGTTCACAAGAAAGTAAAACATAAGAAAATTTCAAAAATACTTAAAAAATAAAAGAAGGTGTTTGCAGTCATATATCTGGTATCACATTTGTATTTAGAAAATATAAAAAATACTTAGAATTTAATAAAGAAACATAATTTTAAAATGGGCAAAGTATCTGAATAGATATTTTTACACAGAAGATATAAAAATGGCCATAAGCACGTGGAATTTATTCATCATTAGTCATTAGGAAAGTACAAAGCAAAGTCTCAAGAAGATACTATTCACAACCAGTGGGATGTAACTAAAACAGCAAACAGTAATTAAGTGTTGCAAAGGAAGCAGAAAATTTTATAATCCATACACTTGTTATGGGAATGTAAAACAGAGCAGTTGCTTTGGAGCAGTTTTATAGTTCCTCTAAATGTTTAACAAAAAGTTGCCAGGTGATCCAAAAATTTCACTCCTAGGGATGCTGCTGCTACTAAGTCGCTTCAGTCATGTCCAACTGTGTGTGACCCCATAGATGGTAGCCCACCAGGCTCCCCCGTCCCTGGGATTCTCCAGGCAAGAACACTGGAGTGGGTTGCCATTTCCTTCTCCAATGCATGAAAGTGAAAAGTGAAAGTGAAGTCGCTCAGTTGTGCCAGACTCTTAGCGACCCCATGGACTGAAGCCTGCCAGGTTCCTCCGTCCATGGGAGTCTCCAGGCAAGAGTACTGGAGTGGGGTGCCATTGCCTTCTCTGACTCCTAGATATACACGAAAGCTAAATGAACACATATGTCCACACAAAATTTTACACAGATTTTTTTAGTTATATTTATAATAGCCAAAATGTGTCAATAATTCAAATAGCTATCAATTGAGAAATACGTGCATACAGTGTTTCTTATCTGTGTAATGAAACGTTCTTTGACATAACAAAATGTGCTCTGATATATAATATGGCATATATGAATTTTTGTAAACATTATGCTAGATTAAAGAAACCAGTCACACAAAAACATTCTATCTCCCAATTTATAGTAAATATCCAGAACAGGCAAATACATAGACAGCTGAAATAGATTAGTGATTGCCAAATTATGGTGAAAGGGACCAGGTAAAGTGTGGAATGTCAGTAATAAGGGGGATCACATTTTGAGAAATTAGTTTTTCTTGAAGAAGAATAAACCCGAATTTTAATCTAAGCAGAAAAACTGAAAGTATCCTACCATTCTCTATTCCCATACATATTTGGAGCAATACTCTTCATTTTTTAAAAGAGAATAATAAGTAACATTTACATATGAGTAATAGAGAATATTTTGAGTACTCTTTGCTCACTTACAACAAAGAACTACAGAATGTGTTCTCTTAAGAAGCAGTCTAGCAAGGAGTTTCTGCTGCCAGTAACAAAGCTGCTACAGCTGATATCTGTATAGAGAACTGTAAAGCCATTGGCTTTCCCCAATTTTTGTTAGTTCACATAAACTGGTCTCTTAGGTATAGCAAATTTAAAAATTAACTTCTGCCACTCAGCTCAATTGAAAATTTTTCAACTCAAAAGAATATACCCTTTTATAAAAATTGTAAATATATTCTTGAGAAAATATTTTGTATGCATTCAACACCTCCCTTTCTTCCATTTTCCTCCATTTTCCTTTAAACCTACAAATACCATCTCAAATTTATTTTCATGACTTCATAAGACAAGTGAAATGGAATGAGAAAATGATTTTTCAATCTTACTGAGAAATGTGTACTGAAACAAGTTAATTGCAAAGCCAAGAAAATTACTATAATTTTATTTGATTGCTAACTAATGATAGAATGTGTTTCATAACTTAAAGAAATATAAATATATGATTATTTTCCTTCAATAGTAAATGAAGGAAAATGGGTATAGCATGGCTAAAAATTAGATTTCAATATTTGAAAATACCTTAGTGAATTTTAGAATAGCTTGTTCTATATATTTATATATTTAGCCTCCTCTTTTAATTTTCTACTTTCTGTAGATAAATTTTCATGAAGGCCATTGTCAGAGGGGATTATCAAAGCTGCAGACTGGCACGGGCACTGCATAATTTGATGTTCAGGGATACTGACAGCATGGACCAACAGAGGTAAGTTTGTTGACCACAATCATTTGTTTGTTTGTTTTGGTCTTGTTTTGCTTTATATTTATGCCTCTACCAATAAAAAGAATAAGAATATGCCATGTGTTAAATGACATTAAAAAATAAAGACTTATTTGCAGCCCTGCTACCCTGACCCAAAGAATATTCCAGATATTGTTTCACTCACTGCCTCATCCACAATGAAACTTTACAATAGTTTTCTTTCTTTTTTATTTTTTTACTCTTTTTATGTTGACAAGTATCTTATTGATCAAATAGTTGCACCAGTCAGAGATATATTGAACTAATTCTATAAATTTATTCTATTTCTATAAACAAAATATAGTTTNTCCAAAATTTTACTTAACTCTATTTAAGCTGAAAAAGTCATTAATATACTTTCCTTAAGAAGTACATTGGTCAGAAATTGGTCCAAGTTCTCATTTCAGGTAACGAGATATCTAACAAGAGGTCATTTGATTATATACCAGAGATATCAAAACTAATTTTAATGATCACCATAAGCCTTCCTCTTGGATCTTTCAGATTCTTAACTCTAAAAATAAATTATAATAATAACAAGAATAACCCACTTATTATGTATCAAACACCATTTCAAGAACCTGAGACCATCTTATTTAATCCTCATGATGTCTCTCAGAGAGAAGTGATGATATTGTACATTTTTCACTAGATATTGAGGCTTAGGTATGTGAAGAAGATGTTCATGGTAGAGTGCAGCAGAGAGGGAACTAATGCCAATATCCAGTTTTTCATCTACTGCACTATTCAGAAAATGAAATCTCATCTAACTTTAGAGGCCCCTGAGAGTTACAGAGATATCACGCAATGGTGGCACCTTAGAAACTGTGACAAACTGTGCAGGAAGAAGATGACATTTGGGGTGAGGCCCTCTCACTCATACTTAATCAATGACTGCACATGGTTCTGTGCACTTAGACCAGCTCCCCTAAGATGTCATCTAGGACTCTTCACTTCTCACCTGTGAACTCTGTGAACTTGAAGAAACCATATGACCTTGAGAAGGCAGAAGCAAAGAGCACCTGTCAATCATCCCTGCTATTGCTATTCTTTCATATCAAGAACCCACAGAGAAATCTATCATTCTATTGTAATATGGGGAATCCTTGAAATACCTGGTAAATTTATTCTATTAATTCATGACAAGGCAATGTCACTGGAATACCAGAGCCTGAAAGAGTGACATGTTGGAAAGAAGACACAATAGAATAAACCTATGATTTAGTGGAAGTCACATATTACAATGGAATGATGCTGAAGCTGAAACTCCAGTACTTTGGCCACCTCATGTGAAGAGTTGACTTATTGGAAAAGACTCTGATGCTGGGAGGGATTAGGGGCAGGAGGAGAAGAGGACAGAGGATGAGATGGCTGGATGGCATCACTGACTCAATGGATGTGAGTTTGAGTGAACTCCAGGAGTTGGTGATGGACAGAGAGGCCTGGCAAGCTGCGATTCACAGGGTCGCAAAGAGTCGGACACGAATGAGCAACTGAACTGAACTGAACTGATAAAGAATATTCAGTAGTGGAAAGAACATGAAACATTTGAGAACAGGACTTTAACTTCTGTTTGGTCACACACCAGCTCATGATCACGGGAAATCATCTGAGCCTCAGTTTCCTCATCTGTACAATAGGGATTATAATAATAATGCTACACCCAAGCTTGTTAGGAATGTGATATGACCTAATGGAAGAAATGAAAGTGAAATTGCTAGTCTCTCAGTTCAGTTTTATCTGACTCTTTGCGACCCCAGGGACTGTAGCTTGCTTCCAGAAGCCTCTGTACATGAAACTCTCCAGTCAAGATTACTGGAGTAAGTTGCATGTCCATCTCCAGGAGATCTTCCCTACCCAGCGATTGAATCTGGGTCTCCTGCACTGCAAGCAGATTCTTTACCATCTGAGTCACCAGGGAAGCCCAGTACATAGTGCATGACTAAGATGCTCTGCTTATATAGTTTTATTCTATCCCATTCACCCATAATATGCATAAATATGTTAATATCCTTTGGAGAGTAGGGCTTAAGCATATGGATTGAGATCCATTATTCAAATGAGTGGTAGAATAATGAAGTGAGGTACAAAGGCTTAGTATAAGAAAGGTCTTGAATAGAGTTTCTATGTCCTATCTCTTATATGTTACAAGGCCCTTTATTCAGTGTAGCAAAATTTATGATTCTTTGTCGCATATATTATTCCTATCAAGGCTGTATTTTCATAAGGTTCCAAGATAATAAATGCAAATGTTTCAATAATGCCTGCTACATGTTATTCTAGTAGTTCAGTTAGGCTCTCAACAAATGCTGGTTATTTTAATTAACTATCTCAAGAATACAGAAAATAGAATTATTGTAGGTTGATAGAAGCAGAAATGGATTTATGCTAGAAATAAGACAAACTAAGCATTGAAGGATTTTAAGCATTTTGCCTGATACAGAAGAATAAAATAATGTTGGTAAGAGGAAAAGCCTGTAAAAATGTTCATACTAGTCAGGATTCTCTGGAGACACAGAACCAACAGGCTAGATGGATACATAGATAGATACATAGATAGACAGACAGACAGATAGATAGATAGATAGAGATTCTGTGGAATTAGAGCTCATATAATTAAGTAGGTTGAAAAGCCCCACATTCTGTGTTTGACAAAATGGAGATAAAAGCCTCATTCTATAGTTCTTATCTCAGTCCATACTCATGACAACCAGGGGAGCTGGTGTTATAAATTTCTGTCTGAAAGCTGGGATGCTCAAATTATGAGAAGAGCCAATTTTTTATTTCAAGTACAAAGGCTGGAAAAGATTATATCTTAGCTCAAACAGTCCAGCAGAAGGTGTTCTTTCTTAATCAGCTTTTCTGTTCTTTTCAGGTCTTTGACTGGATGCAAACCAAACCCATCAGAGAAGACAATTTGCTTTACTCACTCTGCCAATTCAAATGTTAATCTCCTTTGGAAGTACCTTCACAGACATACCCAGAATAATGTTTGACCAAAGATCTGGATACTTCATAAACTGGTCAAGCTTGCCCATAAAATTAGACATCATATCTTCAAATCCTTTGCATATCACTACTGTCTCTAAAAACCTAGGGCTATATTTGTTTTATTTGTTTTAATTTTCAAATGCAAGATGCTCCCACTGGGCCGTCAGCTCCATGGGTGTGCTGGGGCTGACATACTAGCTTGTGAAAACTGATTGTTAAACCTTCAGGAATTTTGTGGGCTAGTTGTTCATTTATTGGTAGGTTGAACTTGATCATAGTCAGTGTATTTATACTACAGAATTTGGCAAACATTGGAAATCAGATCTGTTAAAAAAAAGAAATGGAAAGATAATTATTAAACATTATAACACTGCTATGATGTCTAAGGATCAGTGAAAAATGAAGATTTTTATGGAATATTTAAGATTTATTAAAGTTTTCAAAGGTCCCATTTTGTTCAATATGTGATTTTATAATACATGACTTACTCATTTATATTTCTTGTGAACATATATATCATTATTATTGCTATTATTGGAAAAATTACAAAAAGATTCATTTTACCGTGGAGGCCTAAATTAAATAAATGTACTACCTGGCCAGACATGGATCACAGTCAGGAGATGTCACAATGTAGGCTCATCTTGATAAAATGATTTAGCTTCCCTGCTCACAACCATATTTCTCCTTCTAAAAGTAATTTAAATCAAAGTCAATCTTTAGTTGCAACTTTGCATGAAGCAGGTACATATGCTGATTTCAATCCTCCAAAATGGTGTTTATTGCAACCGCATATTCTCAAATAATTTTTAATGGGCACTTTTCTGCTTGTTTGAAGAATGGAATAAACTTGTCCTAAAATTAGGATGGCCATGTGGCATTACTCAAGTGAGCTTGGATTAGGAATCAGGTGTTAGATAGTCTGGATCCAAATCATAACTCTGCCACTACCTCTCTGAGTGATCTTGAACAGCTCTGCTTTTTACAAAATAACAAACTGTATTATATATAGCCATATTTCAGAATCATCTAAAACTTTCTTAAGGGAAAAAGATAGCAGCCTAAAAACTAAGCCTCTCTCCTACATTGTCCTACCCTGGACACCAGTGGCAGCTACTGAGTAGAATTCTTTTGTCTGAAACTGCATGCACACACAAATATGCACAGATATATGTACACACAGGCAACATATAGATGTTTGGATAGAAAAGAATAAAGAGGAGGGAGAAAGAAAAAGAAAGAGACTTGTCTCATCATTTACTCAATTTAATTATTTCCAAACTTTTTTCATCTATATCTCTAAACACTTTTCTAGAATATTTTGAATTAAATCTCAATTACCATATTATTTTTTCTATAAATATTTTAGCATGTGCACACAAATTAAAGTTTATAAAGATGTAGTCACACGAGATCTACCTGTAGTGTGACAGTGTGGGAGTTACATTAATTCATTCTTCATCAAACACAGTAAAAATTATTACCAAAATTTCCACTTAAGGTCTCTGAAAAGGAAGGTCTTAAGGATAAACAGTGAATAAACAGCCATTCTAGAGCATTGGCAAAAATTTGGTAAGAAAGATGAATGTTTGGATGAGGACTTCTTTCTCCCTCTCCTCTCCAATCTCAATGAGATGCCATTCTAGGTTACTTTATTATTATCATTTTTTTTCCTAGGTTGCTTTAGCTAGTAACTCAAGGCTCCTTCTCCAGTTGTCTCTCAGTCAGAAAACTTCATTCCTGGTAGGAGCAGGATGTCAGTGCTTCTCATCCAGAGCCCAGCTTCCTATTGTTGAAGCTAAGCCCTTAAATTATAAGCCTCATTAGACACAGCATAGTAAGAAGACTGGGGTCTTAATCATCTTTGTCTTTCATCCTGAGACAGTGGTTTTATGCCAGGAGAAGCAAACTGAAAGGATCTTTTTCTAACCTGCCGCCTAGACCAGAGGTGTCACTCAGAGAGAAGCTTGCCATTGTACCTACACCTTACACCATAGTTCTGGTTTAGAGATTTTGACTGGAGAAGGAAGATGTAAAACAGAGAACTCTTTAAAAAAATATTGAAATATAGTTAACATACAATGATGGATCAAATTATATTATATAGCAAAATGATTCAGTTATGTGCGTGTTTGCATGTGTATAATAATAATCTCTATCAAGAAGACACAACAATTATAAATGTGTGCTTAATAACAGAGAAGCAAAATATTGAGTTGGCCAAAAATTTTGTGTGAGTTTTTCCATACAATTTTATGGAAAAACCCAAATGAACATTTTGGCCAAACCCAATGCATCAAACAAAACTGACAGAAATGAAGGGAGATATAGAAAATGGTTATACTTCAAGGCTACAATGTTCCACTTTCAATAGATTGAACAATAAACAGAAGATAAAAAAGAAAATAGAAGACTTGAAAAATGCTATACACCAACTAGAATGAATAAGCATCTATAGAACACTCCCCACAACAAAACATACAATTTTTTCATGTTTGTGGCAACTTTTCCAAGATAGATCATATGCCAGGCTATAAAAAAAAACTTCAATAAATTAGAAATGATAGAAATATTACAAAGTACATATTCTGACTAAAATGAAATGATAGGGTGGGGAGAGAAGTGGGAGGGTTCAGGATGGAGGGGACACATGTATATCTAAGGCCGATCCATATTGATGTATGGCGAAACCTATTACAATACTGTAATTATCTTCCAATTAAAATAACTAATTTAAAAAATAAATAGCAGGGGAAATATAGGGACCAAAAACACATGAAAATTAAACAATTTTCATTTGAAAATTAGAAATCACCTGAAGACAAAGACTCAGAAAATACTATTAGATGAAAGAAAAAGAAGAGAGAGCATAGCATTTGTTATTTATCTGAAGCAGCCCTTAGAGGCAAATTTATCTATCCAAATATCAACACAAAGATAGAAAAAAGACCTGTTAAAAGCCAGTTTTAGGGAAGAGGTTAACTAAGTTAGGAATTGGATAAGCTGTCTTAGTTCAGAGGACTAAGTCAAGAAATAAAAGGACAACTGAACAGGTTACACAGGAAAGAATCAGTATCCATTGGTCCAAGCCAGGATAAAGGGCATGGGTAATATATACTTCCTATATAAAAAATAAATAAATACTGTTTTTAACTACATAAAATGAATATAATAAAATATAATGCATGAAATTGGAAAAATAAAATTTAGAAAGGACTGTGGAGATGCATACAAAAGTGCCACTAGCTCTGGCTTCAGGTAAAGAGCAATAAATATAATAAACATGTTCAGGACTTTCTGAATATATACAGTGAGCCGTAAGGTCTAACTTCCTCAGGGAAGCCTCTTGATTCTGATCTAAGTTGGACATCAGTTGCTTTTCTCACTATCCATTTTGTTGTTCTTATTTCCTTACTAGAGTCACATGTTTTATCCCAGTTTCTTTTTCTCTGTTTGATTTTATCAAATTTTACTTTGCTCTTCTTGCATGGTTTCATATATCCATGGATAGATAAACTGGTGACTCACTTTCTCAAGAAAACTTTCAAGTTCTATTCCTGCCTCCCTATCACTTTTGTTCGTGAATCTGACCAGGTATTCCTGGTCCTGAAAGGATGTTAACTAACTCCTAGAGTTAGTCACATTTCAGTTTGGTTATTCTAACAGGACACAGTTCAGTTCAGTTCAGTTGCTCAGTCATGTCTGACTCTTTGTGACCCCATGAACTGCAGCACACCAGGCCTCCCTGTCCATAACCAACTTCTGGAGTCCACCCAAACCCATGTCCATCGAGTCGATGATGCCATCCAGTCATCTCATCCTCTGTCATCCCCTTCTCCTCCTGCTCTCAATCTTTTGCAGCATCAGGGTCTTTTCAAATGAGTCAGCTCTTCGCATCAGGTGGCCAAAGTATTGGAGTTTCAGCTTCAGCATCAATCCTTCCAAAGAAAACCCAGGACTGATTAATCTCCCTTAGGATGGACTGGTTGGATCTCCTTGCAGTCCAAGGGACTCTCAAGAGTCTTCTCCAACACCACAGTTCAAAAGCATCAATTCTTTGGCGCTCAGCTTTCTTTATAGTCCAACTCTCACATCCATACATGACCACTGGAAAAACCATAGCCTTGACTAGACGGACTTTATTGGCAAAGTAATGTCTCTACTTTCTAATATCCTGTCTAGGTTGATCATAACTTTCCTTCCAAGGAGTAAACATCTTTTAATGTCATGGCTGCAGTCACCATCTGCAGTGATTTTGGAGCCCAGAAAAATAAAGTCAGCCACTGTTTCCACTGTTTCCCCATCCATCTGCCATGAAGTGATGGGAATGGATGCCATGATCTTAGTTTTCTGAATGTTGAGTGAGTAGACTATTAAGGATATGAGGTGGTTAAATAGCTACTATTTCTTGAAGGTTTACCATGTCCCAGGTACTGTTTCCCAGGTGGTGTTAGTGGTAAAAATTCCACTTACCAATCCAGGAGATATAGGAGTTGTGGGTTTAATCCCTGGGTTGGGAAGACTCCCTGGAGAAGAGCATGCCAACCCACTCCAGTATTCTTTCCTGGAGAATACCATGGAGAGGAGTCTGGTGGGCTATGTATGGTCTGCAGTGTTGCAAAGAGTTGGACATGACTAAGTGACTTATGACCACACAGGTACTGTTTACCTATCACATTGATAGTCAAAGAACTCTAAAAGGTATCAGTGATCAATTTTAAAAATTTATCTTTTTACTGGAGTATAATTTCTTTACAATATTGTTTTAGTTTCTGTTATACAATAAAGTGAATCAACTATATGTATACATATATCCCCTCTGTCTTGAACTTACCCACTGACCCTTCCATCCCTCCCCTATGAGTCATCATAGAGCACAGAGTTGAGCTCCCTGTGCTACACAACAGCTTTTCACTAGCTTATATTTTACACATGATAGTGTATATATGAAAGTCCTACTCTCCCAATTCATTCCTTGCTCAACTTTTAGATGAGAAAGCTGAGACTTACAGAGACCAAGTGACTTGATCAGGTCATAGCTACAAAGTAGATAATGACTATACCTGGATCTTACTTTCTCCTGAACCTTTCAAATCACTTAAGAATCTTTTCTAAGCAACTCCAGTAGAGAAATGCCAACTATACCTACTCTGAGGTTTTCTAATTTAACAGACCGAAGAGGATATCCCCTGAGAAGAAAATCACTACAAATGAATTCATTTTCCCAAGTGACTGTTTAACAACTATCCATCAGTTTTTTACACCCACATGTCATTTAATTAACCTTCCTTGAATATAATAGAGCAGGCACAACACACTCAAATGGAAGGAAGGATGCATCATAAGCCCCATGGGATGAGCATTAGTTCCCTCAGGTGCTGCAACAAAGCATATGAGCTATAGACTCAGGAATTTTAGCTTCTTGAAAAGTGTCATAACTTCTGCCAACAGCCCTGCCTGTCATGTTTTACTGAGATTTTGAAACAGAAGTTAGAAGTTAGAAAAAAGGTATACAACATGCAGTGCCACATGATCGACTTGGGCATGACTTGAATGGCAGCCAATCAGAAACTTCTATTAGGCAGCACTCAGAGTTCAAAAGACAGTATGCCTATGAGTTCTGAAACATGATACATAAAGCTCTAAATGGAAAAGGAAACCTCTGGGTCTGAAATGTGTTGTTCTGTGCCATGCAGCTATTAATTTGCAGAGTAGATGTTTAAAAAGGCAAATACCTTTCAGATGGTACCCATTTTATCAAAATTACACTGTAATTTAACTGAAAATTCAGTTAACAGAGAAGTATGCAGTTTGGGTCCAAATAATATGGTCAGTTGTGTCCCTTTATAAATAGACTTTAAAAGCATTGGCTTTCCCCATATTCTCAGGTTTGGCCTCCTTAGCCTAAGTCACCCCTTCTCCAGCTTCACAACAAGATCACCCCTCCTTGTTAAATACAAATACTGCATAACTTTTTGCCCAGTCCTGTCAGTATTTCAGAAATATTTAGTTCCCTTTCTCACTTATGTATCTTCATCTGGGATTTTTTTCTCTTGCTTGCGATACTTATTCATCTTTTAAAATAAGTACTGAATGAATTAGATGCATATAAGGGCCTTATGTTTTCGTATTTCCTCTCCATGTATCTAAAACAGTCAATTTGTGCTTCTGTATTTCTAGTGCACTCTCTTACCACTTTCTTCTTAAAACATGTATTCATTGATCTCTCTTCTAAATAAAGCTCTGTGGAAGGGAAAAAATGAATTTGAAACTACTTCTACTTCAAGGAGATTAGAGTTTAATGGATAATCATTCTTTTCTGAGTATTTTCAACGTGATAAAACTTTAGAGAAAGGATTTGGAATGTACAAGAAAGCCTTAGAACTAATTTGTCTATTTTTAGTACTTAATTACACACTTTCTACTTAATGTGTAACCCCCTAGAAAGCAGAAACTAGATAGTGGTTCTCTCTATACACACATGACTGCCTGCAGAAGTGGAGAGTAATACATTATAATATTACGCAATGAAATGCACTGATTAAATTAGAAACAGAGTTGTGTAGCTGAAGATCTCAGTTTTGAAGGAAAATAAAGAAGGAAATTGTCACTGGAACTTTGAAGAATACCTTATGCTTTGTCTGATGGGAAGAACCTCAAAGGTCATCTGTCAGTTCAAATAGGCTTAGAAAAAAATATGGAGACCTGAAAATGTCTGTATGTTTTAAAGGCAATCTTCAGGGATTACTGTGGTCTGACAGAAGCAGACCATCCTTTTAGTCACTTGGTAACCTCACTGTTGTCTCAATCTCAGTGCTTCTAGAAATGAATATATATTATTTCCTTTTCAAAATACATTCTATCATCCATCTAATTATTCTTTCAGGCAGCATCCTGTGGCACTCCATGGCTCAGAGTTTCAAAACTGTACATCAGCTTGATCACTGCTGCTCAGTTCCACATTAATGAGCTAGAGAGCCTCTGATTGCAGTCTAAAATAATTATTTTTTCAGATCCTACACTTCTACTTTTTTAACCTCACTTTAGATAGGTAAACTTCACCTAAAACATGTAAAATTAATGTTTAAAAAACTGTATGGTTGTATGGATGACTACCAAGGTAATGCTCAAAATCCTTCAAGCTAGGCTCCAACACTACCTAGAACTTCCAAATGTATCAGCTGGATTTAGAAAAGGCAGAGGAACAAGGGATCAAACTGTGGGATCTAATAAGATGTCAGTGGTCTTTAAATGTCTTTGAACAAACAGATGTGACAGAAAGTATGGAAATGTATCTATATTTAAAAATGTTAGCACTTGGAAAGGAAGGGAAATAAATTATATCCCTTGAAAGTATGACTTTAAATGGTTATTTATTTGCTCAAATTGCTTTATAATTGAAACAGAAAATATCAATCTGCTTAGATTCTTTTGATAAGCAAAAGTTATTTAACAAAGCTATAAATTACATTGCTGTGGCAAGAAAATAAGATCAGTTGGGCTGAAATGATCCAGCTGCTTTCGGTTTTGTCTTTTCAAACTACGTTGTTTTTTTGTTGTTTTTTTTTCCCCCTATTTCTTTGCACATATATTTGTATTTGTTTATTTTAAATAGAGTTCATTGTGGCAATGATTTGAAGAACACATTCCAATTCTTTCAACCCTGTGATTATGCAGCTTCTATGTTGAGTTCTATTTGATTGTCATAGTAGGCAAGACTTTTTATGCTGAGCTGTCTCTGTACTAGCAGACTTAGAAAGGATAACACGGATTTCATCAGCTCTAACAAAATGCCATACATTTCACATCCTAGAGCTTGTCAAGATCCTACTGCATAGCATATCTTAACTTTCAATATATCTATATTACATTTTCTCATTTGTGTTCTCCAAAGTATTTCGATTAATTTTTTTCTATCATATGCATAGAGTTGGTTTTAATATTTTCTGATGTGATTTGAAAATGATTAATGTATTCTGCCTTGCAGCAAAAACATAATATCACCAGGAGGGACTGTTTTTGAGGAGAATTCTATGGTTTATCAGGCTGGAGCAATTTATTCATAAATAAGTAAAGTTTTCTGCAGTATCAGCCAGCATGAGTGTCCAAGGTCTCTCTCATTAAATTATACATAAATAATGTGTTCCCTCCCATACCTGCTTTTTAAACTGAATCTAATGACTAAGATCAGTTTATCCCACATGGATGGAATCTCAATATACTGAACTTTGAGGCTGTTATCTCTCTCTCGAGGAATGTGGCCCATAGGAAATGAATACTTCCATGATAGCAATCTATATAGAACTCCTTAGAATCCACCAGCCCTATCATTTAGACTTTCCAAAAGATCACCTCTATAGTGGGATCCATTAAACGAAAACTGGCTGAGAAATTATCAAAATGTAACCATAAAAAATAGGTAATATTTGTGTACATGGCAGGTGGGAGGTAAAGCCAAATATGGAAATCAGAGCTAGAGAGATAGGCTGTTTAAAAAAAAAAAAAGAGGAAGAAGCAGTGTTCAGGAGAGAGGATGACATGTGGAAAAGTAGTGATACAAAATAAGGAAAATGAGAACACTCAACAGAAAGATATAAACATAGAGCTTACAGCATAATACTGCATTTATCAAATTTGGGGGGCACTGCTTTCAGAAGTTGAGAATAACTTGCAGAGGTTAGGTGAGGGTGACCTTTGAGTTTCTGCACCCAGTTCAGTTCAGTTCAGCTGCTCAGTCATGTTAGATCTGTGACCCCATGAACTGCAGCACTCCAGGCCTCCCTGTCCATCACCAACTCCTGGAGTTCACTCAGACTCATGTCCATTGAGTCGGTGATGCCATCCAGCCATCTCATCCTCTGTCATCCCCTTCTCCTCCTGCCCCCAATCCCTCCTAGCAGCAGAGTCTTTCCAAATGAGTCAACTCTTCGCATGAGGTGGCCAAAGTATTGGAGTTTCAGCTTCAGCATTAGTCCTTCCAAAGAACACCCAGGACTGATCTCCTTCAGAATGGACTGGTTGGATCTCCTTGTAGTCCAAGGGACTCTCAAGAGTCTTCTCCAACACCACGGTTCAAAAGCGTCAATTCTTTGGCACTCAGCTTTCTTCACAGTCCAACTCTCACATCCATACGTGACCACTGGAGAAAACATAGCCTTGAATTGACCGACCTTTGTTGGCAAAGTAATGTCTCTGCTTTTGAATATGCTATCTAGGTTGGTCATAACTTTCCTTCGTGCTGAGACAAATGAAGATGATGATAATTTCAGCATCTCAAAATCAAATTGGGGTATTTTTCTATAAACAAAGCCACCTCAAATACACTCTACACCTTTTAGTGAGATTTTAGCATTTACAAAATACTTCTTATTGTAGTGAAGAGGTGTGCTTACATAATCAAGAGGTCTAAAGGCATCCTGATTCAGTTTTAACAGCATTTGGCATAGAGTTTTCTTGTTTTAAATCTTTCTCTTTAAGAACCACTGATCTTAATTTTCAATAAAATTATTTATCAAGGTAATCTTAGACCAAGGCTACTAGAGAAAATGGATCTTTGATCTTTAATTGGAAGAGTCATGAATTAGTTTACAAGGAGGGGTGCAGGAAATAAATTGTAACCTTCCTTCTCCCTGACTAAACCTTCTTCCACTTCCTGTTACTGACATCATATATTACATTTAAATTCTGAAAAATAATAAAACATGGAATTAAGAAACTGAGAAAAGTATACAACTATGCATATTCATATATTTTCCTCTACTGGAAAACTGTATTTAAATTTGGCTTAGAGCTGATGTCTAGAGTCCTTTCATTTCAACTTGAAGGGCCCCCTTTAGTATTTCTTTTAGGGCAAGACTAGTGGTAATGAACTTCCTCAGTCTTTGTGTATGTGGGAATGTTTTAATTACTCTCTCATTTTTAAAAGGATAGTTTTGGTGATTATGATATTCTTGGTCAATAGATTTTTATTTTTCTTTTATATTTTAACTATATTATCTCACTGTTCCTTGATCTGCAAGTTTCAGCTGAGAAATCCAGATAATTTTATGGAGGATTTCCTACATATGAGTCATTTTCCCTTGATGCTTTCAAGATTCTCCCTTTGACTTTCACAGGTTGATTATGATGCATCTTGGTGTGGATTTCTGGATTTGAGGAGTTCATTAATCTTCTTTTATTTGTGTTTTCATGTCTTTCCT
This sequence comes from Redunca redunca, assembly GCA_006410935.1. Classification (NCBI taxonomy): domain Eukaryota; kingdom Metazoa; phylum Chordata; class Mammalia; order Artiodactyla; family Bovidae; genus Redunca; species Redunca redunca. The sequence goes on along the minus strand of SJYQ01000208.1, from coordinate 416,436 downwards.
CAAATTTGGAAAATTTTTGATCATTATTTCTTCAAATAATCTCTTGGTCTCTTTCTCTCTCCTTCTCTCTGCTCTTTCTGGGACTGGCATCATGCACATAATGGTTTATTCAACAGTTCATTATAAGTTCCATAGGCTCTAATTCTTTTTCATTTTCCTCTAAACAATA
>SJYQ01000208.1:392323-416183 GCA_006410935.1 Redunca redunca | reverse complement strand
CCTATAATTCCTTAGACTCATTTTTGTGAGATTTATTTTTTTTCCCTTTGGATGAGACACATTTCCCTGTGTCTTTGTGTGCTCACAATCTTTAATCAAAAATTTGACATTTGAGAAAAAATTCAGCCACATCTTTGCAGATTGGCCCCATGAAATGGAGTATCACTAACTAGCTTATGATGGCTTTAGTTCTTTGCATGACGTTCTGGACATATGTGTGTGTGTGTATTTATGTATGTGTGCGCGTGCTTCTCTATTCATCCAAATACATATTCCTGATTTTAAATGTCTTAATTTACCTCAAAGTCTCATTCTTGTTTCTTATCAGGGCCTTAGATATTTAGATCTCTGTATATAATCTTTTACTTCCAGACACCTATAGGTCTCCAATTCCCCTGACTTTTTTTACCTGCTAGAATATCTTCCACTACTTTTACTGGTCTTCCAAATTATATCCATAAATGATGTTTTCATTCCTGTCTGAAATCCAAATTAAGTAAGACAGAAACAAATCCCTCGTGCAGCCCCAGACAAGACAAACATTCACTGCAAGATAGTGCCACTTCTCTCCTTCCATTTTAATGGACAAACAGGCAATTTTGGATGGCTTCTTCCTAATAGTTCAAGCTGTGTTTCACTGAGAAGGTGATTGGGCAAGAATGAGATTTAAAAAAAAAATACAAACATTCCTACTGTGTTTGTGTTTCATTTCTTTTCTTGATTGAGATTTCATTTGGTTGCCCCAGAAGCTTGAATGATTTCTGGAACTCCTACAAAGTTATTCCAGTTAGTCTGTTGTTGTTTACTTCATTTTTTTCTGTGTCAGAACAAGGGCCTGGAGCCACATAGTTTGTCATGTTGCTAGTATCATTTACTTAGTGCAAATTATTTCTGAAAGTATATGAGACTTTGGGAAACATAAGGCTATACTCCACGCTGGCAAAAGACAACATTGGCTGGTTGCACTGCATGGGAGAAAAAAATTATTTCCCATATAGCCTATGTAGTGGAAGAAGACTGAAGCTGAAAACACTCTTGGACAGAAAATAAAAGGAAGAGTTAGAACTTCTTTTTCAGGAACTTCAAAAAGAATGGAGAGGTGGAATTATCTGTGTTTCAGATGTAGAATGTGAGATTAAATTGCTGCAGTCATAAAACCCTTTCTATAAAAATAGCATATGTAATTTAATAGGAAAAAACTGAACTCCAATAGAAATTAAAACTGTTTGTGGTTTCCTGTCGATGATGTTATATGATAGAATGGGATTCCCACTCACTGAAAATGGCAACATAAATTGGTATAAGCTTCCTTGAGAAGCATTTTACTATCGTGCATTAAATACTTACTGAGTTTTTGTTATGAGTTAGCCCCTACGCATAGTATATAGAAATAAATGATTTCCATCTGTCTTTATATATATTCTTACTTCATATGAAAGAGATAGATATATTTTAAGTAACCACACATTTTAAGTTACCATACAGTTACATATAAAATTAAAACAGTGATATGTAAAATGAAAAAAAGATACACCAAGCTGACAGAGAGTAGAATAAGAGAATGTTCCCTAAATTCGAAGATCAAAGAAAAATTTCTTCCCACAGTTTTGAGTTGAAATCTAAAAGAAGAATACTAATCACTATAGTAAGAAACAAGGGGAGAATTTAAACTGAAGGGAATACTACAGTCAAATCCTTGAGACAGTAAACAGAGCAGAACATTTGAAAGATTCAAAAATACAGAGTATCTGGAAAACATATGATAGGGTTTTGGAAGAGTTGTTCTAAATGAAACCAGATTATTCAGGATATTGTTTGATATATTAAGTACTATGGCATTTATTCTAAAGCAAATGATTAGAAGGTATTAAATTAGAGAGGAAGAAAAATTTAGGGGTAGGAGTGGATCTAATATAATGAGATATTCATTTTACAAGCACTGGCAACAGAGTATAGAATGAATCTGATAGGATAGATAGTGAACATAAAAGAAGGTTGCTTTAGTATAGGTGAAACTTACTGACGGCTTAGGTAGGGTGGGAAAGGAAAAAGGGTGGACAGTTTAGAAAGATATGTAAAAGGCAAAATGTATACTTGATGATAGAATGGATATGAAATGAAGTGAAGTCACTCAGTTGTGTCTGACTCTTTGTGACCCATGGATTGTAGCCTACTGTGGGATTTTCCAGGCAAGAGTACTGGGGTGGGTTGCCATTTCCTTCTCCAGGGGATCTTTCTAACTCTGGGATCGAACCCAGGTCTCCCACATTGCAGGCAGATGCTTTATCATCTAAGCCACCAGGAATGCCTCAGAATGGATATAGGAAGTGTTAAAAAGGAATTGTCAAGAGTAGTTCCTAGATGTGGGCTTTGGGCCACCGATTAGATGATGGTACTATTTATCTAGGTAAAACTGAAAGAGTATCTGATTGGGATGAAGGTTTTAATATTTTACATTTGGTGGGAAGAGGGAGCATCTGAGACTATATGTTTACATGTTTCCTTTCCCTTCTGCTGCTGCTGCTAAGTCACTTCAGTCATGTCCGACTCTGTGAAAACTGCATTTTTCAGTTAACTAGGATCTAGGAAGTGCTACTTCTGGCCAACAGAATGTGAGCAGATGTAAAATAGTCACTTCCATTTTTGGTGATCTTCTACTCTAACCCTTTTTTCTTGCTTTGGACACAAGAATGAAATTACAAAATAGCTCAGGTATATTGTGGAAGGAGACTGAATCCCTAAGACATTACTTGGAGAACATCTGCCTAATCTTTTTTAAACTTCACTGAGCTATGAATAGACATATGCAATGTGAAGTGACTATGATGTCTAAATGTGTTGTTGCCTCGTCACAGACATAGGAGGGCCTTTGAGACACTCTTGTCTTATGTGAATAAAATGTGTATGTCAATGGAGAAGTTAAGCCTTAAATAGTCAGTATGTAGATGATAATTAAATCATGAGCACAGGAGGGACTATCTGATAAGGAAATATGGAGTGAAAAGACAGGAACTGATGTTTAGTATTGTTCAAAGATATTGCAAAAGTTAGTGAGGTGCAGTATAAAAAGTATTTAGTTTATGAGCAAGGAAGTAATCGGTGATCTTTGGAAAAGTTATCATTGCCTGGTAATTTGGACAAAAGCAAATGGGAGTAGGTTGAAGAATGGAAGGTGAAAAAATAGGAAAAAATGCAGCGGTATGTATAATGTTCAATGAATTTTTATTTTAGAGAGTATCTTACTTGTCATCTAAAAGAGAATCAAGGAGGTTTAAATATTTAATATTTAAATTGAGTATAAAGAACATGGAATAGTCAATATTTCATGGTACTGAGAATATAGAGAGTTGGGTGATGCTAAGGCCCTGCAGAAGAATTAACCCTGGGTAGGAAGAAGGGAAGTTCCTCCACTGTAACCAGAAGGGAAAAAAAATGGACAAAAGCTTGAATCTTCAATAGGTTGGTTATAAAAAATGGAAGATATACTTCCTCTCTGTGCTCTAAAGGCATGAACATTTGCTGAGAGAGGATGAGAACAAAAACATAACTGAAGATCTTGAAAGCAGAGAAATAATGAATTGACTAGAGAATTATGGTTTGTAGTGGTCAAAGAAAGTAAAAACTTATATAACTTCTATAACTTTTTCTAGAAATTAATCTTCTGAGAATGAACTCTAGGGAAATAAAAAATCCATAAAAAACCTTAACAACAATTATGTTTTTATTATGGTTATATAATATTGCAAAAAAGGGAACAATCTAAATGCTGAAGAAGTATGCTCAGTGAATTATACTACATTTGAAGCATGGATGATCATAGATTCATTAAGATATGTATGAATATTTAATAACAAAGGAAGGAGATTTTATTAAGTGAAATGAAAGTTCAATGTTGAAATTTTGTATGAATGTGTATATGTGTCATCATAAAAATATAAAATTGAATATAATTTCTAAATTGTTAAGAATTAATCTGTGTTGGTGACAAGATATTGGATGTTTGAAGTGAGGTGAAGTCGCTCAGTCGTGTCCGACTCTTTGTGACCCCGTGATCTATAACCTACTAGGCTTCTCCGTCTATGGGATTCTCCAGGCAAGAATACTGGAGTGGATTGCCATTTCCTTCTCCAGGGGTTCTTCCCGACCCAGGGATCGAACCCAGGTCTCCCGCATTGGAGGCGGATGCTGTAACCTCTGAGCCACCAGGGAAGCCCATTGAACGTTTATTTTTATATATTTTATATATTTCAAGTTTTGACAATGTGCATACACTATAAGAATAGTAAAAATGTNTATAAAAGAAAATTAAATCTTGATTTGTTTTGCATTTAGATTCATGCATTTTTATTTTTCTTTAATATAGGAGAGACTTCTGGTCTTTCTTTACATATAATATTTGTTATTTTTTTCAAAGCATAGGTAAGTTATCTTATAGAATGTCCCTCAATTTGAGAGTTTCTATTATTTCTTCATGATAAAACTGAAATTTAATATTTTGACAAAGATGCTATAGAAATAATACTGTATCTTTCTCAGTGCATCATGCCAGGAGGTCCATGATACTGGCTTAACACCTGGTTTTGAGCAATGTCTATCAAGCTTCTCAATTTTAAAGATCCTATTTTCCATTTATGATTAATAAACATTTTATGAGGAGAAACATTGAGATGTTGAAAATACTCATAATATTTGTTACTTCTCAAACTTTTACCTGTTAGAATAATCCACTGTTCATTCTTGACTCAAATTATTACTATGATTGTGGCCCAATCATGACTTTCTAATTTCATTATTTCATACATACAATATGAAGTCTTCCATCTTTCAACTTACAGAAGAAGTCCCATCAGCACTTCCATGATCTCTACTCTTAGGAATATCTTAAATTGTCAGGATACTATCTGATGAATTATCATTTAAATATATACTCTGAATGAGCCGATGCTTTTATGAGGTGCATTTTGCTTTGTGTTCTGGGTTTGGTTTATGTGAAGAGAAGTAAGATGTCTACAGTAATACCCAGGTTTCTCTCTTGTGTTTCTTAGGTATCCTATCAGCCATCTGTGCTTTTGTCCTCACCATCTACCATCACAGTGACTTATCACTTGATCCACTAAGTTTGTGCTTTTCTCCACTGTGAAGTCTTTCTCTTCATCTGTAGTGTTTAACTTGGTACTGGGCTCACATTGGATGTTCAGGATATGTATATAGAAAGGATGGACAAATCAAGAAATGACTCTAATACAGCAGTCTTTCCCACCATCACAGGCTTTTCCAATGAGTTGGTTTTCTGCATCAGATGGCCAAAGTAGTGGAGCTTAAGCATCAATCCTTGCAATGAGTTTCCAGTGTTGATTTCCTTTAGGATGGACTGATTTGATCTCCTTGCTGTCCAAAGGACTCTCAAGAGTCTCCTCCAACATAACAATTCAAAAGCAACAATTCTTTGGCACTCAGACTTCTTTTTGATACAAGTCTCACATCCATACATGACTACTGGAAAAACCACAGTGTTGACTATACAGATATTTGTCAGTAAAGTGATATTTCTGCTTTTTAACATGCTATCTAAGTTTGTCATAGCTTTCCTTCCAAAAAGCAAGAATCTTTTAATTTCATGGCTGCAGTCACCATCCACAGTGCTTTGGAGTCCAAGAAAATAAAATCTGTCAATGTTTCCACTTTTTCTGTATTTGCTATGAAATGATGGGACTGGATGCCAAGATCTTCGCTTTTGAATGTTGCACTTTAAGCCAGCTTTTTCACTCCTCTTTCACCCTCATCAAAGAGGCTCTTTAGTTCCTCTTCACTTTCTGCCTTTAGAATGGTATCATCTGCATATCTGAGGTGATTGATATTTCCCTCAACAATATTGATTCCAGCCTGGAATTCATCCAGTCTTACATTTGCATAATGTACTCTGCATATAAGTGAAATAAGCAGAGTGACAGTATGCAGCCTTGACATACTCCTTTTCCAATTTTGTACCAGTCTGTTGTTCTGTGTCTGGTTCTAACTATTGCTTCACAACCTGCATACAGGTTTCTCAGGAGACAGGTAAAGTGGCCTGATGCCCACATCACTTGAATTTTCCACAATTTGTTGTGATCCTCACAGTCAAAGGCTTTAGCATAGTCAATAAAGAAGAAGTAGATGTTTTCTGGAATTCTACTTTCTTCATGATCCAACAATTGTCAGTAACCTGATCTCTGATTCCTCTGCCTTTTCTAAATCCAGCTTGTACATTTGGAAGTTCTCAGTTCTCTTGCTGCTGAAGCCTGCCTTGAAGTATTTTGAGCCCAACTTTTCTAGCATAGGAAATGAGGGCATTGTATAGTACTTTGAACATTTTTTGGCATTGCCTTTCTTTGGGAGGAGAATGAAAACTGATCTTTTCCAGTCCTGTGGTCATTGCTGAGTTTTTTTTAAATCTGCTGACATATTGAGTGCAGCACTTTTAGGATTTTAAATACCTTATCTTTTAGGATTTTTAAATCGCTCAGCTGGAATTTCATCACCTCCACTAACTTTGTTTGTGGTAATGCTTCCTAACGCCCACTTGACTTCACACTCCAGGTTGTCTGGCTCTAGGTGAGTGACAACACCACTGTGGTTATCTGGGTAATTAAGACCTTTCTCATATAGTTTTGTGTGTTCCCACCTCTTTTTATCTCCTTTGCTTCTTTTATGTCCTTACCTTTTCTGTCCTTTATCATGCCCATTCTTGAATAAAATATTTTTTGATATCTCCAATTTTCTTGACGAGATCTCTAGTCTTTCCAGTTCTATTGTTTTCCTCTATTTCTTTTCATTGTTCATTTAAGAAGCCCTACTTATCTCTCCTTGCCATTCTCTGGAACACTGCATTCAGTTGTGTAAATCTTTTCCTTTCTCCCTTACCTTTTACTTCTCTTCTCATCTCAGCTATTTGTAAAGCCTCTTCAGACAAACACTTTGCCTTCTTGCATTTCTTTTGCTTTGGCTTGATTTTGGCCACTGCCCCCCATACAATATTACAAACCTCTGTCCATAGTTTTTTATGCACTCTGTCTGTCAGATCTAGATTTATTCATGTAGATAATATGTTAGAATGGATAGTATATACATTATCATCAGTTTATATACATTTCCAAGGCCAACTCTGGGAAGAGGTCATGACGTATTGTACAGCAAAATTGTTTCACTTTAAATTAATGATATATTTCTAATAACTACTGGCCTTTCAAGTAACTTATTAGATGCATTGTAATGTGTACACAAATTGTCATTAAAAAATAAAAGGAGTAATAGAGGAGTAAAGATTCCCTGATGCAATTATTATAGATGGGAAATGAGAATGTATTTAGTGTTACCCTGAAAGGTTCTGAGACCTCATTCAGAAGGGCAATATCTTCCTCATTCATCTCACGAAACACCAACAATTGAAGCAGTGTCCATTTTAAAGGGGGAATGTAGACATCTGTCACTAATATTCCATGGACAGGAATTCTAGTTCCAAATGAAATCAAACAAGACAATGCAAATCACTTAAATCCTTGGTGTTTTGTGTTTATATATATCAGTTTCTTTGAATCATGAACTATCTTCCAGGGATATGGGATAGGATATTACAACTAGGATGTGGACATTGATACAATCAAGATGCAGAACAGTTTCATCACCACTAATTTGTTCTCTATTATAATTTTGTACTTTCAGGAATGCCATATGAATGGAATCATGCAATGTGTAACCATTTAGGATTGGCTTTTTTCACTTTGCCTAGGGACCAGGAGATTCATGCAAGTTGTGTTGCATATTGAAGGTTCATTATTTTGTTTTAGGGAAGCATTCCATGATACAGATATACCACTTTGTTTTTGTTTTATTTATACAACTGCACCAGGTCTTAGTTGCAGCACACAGGATCTTTAGTTGAAGCATGTGGGATCTAGTTCCCTGACCAAGGATTGAACCCAAGCCTCCTGACATTAGGAGCACAGAGTCTTAGCCACTGGACCACCAGGGGAGTCCCTATCACTTTGTTTAATCATTCATGTTGAAGGACTTGGGGGCTGTTTTTGGTTTGGAGCTACAAACCAAATAAATTAATATGACAATATTAAGATGAATAAATTAAGATGACAATATGGTAGTTGTATGTTCAGATTTTATGAACTGACAAAAGTGTTTTCCAAGTGGCTGTATCATTTTACATTCCCACCAGCAGTATATAGTGATATGTGTTTTTTTGAATGCTCTAAGCATTTGGTGTTTTCACTATTTTTTTTTTCCTAATTTCTGTTTCCTATAATGCTCTCTCATTTTGGTTTTCATTTGCATTTCTCTAAAGACAAATACGGAGAAGGCAATGGCAACCCACTCCAGTACTCTTGCCTGGAAAATCCCATGGAGGGAGGAGGAGCCTGGTAGGCTGCGGTCCATGGGGTTGCTAAGAGTCCGACAGGACTGAGCGACTTCACTTTCACTTTTCACTTTCATGCATTGGAGAAGGAAATGGCAACCCACTCCAGTGTTCTTGCCTGGAGAATCCCAGGGATGGGGGAGCCTGGTGGGCTGCCGTTTCTGGGGTCGCATAGAGTCGGACACGACTGAAGCGATTCAGCAGCAGCAGCAGCAAAGACTAAGTTTAACGTCTTTTCTCGTGCTTATTCCTCAGTTGCATATACTCTTTGGAGAACTGTCTTTTCATGTTTTTTGCCTATTTTCTAATCAGATTGTTTGATTTTACTGTTGAGTTTTGTATTCTTTTTTCTAGATACCAGTCCTTTGTCAGATATTAAATATTTTATCTCAGTTTTCAGCTTATATTTGCATCCTTTTAAGAGTGCCATATAAAAAAATAAAGCTCTTTAAAATTTTTGATAAAGTTTAATTTATCCTTTTATGCATAGTGTTTTGGTATTAAATTGAAGGGTTCTTTAGCTAACCCTAGATCCAAAACATAGTCTATTATTTTTCTAAAAATTTTATAGTATAAAGTTTTATATTTAAGTCTGTCATCCATTTAGAGTTAAATTCTGTTGAAGGTGTGAGGTTTAGGTGAAGGTTCACTTTTGTGTATTTGTGTGTCTAATTATTTCTGCACCATTTGTTGAAAATGCTATATGCCTTCTGTTGAATTACTCTTTCATGTTTGCCAAAAATTAGTTGAACATATATGTGTAGGTTTATTTCTTGGCTCTCAATTCTGTTCCACTGGTCAATGAGTCTATATGTTCCATTTTGTTCCATTGGTCTATGGCTCTATGGGTCCATCTATCCCTCCATTAATACCAAACTCTCTTGACACTGTAGCTGTATAGCATTAATATCAGATAGAGTGGTCCCTCCCACTTATTCTTTTAATAATTTTAGTTATTACAGGGCCTATACCTTTCCACATAAACGTTAGAATAAAATCATCCATTCTGTGCCACTGAAACTCCCATTGTTCACTCTTGGCAGTTGAGAACTGTCCTTTAGGGCTCAGAAGGAGTCTCCTCAGCTGAGCTATTTCTTCCAGGTGGAGGAAGGAATTTCTCCAGGCTATGGGAATACTTCCTGCTCTAGAGAGCTTATTTTCATGATATTCCTTCCCCCTCTCCCCCCCATGTGGAGTAGAGAGAACTTTATAAGATGCACTTATGAGGCAGAATCCCCCTAGCCATGCATTTCCAGATAGAAGAGAAGAGTCTCAAGTCTAGCCTACAGTGATGTGAAGCCTTTTTTGATGGGTCAGTTTGTCTTGACTATGGTCCTTAGTTATTTAAGTAAAGACTAATCTAGGTGCTTTTGCAAGTGGATTTTGCAGATATAATTAAGGCCCCTAATCAGTCAATTTTAAGTAACTGTGATTAACATAGATGATCAGGTGTGTCCAGTTGAATCTGTTGAAAGTTGTTAGTTAAAGCATCGCTATGATTTCCCTGGGAGAAAGAAGAGATTCTACCTGTGAAAACCAACTTTTTTACAGGTGCATGGGATTCTAGTCCTGTTCATGTTCTTTATTCCTGACTTCTTGTGGGTAACAGATTCAGTTTGTGCTTGTGGGTGTGAACTTGCCTGTTATCTTCACTTCAGACTACTTGCTTTATTGGTTCCTCTCTGGTCAAACCCTGACTGATATAATCAATGACTATAATTTAGTAGTGTAGGTAAAAATGAATCTTCACTGAGTCAAACATTCACCTAATGGCTTAAGAAGAAATCTATCCCAATTAAATAAATAAATACAATTGACAGACAATGGATTCAACGACTGCATTCCTGTCAGTTTAGCCTAGAAAAGACCAATGAATAAACAATCTGGCCATTTCAGTGTCTTAAGTGCAAATTTAGATCATTGTGCCATCAATCAAATTAGTAATGTGATAGGCAGGCAGCCGTTAAAATAGCTGAGGAAGTAAATTAAGCACAATTGTTACACTGATGAATCATTGTTGTCCTGCGTCAGAGTCTAGTTTTCTTTGTGAATCTAAGTATCAACTCATTCAATAAGTAATTGACCTTCCACTATGTGTCTATTATTTAATAGATGCTTCCCAGGAAATAGAAGTTAACAAATTTCTGGCTTCAAAGAGATTTCCTTCTAACAGTGCACAACATTAAATGGCTTCATTATTTAGATTAAAACATTTAGTGTCTGCACTGAAGCAAAAATGTCATGCTAAAAATGTAAGTATAATGAGAAAGGTAGAAACAAAGTTGCAACATATTTATGCACAGTTAATTACTATTTTTAGCAAGACAGGAATTTACTGGGTTATTCATTCAGTCTTCAACAAACTGTTACCTCTCACAGCATAATCTTTGCATAGTCATAACACTTTGGGATTTGTGCTGTATAAAGTCAAAGAGATGAATCTAGGTTTTCAATAGAATGGGGATTTTAATTAGTCACATAATTTCTAGTGAAATCATGAAGACTTTATGATTGCATCAAGCCTAACATAGCCTGCATCAAGATGAATAGACCAATGTAGTTTTAAAAAACTGCTTTCTAAGTGCAGTGTTATGTAATATTTTTCCATTTCCTCATGCTTGTAAGACTTCCTCTGAAACCTTCTCATCATGATCAAATAAGTCATATTTATACCATATGACAAATATAGGGATATTGATATTACTGATAAAATCTTGGACCTCAGCTTAGCTGCAGAAATCTTATAGTTTTACAGTGGGCTCTCAGTTAGTTTACTCATCACTTTCCCCTCCTGAATAGTAAAGAGCCTCCCCTTGACTCAGCGTATGCATGCTCAGTTGCTTAGTCAAGTCCGACTCTTTGCAACCCCATGGACTAGAGCCCATCAGACTCCTCTGTCCATGGAACTATCCAGGCAAGAATACTGGAGTGGGTTATCATTTCCTGCTCCAGGGGATCCTCCTGCCCCATGGATCAAACCATGTAACCTGCAGCTCCTACACTGGCAATCTTCAATCTTTCCAGCACCAGGGCCTTTTCCAATGAGTCAGGTGAATTCTTTACCACTGAGCTACCTGGGAAGACATGTGATTCTGGGCCATACTTGGAGAGAACACATAGTTTCCCTAAGTGAAGCACTATAAATATTTACAGAACATCTTTTCAAAGTCAAATATCAATCTGTTGTGTAATTAACACATGGATTAATGATTCAGTTCCTGGCCTCAATAATCTCTTAGTAAAATAGAACAAATGCTAATCTAAATTAATTTCTAAACTGTATAAATGCTGTTATAGGCATGTGTACAGTGACAGATCTCCTCTTGACTCTGATTTGAGAGGCCCCCAGAACCCGCAGAGAAGGATCTGTCAGATCTGTTTTAGATGACTGGTGGATTTTATTGGGAAGATTGTTCAGGCAGAAGAAATGCATAAACAATTCACAGGGGTGGGAAGCAAGATACCATAGGATTTTACAAGTAAGAAAAATAACATACAAAATTTGGAGTCCCTTGCTTTTAAAATTTAAGTGAGCATTTTGAAGAGCTTCCACCCCTCATTAAATGGAAGTGTTTTGGTGTATTAGTCTGATTTTAAATATTTCTCTTGGATAGATTTGATTATAAATTATTTGGCAACTAAATTTAATTGTTAAGGAAAATTAACAATTTACAATGTGGATTATACTCATTCATCTGCCAGCCCAATACAAGTGACAAATACATCTAGACAAAAATATGGATGTCTACGTTTACTCTTTGCACCTGAAGAAGAAGAAAAAAAATCATGAAGCATTGATCAGGTTGTACTTCTCACCATTTTTTGTTTTTGTTCAGTTGTTCAGTCATGTCTGACTCTTTGCACCCCATAGATTGCAGCACAGCAGGCTTCACTGTCCATCACCAACTCCCGGTGCTTGCTCAAATTCATGTCCACTGAGTCGGTCATGCCATCCAAATATCTCATCTTCTGTTGTCCCCTTCTCCTCCTGCCTTCAATCTTTCCAGCACCAGGGCCTTTTCCAATGAGTCAGTTCTTCGCATCAGGTATTGGCACTTCAGCTTCAGTATCAGTCATTCCAATGAATATTCAGGACTGATTTCCTTGCAGTCCAAGGGACTCTCAAGAGTCTTCTCCAACACCACAGTTCAAAAGCATCAATTCTTCAGTGCTCAGCTTTCTCTATGGTCCAACTCTCATATCCATACATGATTACTGGAAAAACCATCGCTTTGACTAGACAGACCTTTGCTGGCAAATTAATNACTGTGTTTAACAAACTTTTCACTTACTGTGTACCATAAATTGTTATAAGCATATCAAGTACATATATACTACATATCTATAATAATTAACCATCCCAATAATCCTATAAAGAATGTATTATTCATGCTTTCATTATAAAATGAGAAAATAAAATTTAAAATTAGTTAAAATTCTGTCCAAATTCAGACACAAAGTAGATGAGAAAAACTCAGATTTAAACTCAAAATTCATGTTTTGGTGGCCTCCAATAATATTGCAGAAGTACTTTTGCTTCAGTAGGTGGAAAAAAACTGTTTGGGGAGGGTAGGATTATTGGTAATGTTTTTCTCCCTAACTTTCCTTTTCTCAGCATTAAAAACTTGTTCATTTTGATAGAAAAATATTGATTATATTTCTGTCAAAACTTGAAATTGTGCAATATCTATTAAACATTCCAGACAGATACTCTAGTTTACACTGCACCACTAGGGCTACTGTGCACATTTTCCACCCTGCTCATCTAGCTTTCCAGAGTTTTGAACCATGCTTCCATATACTTATCCCAAGATTTCTTTCTTTTCTTATTGTCAATCACTACTGCAAAGGCCCAGGCTCTGACCCATCAAATAAACTCATTTCTGAGCATTTGGGGCAACCAAGTTTCCTTTGATTCTTCAGAGAGTGAAAAGATTAATTTTCTTTCAGAGTTTTGACTCAAAAGATTTCAAAACCTACATTTTTCCACCTCTTTTTCTATCATGACTGAAGCTTTTCAAGGTCCTGGAATTAAATACAACTGGAGAAAAGTTGCTAGTGCTACAGGACAGAAAAATGTATTATGTTTTTAATTATATGTGGAACAAGAAAGAATTGCCCTGTTCTTGCTATGTGTATATTTGCTTGTGTCCCATTCCCCTTTGCAACAAGGCTATCTCCAGAAAGTAATGAAATTTACTTTCATTAAATGAAATGAAATTTACTTGAGAAAAGCACAAAGAAATTAAAAAAAAATGATCAGGGGAAGGATTTTTCTTGCCTTCAGAATCTAAAATGTTTTAAGAATATAAAGAATATATATATATACATATCTACAAGTAAATACATATGTATTTGTGTGTATATAGACACATATACACATATTAGGAAAATACAAAGGCATACATACACATGTGCACACATACATGCAAACACATACACACAAACCAAGAGTTCTAAGCACATTTTATTTTTTTTATGAACAATGTACTTGCACAATTAAATTTGTGAGACTCACTGGGAAAAGCTGAATGAAAGGCTCCCTTAAACCTAGAAGAACAACAATAGCTTGAATGCAATTTTCTTGCTGAAAAAAAACACTACTATACTAGCATGGGTGCATGTGTACAGTACAAGCTCAATGATGCTATGACAAACATAGACAGCATATTATAAATCAGAGGCATTACTTTACCGACAAAGGCCCATATAGTCAAAGCTATAGTTTTTCCAGTAGTCATGTATGGGTGGGAGAGTTGGACTGTGAAGAAGGGTGAGAACCGAAGAATTGATGCTTTTGAACTGTAGTGTTGGAGAAGACTCTTGAGAATCCCTTAGACAGCAAAGAGATACAACTCCTCAATCCTAAAGAAATCAGTCCTGAATATTCATTGGAAGGACTGATACTGAAGCTTGAATACTTTGGCCACCTGGTGTGAAGAAGTGACTCATTGGAAAAGACCCTGATGCTGGGAAAGATTGAAGGCAGGAGAAGGGGACAACAGAAGATGAGATGGTTGGATGGCTTCACCAACTCAATGGACATGAGTTTGAGCAAGCTCCAGGATTTGGTGATGGACAGGGAGCCTGGCATTCTGCAGTTCGTGGGGTCGCAGAGTCGGACATGACTGAGCGACTGAACCGAACTGAACTGTACTGAATGATGCTAGCCAGGATAGTTGGCTACATGGTGTTCTTAGAGAGAAACTGGACCTAGAACTGCATCCAAAACAATAAGGGATAACCTTGGCCTAGGTTATACTTTTACAAAATTAGAAGGGCCCATATAGGCTTGTATCAAGTGTTTCTTAGCAGACACTAGGGGAAGAGTGATTAGTAAATTTATCCTCAACATCATGCTCAGCCTGAGACTGCAGAGATCTTCCTACAAACTCTGGGATTCATGTCTGTTCAGTAACCTAAGACACAGAAGATTTCTTTGATTCTATGTAGAACAGTGTTTTTTAAATTTTAAATGAGATTCTTTTCTCCTTTTATTCAAATCATTTATTATTAGTCTATAGGAAAGCAACACTTTTCTTTGCATTAATTGTATATCCCACAAATTTACTGAATTCCTTATTAGTTCTTACAGTATATTTTGGTGGAGACATAAGAGTTTTTTAACATATAGTTTCATATCATCTGCACATAGTGACAGTTAAACTTCCAATTTGGATGCATTTTATTTCTTTCTTCTCTGCTTGCCGTAGTTAGGTCTTTTAACACTTTCAAATTGAATTAGTTAGAATGAACCTCCTTATCTTGTCCCTGATTTTAGAGGAAAAGCTTTCAGTATTTCAACATTGAGTATAGTGTTATCTGTGGGTTTGTCATAATGGACTTACCATGTTGAGATATGTTCCCACTGTATAAATTTTGATTAGAATTTTTATCACCAGTAGATGTTAAATTTTGTCAAATGCTTTTCATCATCTATTGATACGATCATGTGACTTTAACCTTCATTTTATGAATGTGATATATCACATCAGTTTATAGATATTTATAGATATTGGGGATTCCCTGGTAGCTCAGAGAGTAAAGAATCTGCCTATAATGAAGGATCCCCAGGTTCAGTCCCTGGGTTGGGAAGATCCCCTGTAGCCAATATCACTGATGAATATAGACAGAAACATTCACAAAAAATATTAGTAAGCCAAATTCTGTCCTTGGAATTCTCCAGGCAATGATATTTGAGAAGTATCCTTGCCTGGAGATTTCCAAGGACAGACAATGGGGTTGCAAAGAGTCAGATACAACTGAGTGACTTTCACTTTATAGATACTGAACCATTCTTGCAAGTCTGGAATAAATTCCATTTGATTGTGATGTATGATCCTATTCACATATTACTGAATTTTGCTTAATAATATTTTTGTGAATTTTTCCATCTATATTCATCAGGGATATTGGCCTGAAATTATCTTTTTCTTGTGGTGTTTTTGTCTGGTTTTGGTATCAGGGTAATACTAGCCTTGTAGAGTGAGTTCATAAGCATTCTTTCATTTTAAATTTTTAAGTAACTTGAGAAGTAAAGGTATTAAATCTTCTTTAAATGTCTGGTAGAATTAACATGTGAAATCATATTGTCCTGAACATTTGTTTGTTGTGAGTTTTCTTTTTATTATTACTGATTCAATTTCATATCAATCTGCTCATATTTTCTAATTCTTCTTGATTCAGTCTTGGGGAATGGTATGTTACTAAGAATATTTACATTTCTTCTAGGTTATCCATTTTATTGATGTACAATTGTTCATAGTGACCATTTATGATTCTTCATATTTCTCTAGTGTTGGTTATAACTTCCTATCTCTCATTTTTCATTCCATTTGCTTGGGTCTCTATCTTTCTTGATAAGTCTGGCTAAAGGATTACTAATTTCTTATTGTTGCTTACTATTTAAAGGAAACCACCATTAGTTCCATTGATATTTTCTAAATTTTTGTCTCTATTTTATTATTTATACAGAAAGCTGAACACCAAAGAATTGATGTTTTTGAACTGTGATGATGGAGAAAACTCTTGAGAGTCCCTCAGACTTCAAGGATATCAAATCAGTCAATCTTAAAGGAAATCAGTCCTAAATATTTATTGGAAGGACTGATACTGAGATGAAACTCCAATGCTTTAGCCACCTGATGCAAAGAACTGACATTTGAAAAGACCCAGATGCTGGGAAAATTTGAAGGCAGGAGGAGAAGGGGACGACAGAGGATGAGATGGTTGGACAGTATCACGTACTCTGTGGACATGGGTTTGAGCAAGATCTGGGAGTTGGTATGGACAAGGAAGCCTGGCATGCTGCAGTCCATGGGGTGACAAAGAGTCAGACATGACTGGGTGCTTGAACTGAACTGAGTAGCTTTCTGGTGGCCTCCTTAAGATTTTCTATCTATAGTGTCATGTCATCTTCACACAGTGACAGTTATGCTTCATCATTTGGATTTCCTTTATTTCTTTTTCTTCTCTGACTTCCATGGCTTGAACTTCCAAAATTATGTTGACTAAAAATGGCAAGAGTGGACCTCCTTGTTTTGTTAGAGGAATTGCTTTCATATTTTTTTAACATTAAGAATGATGTTTGCTGAGGCTTTATTGTATGTGGCCTGTATTATGCTGAGGTAGTTTCCCTCTAGGAGAAGACAATGGCAACCCACTCCAGTACTCTTGCCTGAAAAATGCCATGGATGAAGGAGCCTGGTAGGCTGCAGTCCATGGGGTCGCTAAGAGTCGGGCACGACTGAGCAACTTCACTTTCACTTTTCACTTTCATGCATTGGAGAAGAAAATGGCAACTCGCTCCAGTGTTCTTGCCTGGAGAATCCCAGGGACGGGGGAGCCTGGTGGGCTGCCGTCTATGGGGTCGCACAGAGTTGGACTCGACTGAAGCGACTTAGCAGCAGTAGCAGTTTCCCTCTATGCCCATTTTAAACAGTTTTTATCATAAATGTCTGTTGAATTGTGTCAAAATTCTTTTCTGCAAATATTGGGATAATCATATGATTTTTATTCTTCAATTTGTTAATATGGTTTATCACATTGATTGATGTGTGGATATTGAGGAATCCTTGACTCCTGGGATAAATCCCACTTGATTAAGGTGTATGATCCTTTTAGTGTATTGTTGGATTCAGTTTGCTAGTCTTTTGCTGAGGAATTTCACATCTATGTTCATCAGTGCTACTGGCTTATAATTTTCTATTTTGTGTGTGATATCTTTGTCTGGTTTTGGTATTGGGGTGATTGTGGCCTTGTATAATGAGCTTGGGAGTGTTCTTCCCCCTATACTTTTTTGGAAGTTTGAGAAGCAAGGGTCTTACCTCTTCTGTAAATGTTGGACAGAATACACCTGTGAAGCCACCTTTTTGTTTGCTGGAAGATTTTTAGTCACAGTTTTAACTTTATTTCTTGTGAATGATCTGTTCATATTTCCTATTTGTTCCTGGTTCGATCTTGGAAGGTTGTACCATGCTAAGTTCATTTCCCAGTTGTCTGTTTTTTTTTTTTTTTTTTTTTTTTCCTGGCATATAGTTGCTTGTAGTAGTCTCTTATGAGCCTTTGCATTTCTTCAGTGACAGTTGTAGCTTCTCCTTTTCCATTTGTAAATTATTAATTTGAATCCTTTCTCCTGTTTTATTTATGAATCTGGCTAAAAGTTTATCAATTTTGTTTGTCTTCTAAAGAACTAGCTTTTAGTTTTATTGGTCTTTGCTACTGCTTTGTTCTTTTTTATTTCACTTATTTCTGTTCCAATCTTTATGATTTCTTTCCTTCTACTAATTTTGCATCTTCTTTGTTCTTCTTCCTCTTGTTGCTTTAGGTGTAAGGTTAGGCTGTTTATTTGAGGCTTTTCTTGTTTCTTGAGGTAAGATTGTATTGCTATAAACTTCCATCCTACCACTGCACTTGTTGAACCCCACAGGTTTTGGGTCATCATGTTTTCATTGTTATTTATTTCTAGTATANTCTTGTTGCTTTAGGTGTAAGGTTAGGCTGTTTATTTGAGGCTTTTCTTGTTTCTTGAGGTAAGATTGTATTGCTATAAACTTCCATCCTACCACTGCACTTGAACCCCACAGGTTTTGGGTCATCATGTTTTCATTGTTATTTATTTCTAGTATATTTTTAATGTCTTTGATTTCTAAAGTGACTCATGTGTTATTTAATAGCTTATTGCTTAGCTTTCATGTATTTATGCTTTTTGCAGATTTTCTTTTCCTGTAATTGACTTCTAATCTCATATCACTGTGGTCAGTAAAGATGTTTGATATGATTTTAATTTTCTTAAATTTACAGAGGCTTGATTTGTGACCAAAGATGTGACATATTGTGGACAATGCTTCATATGCACTAGAAAAGAAAGTGTATTCTGCTTTTTTTCAAAATGAATATCCCATAAATATCAACTAAGCCTATCTGGTCTAATGTGTCATTTAAGGCTTGTGTTAATTTTTGTTGTTGTTTTTCTGTCTGGAGTGTTAAAGCCCTCCACTATTACTGTGTTACTATTGATTTCTCCTTTTTTGGTGTTCAGTTCAGTTCACTTCAGCCGCTCAGTCGTGTCCGACTCTTTGCGACCCCATGAATCACAGCATGCCAGGCCTCCCTGTCCATCAGCAACTCCCGGAGTTCACTCAGACTCACGTCCATCGAGTCAGTGATGCCATCCAGCATCTCATCCTCAGTCGTCCCCTTCTTCACCTGCCCTCAATCCCTCCCAGCATCAAAGTTTTTTCCAATGAGTCAACGGTTCACATGAGGTGGCCAAAGTGCTGTAATTTCAGCTTTAGCATCATTCTTTCCAAAGAAATCCCAGGGCTGATCTCCTTCAGAATGGACTAGTTGGAGCTCTTTGCAGTCCAAGGGACTCGCAAGGGTCTTCTCCAACACCACAGTTCAAAAACATCAATTCTTTGGCACTCAGCCTTCTTCACAGTCCAACTCTCACATCCATACATGACTACTGGAAGAACCATGGCCTTGACTAGATGGACCTTTGTTGACAAAGTAATTTCTCTGCTTTTTAATATGCTGTCTAAGTTGGTCACAACTTTCCTTCCAAGAAGTTTGCATCTTTTTATTTCATGGGTGCAGTCATCATCTGCAGTGAAATTTGGACCTCACCCATCAATAAAGTTATTAAATTGTTATTACTTGATGATTTACTACAGCTAAAACAGTTTGCCTTTCATACACATCAGGCAATACACTAACATAAGTCAGGAATGAGCATTAAAATTTGAAGTGGTCCTAAAAGTCTTTAACTATAAACAATGTGAAATTTCATTTTTAATTCATTTTGAAAAGTGGAGAAAACATTGCATTCATTGTGTATGCATTACACTAAATCCCATGAAATACTCCATTGATTTTATTATTCTTGTCATTAGCAGCTAAATGTTTGTATTATTCTGCTCCTTGATAGTTAGAAAACTTGTTAAGACATTATTTTCTATGTCTTTGCTCTGCCTCAAGATTTGCTGCCCCTTACCTATGTCTAGGTTTTAGTGGACATATTCCTTATTTATGACATTTTACCCCTGAGGGTTCTCAAAGTGGAGTCCCTGGGCCCTGTAGGTTGCTTTTCCCAAGAATATAGCTGCATACATAGGGTCATTTTATTGAATCCAAATGATAAAATTGATATGCCCCAGGATAAATTCAGATCACCCATGCTTGCTTGCTACATGTAGCTCTTACTAAAGGTGCAATTTGGAAAAACAAAATATTTTACCTCTTTGATCTTCAGTTCTTTTACTGCAATATCAACCTTTTAATATTGTTTGAGGATCAAATGAGGAAAATCTAATATCTACTATTTGCCAGAATTTTTTCTAAATGCTGTATTTGCTAGTTCACTTAATCTTTGTCAAAATCTTGTGAGACTGAAGCAATTATCCTTCCCATTGTACAGATGAGGCAAGAGCATGCAGATTCATTTTCCCTAGCTACACCACTAGAAAGTGGCAACACAGGATTTGAACCCGGGCAGTGGGACTCTTGGAATATTGACCTGTCATGTAGTCGCATGGTAGAGTGCCCATGAAATCCCCAATGCCTTCCCAGTCCTGCTGCCAACTGGGATTGGTACGGAAGGTGTGCAAATAGTGCTCCTTGTCACTACACATCTCCCAGATTTTGCAGGAGCCAAGTCACAGACTTATCTTTGTTTTCTAGGTGTATTTTGTCCTGAAGAACTGCGTATGTACTCATCCATGCCACCATAATGCAACTTTCTCTAGATTAAGATGAATTAAGCAAAGAGAAGTAAATGACAGTAAAGAGATCAACCATTAATGTTAATAATCAGGATAAAATCACAGAGTCTAAATTTGATGGAAATAATTACTAGAAATTCACTTTTAAGATGAATTAAAGACATGTTTTAGATACCATAGCACTTTCCAGGTCATAAATATGCTTTCCTCATATTTCACCAGCAAAATGGCTCTATCAGAAGACATTAACAGCTCCATTATAGCTGAAAAAATTTGAGGTCCCTGAAGGGTATAGAATTTGACAGAGAAGACAGGTTAGCAATGGAAAAACTTGAATTTGAAATCTGAATTCTTCTTATAGTTAACTAGAGGTATCTTCACTTAACAATGCATTCATGTTTTAACATATTTTTGCCCTATATAATCAGGGCCATATAGCAGAGCAGAAAGAAATAGGGCTTTAGTGCCAAATGAACCTGAGGTCTAATATAGAACTTTCCACTGGCTTTCCATTTGGCTTAATATCCTTATTTCTCTGGGTCCCAGGATCTCCTATTCATAAAGAAACCTTTACATAAATAAATGCTTAAACAAAATGAGAGTTCCAAAATACAGCAAAATCAGTGGCAGTTCTATATTTATTACAATATGTTTATTTTACATTAAGTTTTCATCTGCTGCCTTATCTCTTGGAAAATCTGAATTTGACTCACCTCAGAGCTGGAAGCTTCAGAGACACTGTCTAGAAATGCTTTATACTAAGAATGGGCCACAACGAAAAACAGACTCAGTATGTGGTAAGGAAGGAATATGTTTGCTGTTACAAAAGCCAGGAATGTCATGTCTCCTTTCAGTTCAATTCAGTTCAGTCACTCAGTCGTGTCCGACTCTTTATGACCCCATAAACTGCAGGAAGCCAGGCCGCCCTGTCCATCACCAGCTCCCGGAGTTTACCCAAACTCATGTCCATCAAGTCGGTTATGCCATTCAACCATCCCATCCTCTGTCGTCCCCTTCTCCTCATGCCCACAATCTTTCCCAGCATCAGAGTCTTTTCCAATGAGTCAGCTCTTTACATCAGGTGGCCAAAGTATTGGAGTTTCAGCTTCAACATCACTCCTTCCAATGAACACCCAGGACTGATCTCCTTTAGAATGGACTAGCTGGATCTCCTTGCAGTCCAAGGCACTCTCAAGAGTCTTCTCAAACACCACAGTTCAAAAGCATCAACTCTTTGGTGCTCAGCTTTCTTTATAGTCCAATGCTCACATCCATACATGACCACTGGAAAAACCATAGCCTTGACTAGACGGACCTTTGTTGACAAAGTAATGTCTGCTTTTTAATATGCTGTCTAGGTTGGTCCTAACTTTCCTTCCAAAGAGTAAGCATCTTTTAATTTCATGGCTGCAATCATCATCTGCAGTGATTTTGGAGCCCCCCAAAATAAAGTCAGCCACTGTTTCCCCATCTATTTCCCGTGAAGTGATGGGACCAGATGCCATGATCTTCATTTTCTGAATTTTGAGCTTTAAGCCAACTTTGTTACTCTCCTCTTTTACTTTCCTCAAGAGGCTCTTTAGTTCCTCACTTTCTGCCATAAGGGTAGTGTCATCTGCATACCTGAGGTTATCGATATTTCTCCCGGCAATCTTGATTCCAGCTTATGCTTCTTCCAGCACATCATTTCTCATGATGGACTCTACATATAAGTTAAATAAGCAGGGTGACAATATACAGCCTTGATGTACTCCTTTTCCTATTTGGAACCGGTCTGTTGTTCCATGTCCAGTTCTAACTGTTGCTTCCTGACCTGCATACAGGTTTCTCAAGAGGCAGGTCAGATGGTCTGGTATTCCTATCTCTTTCAGAATGTCTCCTTTAAGATGAGGAAAAAGGTGCAGTCCTTCTCCAGGAGCCCATTCTACATCAAGCCTATGAATACATGAGTGGTATTTCAGACACCAGAGATACAAAAATAAAGTGTTCTGAGTCATCAGAAAATGATTGGAAGTTTGGAGCAGCAAAATTTATTCTAATAATGGAAGACCTGAAAAAAGGTCACATTTCTAAGTTATTTGTTTGTTTGATTTTCCAAAGTTAGGTAAGATTACTTAAGCATCAGCAGAAAACCTGAGTAGGAAGTAACTAGAATTGTCTTTACTTTCCCAAAAGGCCCACACATCAAGCAAAGAATGATGGAGGTAAAGATTGTATACCTAAAGAATCAAAAGAAGGAATGTGTATAAAATGAGGGCAGAGTGAAGATACTGCATCCTGTTTCAAAGATCTGAGCACTTACTTGAAGCCATAACTTTTCCTGCCCAGAGAAAGAATTAGAGATTTTTTCTTTAACCACCATAGAAAGTGGCATTTACTTTTCTTTCTAAAGTGGGTAAAATATTGGACAAAGTAGTTGAGAACCAGAAGGGAAAAGTAGCAGAAACTTTCAAAAGATGAGAAAGGAAATACAAGAATAGAAAATAAACTCAGCAGCAATCTTAATTTTTGAAAGGATTGAAGGAAAAAAATATCTTCTGGGAAATTTCTATATGTATGCTTTTACTTAAAACCTTCTACAGAAAAAATATGATGAGAGAGGCATTTATATACCTTGAATCTGAAAATGGGGAGAAAAATAGTAGAGGCTATGTGCTATAAAGAAAACCAAGTGAAAGGTTAAAAGACAATCTCAACTCACACAAAATAGCTACATCGCTTTAGTTAAACATCTCATTCATACAGTGTTGATTATAATGCTATCATTTTTTATCACAAAATTGTTCAGAGGATCATATTCTATACAAATACAGCCATATAATAATAATAATAATAACACTTGTAATTAGTTTTAATTGTATTTTCAATAACTTCTCAATTGACATGAATATGGGGTTTGGGGGATACAATATTGCATTTCAGAAAATGACAGATGAAACTATCTAAATACATTATGAAGAAGCTCAAGCAAAATTCTTTAGCAAGTATTCATAATAAAAGTTGAATAAAGAACACAGTAATGTGAGTTTTGATTCAAATACAGAACAATAGTTATCATTTCTCTTTGAATTCATAAGAAATTCATTGCATAAAAACTACTTCATTAACATAAACTTTCAGAGAAGAATGCTCCCTTGCTCTCTTTGAAATACAGTCCATGCAATTATTTTAAAAATTAATTAGACTGACTACTTTGGGCTAAGTAGAAAGTTCTCAGAGATCAATATGGATC